>QCXZ01000064.1:48182868-48726198 GCA_025024175.1 Rhyzopertha dominica | reverse complement strand
GATATACGACCCCCTTGGATTTGTCGCTCCCATTGTAGTTAAGGCTAAATTATTTATGCAGAAACTTTGGAAACTGGAAACTAAATTGGGATGACATTTTACCTGATGATTTTTACAAGAATGGAAATCTTTTTGAATGATCTCTTGAATATGGATTCCGAGCAATATAACGAGACATTTAAACTTAAAAAAATGCCAGTATCGAATTGGTTGGCTATTGTGATGCATCATCTGTTGCTTATGGAGCCGTTTTGTATCTAAGACGTATAACTGATAGAGTTACTACTACATTGATATGTTCTAAATCAAGAATCAATTCCTCTAAGTAAAGATCTAACAATACCTAAATTAGAGCTTAACAGTGCTGTATTGTTAGCTACTCTTTACATTCAAAATATTTGAATTGCTTAAAACTGAACATGACGTTAAAGTATTTCTTTACTCGGATTCCAAAATAGTCCTATCTTGGCTTCAAAATGAGCCTGTTAAGTTAAACCCGCATGTGGCTAACAGAGTCTCAAAAATTAAAAATCTTTCTATAAATTTTAATTGGCTCTATGTCAACACAGCAGAGAATCCTGCTGATTGTCTCTCAAGAGGCTTAAATCCAAAAGAAATAATTTCAAATCATTTGTGGTTTGAAGGTCCACAATATTTACAAAATCTCGACTTTGAACACAATTCACCAAATATTACTTTGGTAAAAATTCAGCCTGAAAAAGAAACATTTTCATGCCATAATGTTGCTGAACAAAACACAGATTTCGTCAGATTTTCGTCATTGACAAAATTAAAACGCACATATGCTTATGTACTAAGATTTATTCATAATGCAAAAAGGTACAATGCAAAATTAACCGGAAACCTCAGCATAGATGAGTTGAATGCAGCTTTAAATGCCATTATAAAGCTGGAACAAAATAGATTGTTTAGATCTGATATCAAAAATCTGAAAAATAACTTACCTGTAAGCCCAAAACTTCTATCACTTAACCCTTTTCTTGATGCAGACAATCTTCTTCGGGTTGGTGGAAGATTAGAAAACTCTGATATACCCTACAATGAGAAGCATCCTATAATTATTCCAAAAAGAAGTTATCTAACTGATCTCATAATTCGGCATGAACATGTTAGACTGATGCATGCAGGCACGAAACAAGTTCTTTCTAGCCTAAATATGAATTATTGGCTGATTAACGGAAACAGTGAAATCAAAAGAATAATTCACAAATGTGTAATTTGTTTTAAAAACAAAACCCGATGTTCTCAACAACTCATGGGTTCCTTACCTGAAAAGAGAGTCCGTTCGTACAGGCCATTCCAGAATGTAGGTATAGACTTTTGCGGTCCATTTTCTGTAAAACAGTCTTCATTAAAAAGGTCGGTTGAAACAAAAGCATATATAGCACTTTTTGTATGCTTCTCAGTAAAGGCCATTCATATTGAGTTGCTCAGTGACTTGACCACAAATTGCTTTATCGCAGCTTTCAAACGCTTTATCGCTAGGCGAGGAAAACCTACATCCGTCTATTGTGATAATGGTTCCACTTTTAACGGAGCTAACAGACAACTTAAAGAATTTTATCAAGAATACAATTCAAAAATTGACAAAGGCTACATAGAAATATTTGGATCTGAGGAAAATATAAAGTTCAACTTCATTCCTTGCTATTCGCCTGTTCTAGGTGGTATCTGGGAAGCTGGAGTCAAAAGCGTTAAATATCATATCAAACGGGTAATCGGTTTAACAAAGTTAAATTATGAACAGTTTAATACTATCATTATACAAATTGAAGGTATTTTAAATTCAAGGCCTCTGACTCCAATTTCCAGCGATCCTACAGATCTGACTTATCTTACTCCAGCTCATTTCTTAATAGGCACTACACTGACAACTTTTCCCGAACCTAACATTACCACAATTCCTCAAAACAGAGTTAAATTTTGGAAATTATGTACTCATATGACTCAACAATTTTGGTCTAAGTGGTATAAAGACTACTTGGTCCAATTGCAAAATAGGCCAAAATGGAAAAATAGTCTTCCAAATTTAAAGGTTAATGACTTACCTTGTCAAAAATGGCCAATGGCTAGAGTCATAGAAGTTTTGCCTGGAAAAGATGGTAAAATTAGAGTTGTTAAAATTAGAACTTCCAAAGGAATTCATTCACGTTCTGTCGCTAAGGTTGCATTGCTTCCTGTCGAAACAACTTGTTAGATTTGAACAAAGAAAATATTTCTACATTTTTATGTATCGATTTTGTATATCATATTTTTTGTCTTAGTGTGTAAGATTGTAAATGTGTTGTATTTTGCATACTTGCTTTTATACTTACCTGTTGTTATTTCATATGTTTTGTAATATTGTCATGTTCCCATATGAATATGCTTGTTTATACTTACGTGCTTAAGTTGTTAAGTTGTGATTTTCGGGGAAAACCACAATAAGGCCCCCCGAATATGTTAGAGACCGTTCTAACAAAAGTTAAAATGGTGATTTGCATGCCATCTGGCGGCAGGTTTGCGAAGCGAAGTTTGCTCCCTCTGCCCTCGCGGCATAAGTGGGGATTCAAGTGAAGTTTTAAGTTTTTAGTTTTACACTAGTGTGTGAACTGAACAGTTATTGGGCACATATGCACATTTTTGCTATGCCTTTTGTCAGTTGCAGCATTTCGCATGCTTGTCAACACTTATTATTTAAATATTATGCACTTCGTGTGTACTATGAAAAGTTTGTAGTAGGTAGAAAGTTTCAGTGCGGTTCGCGCTCTTTGTAAATAGTGTACATAGATCCGTAAATATAAGTTTCGTCGTTAAAAACCCTAAAAATTGTTTTATTAATTACAGTCCACTAAACATTAAACTCTAACAAATGGTCTGGCGAACGGAACGGCGCTCCGACAAAACCATAATATAAACAAAGACATCTGTTGCATTGGAGAGTGGGCATTTGGAGATTTGAATTCAGATTCTGATTAGAGCCTTGGGCAAGCGGTGGTTTTTGKGTCGGAGCGTCGGATCGTTTACGTTTTGCATCAATTATTTGTAATTRGTTAATTAACGTTTTAAATAAGTGTTTATTGGCTCCATTTGTTTATTAATTTTGTGTTGTGGACAATAAATTTATGTTTTTGGGCGGACTTACTGAGTTTACGTTCGTAACCGCCCCTATATTCCGACATCAGAAGTGGGATATTCAACCCTCTACGTTCGCAGTAGTGTGTGGTGACTTTTATAAAAAAAAAAAAAACTTGTGTGACTTTTGTGTGCTGTGCAAATTGGAGTGATGCCGCGAAAAAGAAGTAAAACAACAGCAGCTGAACAATCATCATCACATCAAAATGCTACTGAAGATGAGGCTTGGGGGCGCATTCGCTTATTAGAGCAGCAGATGATAAATGTTGGGCATAGAAGTACTCCGATGATGACACTACCTGTGTTTGAGCCTACTTCCAAGTATGCAGACCCTGAAGGATGGTGTGCCATTGTCGACATGTGGGTTACAAAGTATCAACCTGATGAGATGACACTCGTGATGGCGTTGTCTAATGCTTTGAAAGGAGAATCTGCAAGTTGGTTAATATCAGCTAAGCCTACGGAAAAATCTTGGCCAACAATACGTGCTGAATTTCTGGCAGTTTTTGAAAAACCAATCGACCCGATTGAACAGTTTGCTGAAGCTGTTAACGGAAAACCACAAGCCTCTGAAGATACGCCTTTGATAGATGAAATGTTAAATTCCATGCGTATCATACTTGGGCTGCTGAAAAACAGAAGAAGTGACGAGGAATTTGCCGTTCTTGTGGCCTGTTACTTCGGTTCCACCAAAAATAGTTTCGTTCGACGTCAGTATCAAAGTGAACGCCCAAAGGACGCCAAAGAAATGTGTACGATGTTGCAAGGGAGGGTGACCAAACGTTCGGCGCCATTTCCCTCCGGTCATCACACTGGATGGAAGCGACGAGCCGTTTCACCACCTACAAAGAATGACAAAACATCGTTCCAAGGAAAATGTCACAAATGTGGACGCGTTGGACATCGTGCAGCCCACTGTAGGAGCAGTCAGAGGGGGTTGCTGTCACGAACTTCGAAGGGTAGCCATCAAGCAGAGTTGAAGGATGTCATCTGTTTCAAGTGCAGAAAACCTGGTCACATTGCATCCAATTGTACCGACGACAACCGCAAAGCGAAGACAGGGGTTCCTGAGAGACGAGTGAATCTGTGTGAGAGGAGCAATCTACCAGAAGGAACGTTGAAACTTAAATCCGGTGAGATCTTTCCTTTTCTGTTTGATACTGGGTCAGATTGTTCATTAGTTAAAGAAGCTGTAGCTCACCATTTTGATGGAAAACGTTTTAATAATGTAACTTGTTTAAAAGGTGTTGGTTGTGGCTCTTTTATGTGTTGTTGTCAAATTCTAACTACAGTTGAAGTAGGGCAGTTGTTAGTTGAACTGCTGTTTTATGTCGTACCTGAAGATTTTATGTCAGCAAATGTTGTAATAGGTAAAGATCTTATAGAGCAACAGATTCGGGTAGAAATTGGGTCAGATGGTTTGAAATTCACTCGTGAATTAAATGTACAGTTGTGTGAACAGAATGAGATAGATCTAAATACTATTGATACTGATGTGAATTTAGTTGACAAACAGCCTTTGATATCACTCCTTTCAAAATATTTAGATAATTTTGTAATTGGTGTTCCGAAAACGCGTGTAAAGACAGGTGAATTTGAAATTCGATTGCGAGACCCAAACAAACTTGTGCAACGAAGACCATACCGACTTGCACCTGCAGAGCGCGAAATAGTTCGAGCAAAAATGGAACAGCTTTTGAATGCCAATATTATTCGGCCCAGTTCATCTCCTTATTCAAGTCCCATATTACTTGTGAAAAAGAAAGATGGTACTGATCGCGTATGCGTTGATTTTAGGGAACTAAATTCTAATACCGTAGCAGATAACTACCCTTTACCTTTGATTAGTGATCAGATTAACAGACTACACGGAGCTTTTTATTTTACGTCTTTGGATATGGCTGCCGGTTTTCATCAAATACCGGTTCATCCAAATTCTATCGAGAAAACCTCTTTTGTGACACCAGATGGAAAATTTGAATATTTAACAATGCCTTTTGGGGTACGAAACGGACCATCTGTTTATCAAAGATGCATTGACAAAGCCCTTGGAGATTTGCGAAACAATATTGCAGTTGTGTACATTGATGACGTATTAATACCGTCAAGTTCAATTGTAGAAGGCTTAGAACGACTGGAAATTGTTATGACAGCATTGGCGAAAGCAGGATTTTCATTTAATCTACAAAAATGCAAATTCCTTAAATCTGAAATTGAATACCTGGGCTATTTGGTGAAATCTGGTAAGATACGTCCTAACCCGCGAAAAACAGCTGCTCTCGTAAATTCTGCAATACCAAAAACATCTACTCAAGTGCGTCAATTTTTGGGCTTAGCATTTTATTTCCGTCAGTTTATTAAAAAATTTTCTAGGATAGCAGCACCTTTATATCGATTAACTGCATCTACTACGAAGAAAATAGAATGGACATCAAAACACGATGAAGCACGAAATACAATAATTCAGTTGCTTACTTCAGAACCAGTTCTTGCTATTTTTGATCCGAATCTTCCAATAGAATTGCATACTGATGCAAGCAGTGACGGTTACGGTGCGGTTTTGTTTAATAAAAGAGATGGTAAACTTCAACCTGTTGCTTACTTTAGTAAACGTACTACCGAACCAGAATCTCGATACCATTCATATGAATTAGAAACATTGGCTGTGGTCAATGCTGTTAAACATTTTAGACATTTCCTTTTACAACGACATTTTATAGTTGTCACAGACTGAAATTCATTAAAAGCATCCCGAACAAAGCGAGATTTAACTCCAAGAGCACATCGTTGGTGGGCATTTTTACAGGCTTTTGATTTTGATATTCTTTACCGTGACGGAAAACGCATGAAACATGCCGACTTCTTTTCACGCAATCCACCACAAATAAACAACGAGAACGTGAGCTCAGATTCAACTAAGTCAGCAGCAATAACGAAAACAGTTCAGAACATTGACCTATATAAAGATTGGTTAGCTGTAGCCCAACAACGTGACAGTGAAATAAACAAAACAGTTACCGCACTCCGAGCAAATGAACTTGATCCTGACATAGCCAAAACATATGACATCAGAAATAATATTTTGTATCGAAAAATTCAACGAAACCATCGATCGTATTGTCTACCAGTTGTTCCAAATTCTATGGCTTGGACTGTAATTAATCACGTACATACCGACTTGAAACATTTAGGTTGGGAAAAGACGTTGGAGAAAATTTACGAGCTTTATTGGTTTCCGCATATGTCACGTACCGTTCGCAAATTTGTTGATAATTGTTTAATTTGTAAAACTTCTAAGAACAAATCTGGGAAATCTCAAATTCAGATGCATCCAATTGCAAAAGTTTCACAACCCTGGCATACTATTCATGTGGATATTTCAGGAAAATTAACGGGAAAGAGTGATACCAAAGAGTATGTTTTTGTCATCATTGACGCTTTTACTAAATTTGTTTTTCTGAAACGCATTAATTCGCTGACGGCAGATTGTGCTATTAATTGTCTGAAAGAATTTACCTATTTATTTGGGGCACCCGTGCGCATTATTAGTGATCAGGGAAAATGTTTCACTAGTAGCAACTTTCGTGAATTTTGTACTAATTATAATGTTGAGTTGCATTTAATTGCCCATTGCACGAGTCGTGCTAATGGTCAAGTTGAGAGGGTTATGCAGACTTTAAAAAATACTTTCACGAGTATTGAAACGGAAAGTGATAAGACTTGGCAGGATAGTTTGGGTGAAGTGCAATTAGCAATTAATAGTACTAAACACAAAGTAACTGGATTTAGTCCTGCTGAGCTGTTATTTGGAGTTTCAATCCGTTCTTTGGAATTACGTAAAATTACGTGTTCCGTCTTGGATGACACTCCTCTAGATTTTTCTGCTATTAGAACTGTTGCTAGTGAAAAGATTGTACGTTCTTCAGAACAGGATGTTATTCGCAAAAATGCATTGAAAGCCACAGTACAACCCTTTTCCGTTGGTGATTTTGTGTTTAGTAAATCTAATGAGCGCATGATTTCTAAACTTGACCGTAAATACAGAGGTCCTTTCAAAATTGTTAAGGTACTTGATAACGATCGTTACGAATTGGCTAAACCTACAGAAAAAGGCAAAGGTCGAACCTTTAAGTTTGCCCACGATCAGCTGATTGCTGTTCCTGAAGGACAGGGTGACATTTCAGTTTTACCGGACATCTCTAGTGAGGATGGGTCCGTGTCGGCGGAATAATTATCTAATGGTGTGTAATTTAAATTTTGCTTTTGTTTATCACAATGTCGATCCTGCAAGGATGTTTGTCTTGGGCAGATGTTGAATGTTGATCCTGGCTGTATAGTCAGATGAGAAGTTTTAGTCGATCCTGGCTGTGTAGCCAGATGAGCAGCTTTAGTCGATCCTGGCTGTGTAGTCAGATGAGCAGTTTTAGTCGATCCTGGCTGTGTAGCCAGATGAGCAGTTTTAGTCGATCCTGGCTGTGTAGTCAGATGAGCAGTTTTAGTCGATCCTGGCTGTGTAGTCAGATGAGAAGTTTTAGTCGATCCTGGCTGTGTAGTCAGATGAGCAGTTTTAGTCGATCCTGGCTCTGTAGTCAGATGAGAAGTTTTAGTCGATCCTGGCTGTGTAGTCAGATGAGGAGTTTTAGTCGAACCTGACGTTGTCAGAAGAATAGTTTGAGTTGATCCTGTACTAGGTACAGATGATATGTCGAGCTCAGTTCAAAGTGTAACTGAATGATGGTCGATCCTGGTTTCTTTCCAGATGATAATTGTTGATCTCAATTGAAAATGAATGATAGAAGTCGATCCCGGTATCATCAAATATCGGATGAGTTGATCTCAGTTGGTACATTGATACTAATTGGATGAATTGTAAAATTTGTGGTTCAAAGACGATACAATTAGATGAATTAGAGTCCTGTGTAGTTTGGATAGAATTTGAATTTATTTCCTGAGAGCAAACAGAATTTGATAATAAAGTGGGTGGCATGAATGGGCGAAACTAATTGATTTGTTTTCTTACAGTTCATGATTGTTAGTGCCCGAGGACGTGCACATGTCAGGATGGCCGTGTCGGCGCCAAGTCCACCCATGGTCCACGCCACTGTAAAATCTCCGCCTATGATTAGTTCTAACCGAATAAGTTGTTTTGTTTATTTAAAAGTTTTGTTTGATTTTATATAATACTGCGAACGCGTCAGAAATGGTCTGGCGAACGGAACGGCGCTCCGACAAAACCATAATATAAACAAAGACATCTGTTGCATTGGAGAGTGGGCATTTGGAGATTTGAATTCAGATTCTGATTAGAGCCTTGGGCAAGCGGTGGTTTTTGGGTCGGAGCGTCGGATCGTTTACGTTTTGCATCAATTATTTGTAATTAGTTAATTAACGTTTTAAATAAGTGTTTATTGGCTCCATTTGTTTATTAATTTTGTGTTGTGGACAATAAATTTATGTTTTTGGGCGGACTTACTGAGTTTACGTTCGTAACCGCCCCTATATTCCGACATATATTTTTGTTGCGGGTTGAATTGTACCATTGCCATTTTTATATATTTTTTTGTTTTGAATCTATAGCCAGCTTTAGAATAATAATCCATTTCTTTAAGTGGAAACTATAGTTGGCATTGCTAGGGTAAGAAAGGCCATTGCTAGCTTTATTTTTAATATTTATCATATTATTCAATTTTATTTTAGCCATTTATTCAGATTTTATATTTATAACCAGAAACCTATGGAATAAGAAAACACAATTATAATAATATAATAACTATTATTATGTAAAAATTTTAATTTGTTAAAAAGAATATATGCCTATTTGGATACATACTTAGGACTAGTAAAAGCGTTCATACAGTTATTTTGACGGTAATCATTAACCAATGATATGATGTAATAATGAAAAACGTTGCATAGTTGAGCGTCACATTATTTTTATCCATTTTGGTGAAAAATACGGAATCTGATTAAATTACTTGAATGGAATTGGTGAAAATATACCAAACGATATATATATTTGCTTAATTAGAAGAAAAGGTATATTCAAGCTAAGCAGATAATACTGTGGTTTCCATAAAAACTGCAAGTTTGTGTTATATCTCAAAAATGTGTCTCCCTAAAAATTTTTGAGTATGCCACTGGATTCAAAATATAGATATCTATAAAAATTTCTTAACAGTTTTTTGCATCTACATACTGGATTTCATACATTATTCAAAAGTTAGTTATAGCTTTAAAACAAAAGATTTTATAAAAATGACAATGGAGTACAGTTCAACTTTCAAGAAAAAAGGCAGTAGCGTGCAGACCGCAACTGTCTAGTATTAAAAGTTACCGAAATACCCTGCAACTAAAATAGGACACCCTATACTCTCAGAGAAAAGCAGCCGGGCTATATGTATGTAGAGGGTGTCCCATTTTCGTTGTAATTGTAGGGTATCTCGGTAACCATTAATGCTAGAGCGTTGCGGTTTCGACATTACTTTTCTGTTGTGAGTTGAGCTGTACTACCACCATTTTTGTACCGTCTTTGTTTTAAAGACATAGCCAACTTTTGAAAAATGTAACATTTCTTCAGTTCTCAATATCTCGATTGTCTATGTAGACACAAAAAAACTGTAGAGACATTTTTTACAGAAATTTTTATTCTGAATCCAGTGATGTAGTGAGAATTTTTTAAGGGGTCACATTTTGGAGCTATAACACAACCTTGCATTTTTTGTTAATGGAAACCTTAGTTGACTTTGCTATGATTGAAGAGACCTATTTTTTCTGATTAAGAAAATGTTTACATTATTAGGTTTATCTTTACTAATTTTGGTATTATTCCAATTTTTGTAATTATTTAATAAGATTTTACGTTTTTTTGTCAAAATGGATGTAAATACTTGATGGTAAACAATGCGTAGGTACTTATCTCCAAATAAACAATCATTTTCATAAGTTACGTGGCCTCCTAGATTATCGATAAAAAAATGCATGAGCTCTCTCAGGAGTCTTATGTATGTATTCAAATATGCATATATTATTTTAATGGATTAAAATTTTTAATTAATAATATAATTTATATCGTGCGTCTACCTTACAAAGCTTTCTTTCTTTTTTTTTCTATATTACCATGTGAATGTATAATTCATGGAATAAGTGGCTCGTTTAATTTTAATTATCTGTCTCACAGGGCTTAGTCTTTCTATATCACTGGGTGAATATATTGTCCAGTTTTGTGAGAGTGCTTTGTTTATGTTTGTTGTTTTTACGTTTTTATAGTTTTATTTTTTAACTCTCGCACTCATGCCACAATGGAGGCCGTTTTCTGTAAACACGCCTGTTTGTTACAACTCCAATTTTGCCCTGTAATCTTTTATTTAGTGTTCGCAATAAAGCATTTCTCCGCCGACGCACAATTCCTAAGAGGATTAGGCAATAAGTCCAACATTTCAGTAAATACATATGTCGACAGGAACCAGGGCGGATTGTGTATTTATGTAATTAAATGGGTAAGTGTTTGCTATTAGTAGTATAACACTCAAATATTTGCTAGGTAAATCGTTTAGTTGCTTACAATTGTTCTAGAGAAGCCGTTGCGGTTAATAATCTATGCAAGGACAAGTGGGCGCAGCAGGAAAATAAAGCTTTAGTGGTGTTGAAGKTTCATAGAGGTAMAAGAAAATAGGGAGCTGCAATCGTCCGATTGATTTTATGAATTATGAGGGTCCATCCTTAAGTGGTGGCTTATTGCACCTGACATAATCAAAGATCAATGACACAAACTAAGTGCACGGGGTAGCTTAAGTCTACATACAATGTTTAAATAGCCCGTGTTTACGATTCGTTAAGTTTCGTTTAGCCTGTATAATTTTGACAAGATATTAAGAGGCAAAATAATTATTATTGTTATTATACAACGGCAGAGGGAAAAATAATGTTTCTTTTATTTTGTAAAATTGGATACAAGTAAAGCGATGTCCATTTTCCTCTTTGACGCAGGAGCTTTTGAAACACCTGAGACCATCCAATAGACCCTTTTAAAAATTGAAAACTGATCCATCTGCTCTAAGTGGAGTTATTAATTAATTCTTCTAAAGAAAATAATTCTTAAAGTGAACTTCCACTTTAATTTTTTGCAATTGTATAGCGCTTTTGCCTACATGTTAGCCATCGTTGGTACAAAAATTATTTATGAAAGGAAACTAACAGTTTGACAAAGTCAAAAATCAGAAACAAGCAAACTTGACTACAAATTGAAACGTAACCCACATGCCAGTAACTCAAACGAAACATTAATTTAGATCAAACAAAGAATTTAGAATAGGACAATTGAAATTACATAAATCATTTAGAATAGTCAAATTTTGTTCGTTAATAATTTTATAAATCTCTAAAATTTCCAAATAATTTAATTTAGATGATTTACTACACAAATGTAATGAATTTAGATTGTCTAGCGTGACAGTATGTTTATTTACTAATAAATGGTTGGCTAACGAAGAATTTGTTGTTACAATATCTGTATTTTTATACTTTTCAAATTGTTTCAAATGTTCTTTACCTCTAGTTAAGAAGGATCTTCCGGTTTGCCAATATAAACTGAATTGCAATCATTGCATGAAAAACTATAAACGCCTGAATTATTTAAAACTAAAATTTGGTCTTTATTACGGACAAAACGGGAAAACACACTGCCTACGGTAGAAAAAGCAATATTTATTCCATTAGAAGAAAATAATTTAGATAGACTAACTGAGACTTGACCAGCAAACTATAAACGCCTGAATTATTTAAAACTGAAATTTGGTCTTTATTATGGACAAAACGGGAAAAAACACACTGCCTACAGTAGAAAAAGCAATATTTATTCCATTAGAAGAAAATAATTTAGATAGGCTAACTGAGACTTGACCAGCAAACTTAAGAGGGAACCAAACCTTAACTTTTTCATCCAAATAAGTGGTACATAAAGAAAATTTAAATTTTGTCAAATACTTAAAATAAAGTTTTTCTATTAAATAATTAGGAAAATTGTTATTGAAAGCAACTTGGAGTATTACACCCAATTCTGTTTCAAAAGCATTTAATGACAGAGGTAATTTAAAATGTCGATTAAAAAGTGAATGAAAAACAGCCATTTTGTGTGAATAAGGGTGTAAAGGAAAATAAGATATAACATTGTCTGTACAGGTAGATTTTCTAAAAATTTCAAAAGAAAGATAAGAAAAAAATTCATTACGTGAAATTAATAAATCTAAAAAGGAAATTTGATTATTAATTTCTGTTTCATAGCTGAAATTTATAGAAGTGTGTAAAGAATTTATAAAAGTAAGAACGTTATTTAGATCAAAAGAATTACCTGTAAAAAGACACAAAACATCATCTACATAACGGTACCAGAATTTAATGTGAGCAATGTCTTTGAAAATATATTTTTCTAAATTATTCATAAAAAGTTCAGCTAAAAAAGGATTAAGGGAAGAACCCAATTTTTGTATAAAATTTTTATTATTGAAACAAAAATAATTTTGATTTAACACAAACTCCGTTAACGAAAGCAAATTATTTTTATGTAATAAAGATAAATTACAATTTTGATTAAGTAGGTTACTTAAAATTTTTAAACAGTCTTTTGGAGGAATAGAAGGAAATAAATTGTTTACATCAAAAGAAACAAGGAAGCAATCTTTAGGAATTTTGATATTTTTAAGTATGTTGGTCAGATCCAGCGTATTTTTAACAGCAAACGAATTTTCGAAGTTTAAAACTTCACGAAGAATCAAATTTAACCATTTTGCCAATTTGTAACACGGGGAATTTATGTAACAAACAACTGGTCTGAGAGGACAACCATCTTTGTGTATTTTTGGAAGTCCATAAAGTCTTGGTGTTAAACGGTGATTTATTGCAATTAAAAAATTTTAAAGTTGGTTCTACTTTGTCTAAAAGTTCTTTTAATTTGTTGGTAAATTTAAATGTATTGTCACTTTCAACCATTTCAAAATCTCCATTTTCTAAAAAATTTGTAACTTTATTCAAATAATCCTCTTTGTCTAAAATAACTGTACAATTTCCTTTGTCCGCTTTTGAAAAAAATAAATTTTCGTTAATTCTAATGGAGTCAATGCTCTTAAGTACATTGTTGGTATTAAAAGGAAGATGTTTTTTTGTTAATTTGTGAAGAAATGTTATTAATAGATTTTTGTAATAATGAATTAATACGTGGAATCAATGGTCTTTTAATTTCAGGGCTTAAGTTATGCAAAATTGTCTCACAGTCAACTGCTAGTAGATGCACATCTTTGATATCTGTTTTTCTGGAAGGAATAAATTTTAATCCTTGTTGAAGAAATTGAAGTTATTTTTTCAGAACAACTAGCTTTTGATAAATTTAGAACGATGAAAATTAAATGGTTGAAAGTTTTCAAATGGTTTGTCTGAACTAGGATGAAGGTTTTGCGAAACTGCACCAAAATAATTTGTCACAATAAAAACCTATATTTCACTTTCGACAATTTGATTTCAGAGTTACTGCTATAGGGGCCACATTTCTATTATAACGTGTGTTTTTAAGCACTTCTGTTAAGGTCAATGTCATTATATTCAGTAACCTCTAATAATTCATCATGGAAAGATTCACACGACAATAACGTCTCTAAATCTTTGACATTTATAATCAAGATCAATGTTCAATTATAAAAACCTTTAGAGCCCTTAGACCAATTTCAGGTCTGAATAATCGTCCGCGAGAACGCGCTATTCGTCGTGTTATTGAACATGTTCGCACTCATTTGACTTTTCATGGCCTCCAGCCGCTAATCAGAATGGGACAAGTGCGTTTCGACGAACATATTGCTGTTGCTGAGGCCAGTGTTGAGGAGAAGCCGAATTTGTCGATTTACTGGCGTGTGCAACAACTTGGGTTCTGGTCATCAGCCGTGTGGAAAATTTTGCGCAAGGATCTTGGTCTTAAGGCTTATCAGATCCAATTAGTTCAAAAATTTAAGTCGAACGACCATCGTTTACGCCATAGTTTTGCTAAACGGGCTTAAAATTACCTCAAAGAGAATCCTTTGCTTTATCGCAAAATTGTCAATAGTTAAGTTTAGTATTCTGTATTAACAATTTCCAACCAACAAGCCAAGGTTATTCCTCTGCTTAAGACAACAAACCCAACCTGTTTGATCTTGTTCGATTACAGTAAGCGTTTGACACTTTGAAACAAGATAATACTGTGTAATAAACTAAAATACTATGGTTTAAACTTTGATACCGTTGAGATGATTTGCAATCAGGGTGGAGCAGGGTGTTCCTCAGAGGTCGCTGCTTGGACCTCTTTTATTTTCATTTACATAGTAGATTTTCACTTATACCTTTCTAACTGCAAAGTGCACCATTATGCAGATGACACACAGATGTGGTATAGTTTTAAAGAATAAAATGTTGGCGTGGCGGAGAACATAATTAATGCGGACTTGCGTCGTTTGTAGGATGTCTCTATGGCGCATGGACTGCAACTGAATGCAACTAATAAGTCGTCTTTTGATCGTAAGATAGCCCGCGTAGCAATCAAGCGCGTGAAGGGACGAGAACTTCATGACATTTGTTCCTCATGTGAATAGTTTGTGCAAGTGGTATTTGATTTTAAAACAGCTGTATCCAAATTGCCACAGAATGAGTGTTAAGCTTAAGTTCATCATATGAGTTAACTCTAGTAAACTTCAAGAAAAGACTGAAGCAATATCTGCTATTCTGACATTGTTTTTGGATCCTGCATTCTTGTTTCTGTTACTACATATCGAACTGCTTTCGATTAACATTTTCTTAGTGAATTTTTGGTATCCTTTGCATTATATTTGCAGAATGGATGGGAATGTACGGTCTGGTGTGGTTTGCACGCTGATGGGATCATTGGCCCCATCTTCTTAAAAAATTACTAGTTTCCAAATTTGCGTAACATGGACGACGAACACACACCAGCCATAGATCGACTGAAACCATCGATTTGTTGGAGATTCAATTCAGAGAACTGACCTACGAACTGACCACCGCAGTCGTGTGATTTTTCGCCATTAGAGTATTTTTTACGAGGATATGTAAAATCAGTGGTTTACGCTCGCAAACCAGCAACTGTTGATGACTTGGAAGTCAGCATTGGTGAAATACAGCCCCAAATGGTCTGAAATTCGATTGATAGGCGGCGCTTAGTAACTCGTCGTGGTGGTCATATAACAGAAATCATTGTTAAATATTAAATGATAAGAAATTATCTATAAAATAATACCAACATTTTGGGTTTGAATTAATTTTGCGTTATCTATTTGAATTTAAAATCTGGACATGCTTAAAAACACCCCTTATATACCGTAAATTACTTTGTTTATTTCTAGGTCCGGCTACTCCAACATCTTAATAACTTGGGGTGTTCCTTAATTCTCTTTTTTGTATCACTGCGCCTAACATTATAGGAAACTAAAGAAGTGACTTTTTTTACGAACAGTTATTGAATTACAGAATTTTGAATACTTCCCTCCCGTACATCAATAAATAAGATATAGCACTGAAATATATTTGTATATTTTGATTAAATAAATCTTTCACTGCTTCTTTTGGCGTATATGCAGCGATCCATGATGCACGAGAGACACCTTCAAGGATAGTTTTTGGTAGGATATTGAGGTTACCGTGCGATCTCGAATTTGGGTCAGCTAAGACACCTGAAGAGGAGGTAACCAATTATGTTTTGGAAAATCGCTTCTGTAAGCCCATGGATTGATGCAATAAAAATTAAGATTGCCAGAGATCGCGCGAGAGCTCGCTATGATGCAAGGGCCAATCACTGACAGTTGAAGGAGATCAAGTGAAGCTTTATAAACCGTAAAGAAATGACTTCCGTCTGAGTTGTCGCCATTCTGAGAAGAACCTTACAGAGCAGTGAAAAGGATTGACGACGTAGTTAAGAGAATCCAGTGCAGCCCAAGATCAAAGATGAAGGTGGCACACCACGGGGAATGCGGGGAATGGAACTGGTCGTGTGCTCGGGCCGATAAGTTTCTAAGGAGGGACTAGTATAATGCTATTATTTGGGAACCAGCGCCGACAGATTAGGCAACCAGAGTGATGTTCGCGCAGTTGCATAGGGTTTCTTGTTCTCGTATGCTCTAAAAGCCTCCATGCTAGGCAGGGAGATGGCTCTGGAGCATTCAGTCGTTATTAAAGAAGCAAGCAAGCGAACAAAACAACCCTAATGTTGTAAGGTGTTTTAGAGTGACTGCAGTGAAGTCTGGTGTTAATAGAATTGGTAGTGTTGGAATAACAATGTACTGAAAGTGCTATAGTTTGTGTGTGTTTCGTAAACAAAGTTAAGGTAGAAAGCTGCATTTTTCCAGCATGTAACAATATAATATACATTTAACAAAACGTAATAACAAATATATATATTCAGGTAAGATTTATTTGGGGAATTCGACCTGGTGGTAAAAAATCAAAGAAAACTCTTTATTCTTGCCAAGTTTTCGACTGCTTTATTGCAGTCTTCGTCAGGGCTTTCTACAAACAACAATCCAATAATTACATAAAGATTACAAAAATGGAACAATATGTTACTTACAAAATTGAGGTTTAACTAGGCAGCTCTATAATATAGGAAAGGAATCTTTGGAAATTTAAATTTAATAAGTATATGCTAAATGTATTTCGCATATATCACAATGGTAAATTTTTTAATACAATACAATGACTAGAGAAAAATATTTAAGGTGACATATACGTCGTAATCAAATTCACAAACCACTTATATTTTGCTTTCGAATTTCGATTCATACGATTTTAAAAGAGAATGCCAATAACTACTTGAATTTAGGTTTTATTACTTCTGTAAAATTTCTGTCGATAACAAATATGTGTATATATTACTTAAATTTTGTGTGTCCGATTTTTTATTAATAATGTTATTAGTAATATATACACATATTTGTTATCGACAGAAATTTTACAGAAGTAATAAAACCTAAATTCAAGTAGTTATTGGCATTCTCTTTTAAAATCGTATGAATCGAAATTCAAAAGCAAAATATAAGTGGTTTGTGAATTTGATTACGACGTATATGTCACCTTAAATATTTTTCTCTAGTCATTGTATTGTATTAAAAAATTTACCATTGTGATATATGCGAAATACATTTAGCATATATTTATTAAATTTAAATTTCCAAAGATTCCTTTCCTATATTATAGAGCTGCCTAGTTAAACCTCAATTTTGTAAGTAACATATTGTTCCATTTTTGTAATCTTTATGTAATTATTGGATTGTTGTTTGTAGAAAGCCCTGACGAAGACTGCAATAAAGCAGTCGAAAGCTTGGCAAGAATAAAGAGTTTTCTTTGATTTTTTACCACCAGGTCGAATTCCCCAAATAAATCTTACCTGAATAGTGACATTAGACGACCGCAAATAGCCATGACGGCCAAGTTGCTACTCTTCCACTCAACCCTTAAGTCATCAATTCATTTATTTTGCTCAGCCTAGAATGATATCTTAGAAAAGAAAGCTTTTATAGACTTATTCTTCAGTGAATGGTTTTTTACACGTCAGATATTAATTTGATAGGTAAAATACATCTTAAAGGAAGTGTGATTAAGCACGAACTGCATGTCTGGTAGCCATATTCAATAATTTTGCTGAAATTAAGTTTGTACGCTATACGTTACCGCCCGAGAAGGTCAGAAAATTACATTGACGTAGGCGTTCTGCACAACTTGTGTTTTCAGAAGGCTTTCCGAATAACATCAATTTTTCACGTGTTACTTTATCAACATTATCATGTCCGAAGGAATAGAGGACTTACGTGTCATCAGCATAAAGATGATAGTGACCTGATTTAATGGAGGTGATAGATACTAACATGTAGAGAGTAATCAGGAGGTAACCAAGAATGGATCACTGACGTGTTACTGTATCAGAAAAGTAATAACCTATTTTGACTGTCTGGATTCTATTCAAGCAATAATTTTGAATCTGCAAGGCACTTTGTCCCAAACCAAAGTGATGTAACATAGCCAACATGATAATATTATCTATCATGATTAAATGGTATACAAAATCTATCGTAGGTTAAAGCGGAAAGAAAACTTATAGAACAATGTGTACTGTTTATGAAAGCGATGCAATGGCAATGCGTCTGGAGGTGGTTTACATTTAAACAGCGGGTTAAGCGACAACAGTCCAGAGATTTGTGACGTCGTGAAAAAGTGCTACCCTAAAAAAAAGTTGCGGTAATATGTTTCGTATACCATCCCATTTGAAAATCTATAAAAAAATAAATTACGTAATTTCGCAATATTTCAATAACCAGTTCTGAAGATAATGAATTGCAAAAAAAATTCGACAGGCACATTTGCTATCTCAGGAAGCGTTTATGTAGGTTATTAGTGTAGAATATGCCCGTAAACTCCAGCGCGGTAATTTTGTGACACCAAGTATACAGTTCGTTTATTATACATATAAATTGCAGTAACTTACCAAGTAACATAAGCTTTCTCTCCCCATGATTGAGAAAAAGTAGCCCAGCAATCGTATACTCCAGGTTCAACCTCCTGGTATGAGAATATCAAAAGCTGAAACAGAACATCTATATTAAGCTCGTTATCAACAAAGCACATCAACAGTATAGTATAACATAAATATTTGAAAGCAATTCCTTTTGTTATCAATTTTAAATCTTGCTCAAGTTTGTTAGCATAACAGCATTAACTTTATGTATCCTTCGTAGTAGTTTTAATGTTGCAAACATCTAAAGCTGTGTGTATAACAAGAAAGATACATATTTGCTTCCGATTATCCTCACTGTGAAACCCGATACTGCTAAAATGCTTTGAAAATTGCGCGTGGAAACACTGAGTAATTTAGTTATAACCAAAGATAATCGTATAGATTAATAATGCTTATATTTACTGATTCCCCTTTTTATATTCTTTAAATATATTATTAAATGCTGTTTAAATTATTGCACTACAATAGTGTACAGCGTGTCATACCAGATTTAGATTAGATGAATGGCGTAAATCAATGGTGACTTGTAGGTTCTAGTTTGGGGTTGTATTCATCCGATTTAAAATATTGCGATGTTATAATGAAAGTAGATATTATTTAATTATCTAAATATGTAAGTTAAGCCAAATTATTTCGGTACTATTTACCTTTAGACATGGAAATATTTGAGTTATTAGTTCTATCGGTTACTTTATTTAACTAAGATGCAGTTATTGCCTTAGACGATAAGTGTTCCTGTTGGTTATATTATTTTCGGATAAAATTTGTTAATTCGCTTTGCTGTGCTTGTTGAAATATTTTTACAAATAAAATAAAAACGTTTGATCGTTTCGTACGATTGAGTAATAACTTAAGACTAAAAAGGTCCGAGTTAGTTGCGTAAGTTACTATTATTAAAATATGTGAAACAACCAAGTGAAATTATACACTTTTTTGTTTATTTATTGACTTGCAATTTTCATTAAGCCGGAAACTATTTTACTACTAGAGATATATAAGCATATAATGACACAATATGCTGATAAAAGTCTATAAAAGATTGCTTCTGAAAGATTCCAAGCAGTTTTATTATATATATTGAAACGCAGGTAGCGTTGAACGAGAATGCATAGCAGCAACTCTGTCTATGATTACAACCAGCAGGTGGACATATTTTGTAAAAAGTAATGGCATTATCACTTCCAACGAATACGATGATTGGCATAATTGCGAAAACTTTGATTATTTTGTCGGAATGCATTCATGCAAAGTTTATTATTTTTGCTTAAAAGTATATAACACTTTTTGAACTATAACAATAGTAAACAAAGCGGTCCTATATATTTCTAATAGAATATAATAATATAAAGAATACATATTCTTGACTTTCAAAAACAAAAATTTAGGTTCATTAGGCTTTGATCAGCTGTCTTATAATATTGATTCAATATTTGCGAATTTTTGCTCCTTTAGGGTATTTTCATTACTATCTATTAAATTCTATCAGCAATTGACAACCCTTTAATTTAATATAGTCGGACTATACCTTCAAATAAAAAATATTGGTATCTACCGAAATTTGAAAGCACAACATTCTTCCAATCCAATTTCGTTGGATCAAATTGGGTAGCGTATTTTCAAGTATGTGTATTCACAGTTTAATAACGTATTCGCTTCTTTTATTGCAATGATATTGCATTGATTGGAATATTGCAAATCAGTCAACAAATAAGCCGTTCTGTTCAAACAACTAGTTTATGAAGTAGACAGCAAACAAGAAACACATGGATATTTATTTAAGAGAAAAATCAATACATGCAACCCGAACATGCGAAAATAAGTTCTGAAATGGTAAAAAGCTTAAGTTTATAAGTTACATTGTCACGTTAGCTAAACAAAATGATGTTTTGATTTAAACCTCATTTAAACTGATCTATTCAGACACATACGACTTAATAGCACCACTAAATATGCTTGTATTATATATAAACCGTAATAACCTCTAATTTTGTGCGTAAATTGCTGTAGGGAATTAGCTTCCTACCCATATTTCCTTCATCAAAGGAATCTGGTTCGAGGCTATGTGAATATTTTGGAAACGCGTTTCATTTATGGTATGTACTGCCTGGAGCCTTGCAGATATTCTACAAGGCACATTACTTTCCCTTATTACAGGTAGAACTTGTGTTGCACACGCATTATCAGTCATCAAAAAGTATACGATTGCACTGACAGAGGACACCTAAGGAATAGGTTTATTAACTGATATGTTTTTAAGAATGCTTACACAGGGTGACCCTTAATGTCGTTATATTAAATAGCACAATCGAATTTCTCGTTTAAATTTAATCCCCTTACAATATGCAGACCACATACGCTGTTGTACCATTACAAAAATACTTTTTGCTGTTTCAATGAAATGACTTTTCGAGTACTTGTAAAAAATGACAATACTCTTATCGCTAGCAACATATGCGACCAATTTTTTCAAACATGACAGTACTGATATTTATGGAAACACGGTCGGGTGCAGAATTTAATTTCGTTTGTGATGATAGGTACCCGCATGTTGAAGTACGTTTATCATAAGTAATTTTGGGATGTCAAAACGCATATCAAGGTAGCGATACCACTTTTAGCGAAATCAGTTTTTATGTTATTATTATGAACTGCTATTTTATCATCCAGTCTATATCGCTGTGTTGTTTCTTTGTTGAATTGTGTCATTGGTAACTGTTATCTTATAGTATTGCATTCGTGTAGATGTAGAAACATCATTTTCGAACGAGAAAATGGTAATTCTGGTTTTAGTAATGATAGAATCTCAATATTCTTTCTTTCATTTTTTGCACGATTTGCTATTATAAAGCTAAAAAGGCTAATTAAAATTATAAACATCATTTTATCAAGACCACTGTTTACATAAGCAATGAGATAGGTAACTATAATGATGTATACATGTAACACCGCCTAAAACAACTCCGAAAAAAGTTAGGTACATTAAGTTAACGTGTCTTAAATTGTTATGCAAAAATCCCTTCTTAATAAGTAAAACCCAACAGAGAAAGAAATTATGGCAACGAATATTCTAAAAATAATTTTACAATACACCTTAGAAATAACCGTGATCCTGGAGTGATCTGATTAAATTTGTAATTATGTGTGCTAGTTACTATGGCCTTTCCGACACAAATACCTTTCCTGACGTTTCACGGTACTACAATACCATCAAAAAATAAATCCAATTGGTGCAATACACACTGCAGGATTCATTCATGTTATTGACATATTTTTCAATAGTTAGACTGAGCGGCAGCAAGCGGGAAACTGTATAGGTGTTCTCCTGAAAAAGTGCACCATATTTTGCAAAACCGGCGTGAGGGCGTGACGGAGGGGGCATTTGCTACGGACGCAAACAATCTAGGGGTGCAAAATGTGAAATTTTTATTAAAAATAATGATATCCTTGACTAAAAGCTCTATATTTCAGTGACATATGGGATGGGTTATATATCAGTTGTACAATTTTGGGCGACAAACAAGATTACAGCATTACGGAATAAAATTCTAGAAAATCACACGTAATACAAAACGCCACCCAGGATTCAGTAAAATATGTTTTCATGTGGGCGGTAATTCTGGCTTGATCGGTTGCTAGGCTGCGTGATCACGTGATACAAATAATGTCTAGTGTGTCCAGTTTGTGGCGTTTATGCACACTCATGTATCTCAGTGCATTCGAAATATAATCAATCTATCATGAAAAACATTGTTGAAAAATTGTACATAGTTGAAGGTTTGGTGGTCAGGTGATAATAGTATAATATAAACCTATCGTTTTGTTTATGATCGTGCCTGTACTTATTAGCATTAACATACAATGAAATGATCCTCGCAACAAAACATTCTTCCTACCAAGTGAACATAAAAGTCTGGATCGCCTACAGCTTGCAACCACTGAAGTCTGTAATTTTTTCCTTAGGGAGTATGAAAAATTATTAAGACCAGTATTATTACAACGCGGAACAACACTTTTTAACGTAAGGCATTTTTGCGCAAAAACAATAATAACGCTAAACACTGATATTTAAAATCAGCACTTTTGCGATTTATGTTGGAGCCCGCATTAGTACCCTTCGTCGATGGCGCCCGCTTACGGACGCTCTTTATACAAGTTACCTTTTTTTAGAATTAGCTAATATCGTACTTTCTGGTTTCTCCTGACACAAAAGTATTGGAGGCAACACCTCGTACTTGAACTGGGTTAGTTAACACTTGATACGGGTCTTCCTGCGACGCAGGTACCTGAACTACATTGCCACAGCCACCTAGAAGCTTGCACAACACAATGCTATCGCTAGTACTCTTGGGGCCTGTTGCACAAATGCGGATCAATTTGATCGCGGTGTTAACCTCTGATCAAACCATGGCAACCGCGAATTTTAAGCGCTCTTATTGGTGTTGCCATGGTTTGATCTGAGGTTAACACCGCGATCAAATTGATCCGCGTTTGTGCAACCGGCCCTTGGAGTATTAACTACCTGATGCAAGTCGTTTCCGACCCGTATAAGCACCTCGACATCGCGCATATTTCACTCTCATATCGTAACCACCTGAACCGCACACCTTAATAACGTAAGACGTACGGCACATTGTCATCATAAGGAACGGCAGCCCACTATGTTGTGTTCGTTTAAAAGCCGGCAGACTATGCCATATCGCCTGCGTCAAAAAAATCTATGGACAGCGGATTGGTTCTCCACAGAAACGAGTGGATGATGCCGTATTGCCACTAGATGGCATGGCGTCATCCGCACTGTAATTTTCGCATATACATCGCCTACCTTGGCGTATATAAGGGAAACCAGATCTATGCCGTGTTGTCTGCGTTGGGACTATAGCTGTGCTGAAGAGGCTTTATAATCCGAAACAGCTGTTCATAGATTGTTTTGACGCAGGCGATATGGCATAGACGTAATTATTACGCTTGAGAACTACATTCTTTGCAGAAATCGTCGTTGGGGAACGTCTGCCGGCTTTTAAACGGCCACAAAATAGTGGGCTGCCGTTCAGATTAGTTCTTCACAGAAACGAGTGGATGATGGCGTATTGCCACTAGATGGTATGACACCCACACTGTAAATTCCCCAAATTAGCTGTACTTACTGATCTGCCTTTACTCAGCTAACTATAAACATTTATTTTGTATATATTCCGTCACCAGTAGGGCATCAATTGTTGACAAAAGGTCCAAATGTGCTTGGTTAAAATCCATCTCGGTCATATTATTTGTTAAATAATTAATTCGGTTTGAAAAACACACAGACAGGCGCTTAGCAGACGGGTAGTTTCTCTAGTGGACGGAGTAAAGTCGCACGCTATGACGTCTCAACCAATAGAAATGTGTCCTCTTACACGTGACAAATTCAAAATTCTGCAGTAACTTTAATCGTTGGTAATTAATTTTTAGCGTAAAAAGAAACTGTTTTTTTGCCTCTAAGGTACTTTTACGGTAACAAATCTTCAGATTTTAGTAATTTTAAACTACATTAAATTCTCATGCAAGTTCCCTATTGCGTAAGGTTGAGTTTAACATATCTCCACCCAAATAGCATGCATGACAAGCAACAAGTAACACTTATTGTGGTCGTACTAGCTTAGATACTGGTAATTAAGCAAACCTTTCCCAGTGCCCAGTATAGTGTAAATATTAAAGGCATTTAAGGCAAAACATTATGCTTACAGCTATCGTTTAACTGCATTACTCTACCATGTACATTCTGTGAAAACATTTATTTAATAATAATGGTTTAGTTTAAACCTACGCAAGGAGCTCTTTTTTAAGTGCATTTTTCACTACCTATGTACTAGACAGCAGTTAAGTGTCTTTATAAACATAATTTTGAGGAACTAATTACTTCCCTTTCCTGATATTTCCATTCCGACACGAAAAATTGGCCTAAAGTACCTGGGTTTATAGACACGACGTCAACCATTCCTCGAAATTAGAGAATATCAGTCTGATATACGGCGCCCTCGGCTTTGAGCTCTCCACTCTCCAATTTGGGGTTAAACCAGTGCCATTTGGATTTCAATCTGCAGCGTAATTTGCGGCATTAGGTAATTCGAGTGGTACAAAGACGGGGACAACGAGAAGGTCTTTTTGCTTTTCGAATCCAGTTTTTTGTGTCACCTATTACTGGAAATGTAGAAGCTTTTGGGGGGTCGAATTGAATTTCAAATTTATCTCCTTCGTAAGAGAACATTTGAATTCTACATGTAATGCCAAAAATGGTCGAGACTGTAACTTTAGGCGAGCCTTTTAAGAAAAGAAAAGTTTTACAGACTTGCTCATCAGAGATTTAGGAATATATTTGGTCAATTCGCCTACATTTTACATCACAGCCGCACAAGAAAAATAAGAGATCAAATTAAAAAAAATCATCGCGAAACAAATCAATTAAATAACTTGCAAGCAAGCTGATCGGTTGTGCTTTGTTTACATGTTTACCAGACAGTTCCAACGATAGTTTTTATCTAATGGTCTTTTCCAAAGAGCATCAAAACGTAGCTTATTTTTACAGGGGTTTTATAGTTTAGCTGAAAGGTCGAAGGTACTGTTGCGTGCTTGACAAATGTTTTTGTGCTTCTCTAAGTAACGTAAGATTGTAATTTTATTTTGATCTAATCAATGATTATTTTTATGCGATAGTCAGCAAGACAAGTCAAATTAAACCGTTATTTGCGAATTATAATGCAGGCACAGTGAGCTTTATACTGACCATTGCATAAAAAATAATAATCGTTCGAATCAAAAGGATATTAGAATTAGACTGCGAAAAAGGTAGTAAGGTAAAATGACTGCCTAACATTGCAAGAAAATTTAAATAAGTTAAACACCGGGTGCAATAACAATAAACTGAAAAGTATAAAGTAATCACTTTTACAAAGAAATTAAGTTCACTATTTTTCAGTACTTTTGAGTGTATTATTGCTAGGGTTAATGAATTAAGGACTCGGGTGTTATTATGGACTCATAGTAGACTTGTGTTCCTCATATACGATACATTCGCGAATATGTTGAGATTCATTGTTAAAAATACTTCAGGTTTCAAATGTCTTAATGTTTTAAAGATTACTATGGTTTTATAATAATCAAGCTAGAATATTGTTCGTTTGTATAAGTCCTTGCTATAAGGGGCAGGATATAGCGGTAAAAGATATTGCAAATATCTAGGTTTACCTTGTAAAGAACAGCCTATATCGTGACAAAAACTATGCAACATGCAACTAGTATTTTACTATAAGAGTTTGGGTTAACTTCACTTGATAACTACTTTTTGTTCAGGTTTATTAATGTATATGTTAATTGTAGTAATTCTCGTAGTGAAATCTTCTATATTCCTCTTCTTAGTTCTCGCCTTTCTCATTTTCTCTGTATAGTTGCAAAATAATTGGATATCTTCATTCTCTATTAAGTATGTGTAGATCTTATAATACCATCTCATCCGAAATTCATATTTTTTATGACCAGCCTTCTGCGTTTATCAATAACTAGAAAATTGTCATGTCCAGCATTTAAGCAATAGTTTTGTAGGTATTTGTTTATTGTATTAATATTTATCTTTATAATGTTCTCGGTTAAATACATATTGCCTATATTTGTTCGCTTTGTATTGCATTTGTATTTATCATTCCTCAATCTGTTCTTTTGGGCTTCGGTCTGTTGGATTAATAAAGATATAAGTAGTTCTAACGCAGCGGTTCTGGATAAGCTCTTCCACGGACGACGCATTACCCAGGACATGATTCCTTAATGTAAGCGTTAGTGTACATTGCGTGATGAGCTCGAAGTGCAGCTAAAGTTCCAACCTCATCGCTTACTATTCGGAGGGCACAACTGAACTTTGCTAACTTGGGTGTCACCACTTTTGTATGTATTTTTTAGTTCACAATGATATCCACTTTCATTCCCAAAATCTGCTCCTCTCTGTGATATAAGTTTAATCATTTTCAGGATACCACGATGTGAAGCGATTGAACTGAACACGCAAAGCTCACCATATTAATTTAATTTAAGTTACACTTTATATGTTATATGTGCTTCCGTCCATCCTTCGATAGCACTCAGAGAGTCCTCCAACTTCTTACTAACGTTGTCGGGCTTTTAGGTATTTAAAATAACGCATGCATCATCTGCATATTGCGCTAAAAACTCGGGGCTACGTAAGTATAGATCGTTCATGTAAAGTAGCGAAAAACCGGACCCAGGGTATATCCTTGTGGAACTCCTCTGAGGATCGTCCCACACTCAGATTTAGTGAAGCTTCGATTTGAATTTTCAAGTGATGTTATTCATTGCCTACTGGATAGGAATGATGCAAGGAGTTCTCCAGATTTACCTCGAAAGCCCTCTTTTATACACTTTGCCAGTAATATGTTGTCTTAGCGTCTTAGACGGATCCAAGAACATTCTTACGACTACTTCATTCTTGTTTACATCAACAAATATAGTTGTAGGTGCCGATATATTCACCAGATAGTTACTCTGTTTTGTCGTTATCACGTGGGATTGAAGAAAGTTGCTGTACTGTTTGAGCAACATTTTTTAAAATATCTACGAAACAAGAAACACATCTAATATTAATAAGTGAATGTTAAAAAATTAATTAACGGCGTAATTGAAGGCAGTTGCGGTAGGAGAAGACAAAGCGATTGCGATGTATTATTCTGCACGTAATGTTTGTGCCGCCTAGTGAATCAACATATGAAAACGTATTTCAGCGGACAGAATTCAGTAAATGCGAATGAGATTGATACCTGTAGGACTACGGGCTACAGGTGTGCAGATATCGTTCTAAAACAACACTGTAAGGTAATTTTAATACCATTTGCGTAAAGGATTCGAGACAGGCTTCGGTAAACTCTACGTATATTGTATTAAAATTGAACAAGATGCTCGTACTATAAGATGTATCTGTATGTACTCGTATATTAAATTAGATACGGGGACTAAACTTTGCATACAATGACTAATTAATGTTAACACTACATAAATTTGTATCTTGGAAAAACATGTTTTTTTACGAATATCATCAATCAATTTATCAATTCTTGATTAGTACACGTGGGGAAGTTATTGTTTTCTAAGCAGTTTGACGTCTTTTTTGCTTGTACACAGAAATTGAAGCCGATGGTATCGGTTTCCGATTTATATTCATTAGGCTGTTGTCCTCTCTGGCTAATAAAAATTTTTCCCGTCAGACTTGACTTCTGGGAGAGTTAATTAATTATAGGGGGTAGCGTATTTCAAAGTTGGCTTGCTATTTAATGCATGAATGAAGAAATCGATAACTATTCTAGGATCTCTTATCACATGGAAATGGAGGTTATAAAAGGCTATAAGAGTAAGTTCAAGTAATTCTTCCCTTCTTGGACTTTAACTGCTTGCAAAAGAGATTATCATTAAAGCTGGTGGTACTGATTTCCCTACAGCACTCATTTAGCAGAAATATTAATATTTTTTTTCATGCTTTATTAGCTATAACATAAGTTACCTTAGCTGTGGATAAAAATATCGGCGGATAAGAGTTTGAAGGAAATATTGCAAACTGCGATGTACTAAAAAATACGTACCAGTATTTTTTTAGAATATTTTCAACCACTCCACAAAAAAAGCAGTTTTACAGTGGCGGATTTCGATGATTGAAGGCCTATGGCGGTAAATACTTCGAAGCCCAAGAGCAAAAGAGTGACGGGTTTGTGAAAAAACATCAGTTTTACCTATGCACATCTTAAACTACTTAAACCAGCAACATGTAACCAACGACCAAGGACACATGAAACATGTATTTAAAAAATTTATATCTATGACTAAATAACAAATATATAAATTTTTGCTTTGACTTTTTGTCCAATTTATCACTTATCTTTTCTGAATATATTTTATTCAAAATTTCCTCCTTTATAATATAATATAATATTTATAAGAGCACATGGTTTTAAAGGTTCCTTTCCTATCGTACTCCTCAAATAATTTTTAACGCGCTTTAATACTGAAAAAACATTTTTCACTTGATTTGCATATTTTCGAAATCATCTTTATGTTACAGGAGAAGTTGAAGAGAATTAGTGGTATGAATAAAATCTAGTACATGCTAATTACAAATACTCCACTAAGGATTCCGACCAAACGATTTGCTAGCGTTTTTGTTTTTGCTGGCAAATTCGAGCTTTTAAGGGGTGCCGATAGATGCCACCCCATTTCTAATGTATAAATTTTGAATATGTTAAGCACAATGTGACGCAGTTTCCTTTTTACTGGGTAAACGTTAGGTTTTTATTTTAAGTTATAAAACTACAAATTCACTACATTCAGTTTACCGTCATTAGTATAAAATTGCCCTATAATAACAATACTTGTCGTAATATAACAATTAAGAAGCTATGTGCTGCCGCACATTTCTTTGTTTGTCTGCTTTAAGCGACCTTAAATTTTGCCAAATCGAATGTTAAAGAATTTAGCAAAACTAATTTTTGTAGCATGACAGATGGCAAAGATCATTATCCTATTAAATACAGTTATCCGTAATGATAATAAAGGAACGCTTACTTCAAAGGTTTGCTTCTAAGATCCGCGTAGATATTAACGCTTGGCTCTGTCTTGAAAGCAAATTTTAGATATGTCGGGACAGAAATTAGGTCAGCAGGGAAGCACTTCATACATATACTTAATTAGAGGTCTCTGTAGTATGCAGTGGCTTCAAAACTCGATACAAACTTGTGGTACACACTATACAGTGTAAAATCGGACTTCGTTGCAACATTTTCGTGCAATCTATAGGATGCCCTATATAATAACTAAAGATCTCTAACTCTCTTAACATCCAATATATATGTTTCTTGCAAAAATTTACGGATTTCAGTTGCGCGTCGCCACAAAATATTTTCACGTACATTCTCTTGAGCAGCAATTCAAATTAATTTTTTAATGGAACAACCGGAAATGTTAGTAAATTTAAATTAGTAATTTAAATTGATTATTAACAGAACTAGGGATCATTATGCCTTATGTGGAAGTTTTGTCAAAAATATTTACAGTATAAGTAAAAATTAGACACAGCGGTCCAATATTTCGGGTTATAGTTTAAAAATAGTTGGAGCAACATTAGCAAACGAATAAAAGCCATTTGTCTTGCTTGAAAACCGCGTACCCTGTAGTAGGCCTTAGTAGCTGAATGCTCGTGGCTCTATTTTGCAGAGGATCTGTTAGTTTGCTGCACTTTTGTGCTTTATTTTACTAAATGGCTTGCACGATGCCGTACATAAAGTGGTCTGTCTGTATTGATTTTCAAGTCGATATCCCCGCCTGATGATCTGTAAAAAAGCAGCGAAAGACATGAGTCACGGAGTTTGCCTTGTCAATCAAGATAGATACCTTTTTATACATTTGCTCATGCTTATGGAAGTATGGGGAACGCGCCTGTTTTTTACCAGCAGCATGAGTCAGCTGCATACCGTAATGGAAGTTACTATAACCCAAAACAATTTGTTCTTTCTTTGTGGTTTTTATATAAGAGGCATGCAAAGTTTTTGGCGCCAAACGCTTATCCCAAAGTGCTAGATTTGCGCTGTAGGTGGAGAAACTATGTTGCGGTGCATGAAAGCACTGACCGGTTATTAGCTGTCACTGCTATCAGCTTTTCGATGTTTGTGCGCGGCATGTGCGTGGTGTTTGCATTTATTTTTAACAATTAAACGGAAACTTACAAAGGGTAAATTCAACACACACAAAACATTTACGCTCTTGACAGCTGACTCACGCGTCTCTTCCGGCGCATGACGTTGACATGTTCTCAGTTTTGCAGACCCGCCAATTTTAAAATCTGTTCGCCATTTTAAGTGTTTTTTTTAATAAACAATTTTTGTTATCTTTTAATGTACATAATACGTTTATGCTGCAAGTCACTTTTGGCATAATACGTTATTTTTAAAATCCGCTACCTAGTCGCGGTTCCCATTCTTCCTTTTTAGTCTTCGTAGATCCCTGCAGTAGGCCTTAGTAGTTGGAAGCTCGTGGTTCTATTTTGTAGTGGATCCATTAGATTGAGCTCTCCACTTTTACTGGAATAGTTCTCGGAGAGTACTTTAACAGTTTGTGTTTTATTGTGGTGTAAAACAAATCCTCCTTCTATAGAGTGTCTCAACAAGAACGCCGGATTTAATTTTAAAGAAAAACACATTTATTTTTTGAATGAAGCAAACATTTTTACTTCAACATAAAGAAAAATAGTTCCGATTAAACGTGATATACAACTTCAGGCAAAAAAACCTCTGGCACAAGGTTATTCTTTTTTTTTTGAAATTTTGAATAACGTGATCGCATATACATTTGTAGCTGTATTTCACCAATAACGCGCCGTATTTCCTCTTTAAGGTATTCAATTGTTTTAGACTTCACACACACACACCTTTTCCTTCACATAGCTCCAGAGAAAAAGTCCATCGGTGTTAGATCGCACGATTGTGGTAGGCAATGTTGATCGGCAAATTGAGAAATGACACGGCCTGGAATCTTGGTTTGCAGTAACCACCATTGTTTCACGTGCTGTGTGGCAGGTTGCACCGTTTTGTTGGAAAAGCATGTCCTCCACATCACTTACATCCAATTCGGGCCACAAAAACTCCGTTAACATTTGGCGATACCGTAGACCATTAACAGTTAGCGCATTTTCATCAGCATTTCGAAACAAATACGGCCCAATTACTCCCACAGACCAAAATGCACATCAAAGAGTTGCTCACGATGGATGCATCACACGAGGATTTTCCTCCTCAAATCTGAAAAGCTGAAAATGTGCATCATCTGAAGAAACGATTTTCTTCTAAAAAGCTGCATTAATTTAATGGTGTTCCAACACCCAATCATCAAATCCACGGCTCTGCGCATGGTCCCTTGGCTTGAGTCTTTGCACCAGTTGAACTTTGTACGCGTGCAAATGCAGATCTTTTACCAAAAATTGTTGAATAGGATTTTTCTGCATTTTCGGCCACAGATTCCCTTACTAAGGCTATATTTTCGAGTGATCTTCTGATCCATCAGCGTTTTGGTACAAAATCTTGTAATTAAACGCCTCACCATCGATTCATTTGGCGAACTATTTTCGCAAAACCTTCACCATTTTTGTAATGAGCTTTCATAATAATTAAACATTGTTCGTTTTGACAACTGCGAAAAATAAACACCGTACAACCATCGATCTGACAAATTTATACGGATGGAGCAGTGTGTATACGCGACCCTATGCGTATGCATGGCCAACACAAAACCACGTGACTGGTGGCAAAAGTATAGAGGTGAGCTGTTAATAACAATCTGCTATTTTGTAACTGTAACTCATAGCAGTTGGAACGGCTACGAATTCTTGAAATAGCAGCTTTTTACTTCACCGTCTTGGTATTTAATATCTTTTATTGTAATAAAATGTACAAAAATGTATTATTAATTGATCTAACTAAATATAAGTACTTATTTATATGTTCAAGTTTATTAAGTTGTTTACTAATATCACTTATAATGAATTCAATGAGAATGCAATACTGTAACACTGGCAGATGTCGCCCATCGTCCCAATATTCGAGCACCATACCGTTTATTCCAATCTTAAACAACAATACGCTGGTACAACCAAAACTATTCCTATTGAGTTTCTGCCTCCAGCTATCAAATGTCAAATAAAAGTTCATCCAAGTCCGCCCTTATGCTATAAGCGAGTATCCCACTGATCAGTGGAGTATCCCATGCTGTCGCTTCTAACTTCTGTTCTCTCGTTTAGCACAAGTACTATTATGGTTATAGATGCTGTTGCTAATTTGCTAGCAGGCCAATACCAATACTTGTGTGCGATGTGCCACTTGATGAACGATAACAGTAACGGATGATAGCACGAGGCTGTGCTAGCCCGCTAGCAGTCAGAAAACTGTGTGTTTTAAATATAGGGGTAACAATTAGCAACTGTTATGTACAAATAGCAGTATGGTCCCACCTCTACAACAGACAGCCCGGAGCGATTTATCATGTAGAGGTGTGTCGTTTGTGACGATTCAACTCACTGAATCGAATTTTTGTTAGTCGAGGGATACAACTCAAGTCATCTGAATTATTTAAGCCCGTAATCTATCAGTAGATAAATTTGACAGTAGGGTGCAAGGTGCAATGTGTGTTACTGTTGCGAATACTTGGATTTTATTAATTTTTGGGGAGCGCGGGTTCAACGATGATAAGGCGGTGTCGCTCTACCTTGATTTAGAAGCGGCGCGACGGCGTAATATTCTTTCAGATAAAATTTTCGTTATTTTACCTAAACCGAAACCAAATTGATATTCCCTCTCTTTTGTTCGGTTTCGGGATGAGGCGCACGCGTAGCTACAGGTAATTACGAAAATATGGAACGAGAAGGTAAAAGAGGAAAAGGGATTCTATCCTAAAAAATCCCTACTCGCCTTAAAGCACTAGGGCTGCGCTTAAAACAGGGGTCTAGAATTGAGGACCGCTTCAACTTTTAGGTATTGAACTTTTAATATCAGAATTTGGTCACTTATGTATTATCCAAATTACGTGCTTATCACTGATTTAATCCGGTTTCCCAAAGGCCGCTTAAGTATGAAGCCGACGGCGGAGTAAAATGACACTACATTAATTATGGCAGCTTGTTCAAAACATTTTTGTTTAAATAAAAAAATTCGCTGTTTTTTGCAGCCTATGCCAGAACTTCAATTGATATTCCAGTTCATTTCTCAAAATAAGTGTAGGTATTGCTGGATAAAGCCATAATGTGTTCATATCACTAGAACACTATAAAATGTCACTTTAAAGTTTCATCAAAAATCTTGCATGTTTGCAATCTTTCGTGAACAAATGTACTTAAGACAAAAACAATCAGTAGGTAGTTTTGGAAGATTTTAACCCTTCTGTTAGCACTAGGTATAGCTTGACTTATAAACTATGGACGTTCGGGTTTTTCACCGATTTCGACATTTTACAAGAACGTAGTCGAAGAGAAAATTTTACTCCTAACTCTACGGAAACTGAAAATTTTGACAAAAATCTGAAGTATTACTTTTTCCATTTGCAAGAAAATGACGCACACTTTACCCCATCAGACCCACCCACATCGACCGTCCTCTTATTCCCCCCCCCCACATGAGACATAAATCCGAGGCATTTTTCACATACATAAAAACCGCATGTTTTACCGCGCACTGTGCGTAACTCAATTAGTCTTAAATATGGGGTTAAGTGTTGATTTGAATAAAAATAATTTTATGTTCATAAATGTAATAATTTGTGATGTTTGCTAAAACACTTATTCTCATTAACTTCTGTTTTAGTACCTACTTAAGGGATTATGAAAACTTATTTTAGCTGAAACTGAAAAAAGTATCTATAAAATCACTTGATCTTCTAAAAGGTTTTTAAATCACCTTCGCATTCACTGTTCTATTAGAAGAAACATAAGAAAACATATGGTAGGCTTATTATGCAACTACAATACATATGTGTAACTGGCGACTTTATAAATTAAATATGAAAATTTCGCCGTAAACTTCATTTACGCGCATAATAGTGTTTTCTCTTTTGCCACCCGTCACGTGATCCAGGTCGTTTTCGTATCGGCAACGCAGCCGTGATGCGCATGATTGCAGTCCGTGAACAGAACCAGAATCGTAATTCCGTGATAATGGTACGTTTTAGTCGAAGTAAGATAAAACGCGTATCGTTGGAATTGAGAAAGTCGAATTTCGATCACCGTGTAACTCTTACGTCGCTCGGATCATTTGTATTTGACTTTTCGGGAGTTGATGCATTGATTCGAATCTTAAGTGTGCGCGATTCAGTAACATGAATCAGCAAGATAAGTCATTTTACCCAACTTTAATTTTTTGCCACCCGTCACGTGACCATGTTGTGTAGGCAACGTAGCCTCTCTCTTATTGCTCCATCCACCTCTACTGTCAGATCCATGCGTACAACTCGTAATAACAAAATGGCGGCAAATTTAAATCAGGCGCTGTGTTGGGACACCCCTTATAACTGGTGCACTACGCCACTGCACATGTTGGCTTTGTAAAAATGATGACAAAATCACTACCGGCTAACAGAAATGAGATTCAAAACTGCACAAAAATTAGACAGTCAATAATAACGTGTGCCGAGAAAAAACGTCAATTTTGTATTTTGCGCCCAAGATAACGTACCATCTTGTTTCCTTGTCACCAGGATAATCGAACATCGGGTCATATACTCAGAACATTACAGAAGAACGGATATCCTAAGGCACAGATTGAGAAGGCTATCAACAAGTAACCACGGAGGAAGGAACCAGAAGAGCACATCGCTGCAGCATACCTGCCCTACGTCAATGGATGTACAGATAAAATCGAACGGCTGCTGAGAAGACATCATATAAACACCATCTTCAACGCCCGGCAACGTGATAGGTCGGCTGTAGCAGAACATCGAATGGAGACTGGCCACATCATCAAATTCGAGGAAATACAAATGCTGTCAAGGGAAGCGGGATTCTGGCAGAGACTGTACAAGGAAGCCATCGAAATCCAGAAGAATCCGCACAATTATTATAACCGAGACCGATGCATCGAACTACCTGGAATCTGCAAACCGGTTATGCGCAACAACGCCCACGCATCAGTGAACCGGACGGGTATAAATACCAGAGCGGACTAGGAGACTTTAGTTTCAGAGCTATTTCTGAGAAAGACAACGACATTAGTGTCGAAACATCAAGGTCAAATAATCAACGTGGGAAGCAGCCCGGAAAACAACATGTCATCGACAACAACCACGGAAGCCTTCAAACCAAAACATAATTTATTCTCGTTACGTAGGTGAGTAGAAACGGACTGAGTGTCGTTCATCTTGTGTTTGTAGTGCGATACTCCCGTGCGACGCTGATGAAGTTGTTCTGAGCTTTGTTCCGGCAGTTTAGTGACACCGTCCCTTAATAAACATTTGGGCGCTTCGTCATACGAAAGTCATAACTTCCAATCAGGCCTAATGGTGCCATAAACCAAACTAATTGTCAGAATCGGTAATAGGGGTGGTAAAACACCGAGGGGATAATTTAGCAGGAAACGGAAGCTTGGACCTGCTTCCCGTAATTCGAGAGKGTCCACGGCACCAAGGTAATTTGTCTTGACACGTCCATAGTTCATAATGCCTCGTAAAGGCTTTAATTAATAATCGATTAATACTGCTTTTAGGTGCAAGAGTAGGCGCTAATGTTCAAGTTGATAGCAGAAATTATATGTTGCGCTTGAGACTAGCTAAATTAATGTTGCTGTCAAGAGATCGACAGATAATATGCGCAATAAAAACAGTAGCTTCTTTATAAATCACTTGAATTGCTCTAATTAAAGGTACAATACAAATACAAGAAAAAAATTATTGCAGCAAACTTAGGTTCGGCTACATCTAATGATTTATTTTAATATTTCGAGCTCATTCTTATTTACCATATTATATAGGATAGATATTACAACCCTAAGATCTCCTCACTTATCCCTAATATATGATGGATGGGATAGCTCCGGTAGAATACTTTAGAGATTATCACAGCTATTAGGTACTTTAGAAACATTTGGAAATAAGTGTTCAGCAGGCCTGGGACCACTTACAATAACGAGATATAAAATATTTAATGCATGCGGTTTCTTCTTTACCGAGCTGGAAACTGCAGCAATAACAGTGGTAAAGTACTAAGTTATTTAATTTTTGGTACTGTTTCTCAAACCGTTGTTTTGAGACAAAAATTAAATACAAAACTAGAACAAAAATAATTGTAACGCTATGTTTATTGCTTTACTTATGAGCTCCAGCATATATTATAATACTAGCAACCTGTTTTGAAAGTTTTCTTTACAATACAAGTCACATGCACGCTAAAAGTGCTGTTTTTAGGTATGTGGCATTGGCTTTTATGTCATGCCTGCTCATGGATCAAAGTCGACACCTTTGAACTGTAGATCCTAATAATTATCACTTATGAGATCCCCTTTTTATGTCACTATGGTTGGCTGCCATTAACTTACTAAGGAATGCTTATTAATTAAACAAGATCGCGAGTTAGTCGCATGGAAACTAGTCCTTTGTAATGCAAACTAATCGAACAACGATGTAACTTCATAAAGGTATCTGACTTATTCTGAGTAAAACGCTTTTGTTCAAACTAGCACATGAAACATAATAAACTAGTTTGAGCAAGAATTAACGACGATGTTCCTAACGACAAATACCTATTTAACAATTAATTAATTATATAAAAAAACAAATTAAACAAAGTCATCTAAGATCGTGAACCCAGATAATCCATTATTTTACAGTGTTCCTAGTTTTCAACTACCGAACACAACTTTTCAGCCACACAGAGGCAAGCAAGCTTCGGCACTCTCTTTAGAACGCGCATGGTATACTCTGCTTTTATGAGCTTTCTTTTATCAGTTTCACTTAGAATGTTCAGAAAGTCACTTACTGTACATTATGGTGGCATTAAGAGGTTCGTTTTTTTTTCGTTGACAATGACTAATGTGTAACTTTAAAGCTTTGGAAGTAGGAAAACGGTTTTTTGCAAACTACACAAGTGTTATTCGGTAGTTTGCTTGTGAAAAATGATTTTTTTCTGATGACTCAGCATTAAGATCAATATTAGATGTTTAAGACATCTTATTTTTATTTGGTAATTTTGGTAAATAAATCATAATTAGATTTCGTATAAAGTATATCAGAAAAATAAAATATCGGCAAACACTCAATATGACCGACAATGGGGAAAACCAGGAGGGTGGTTTATTGCACCCGCGGTCGACAGTATTTCGACAAATTTGCAGCTCTAGAGGTATCAGTCTTTCCTTAGAAACAGTGCTAGACAAACGGTGAATTCGTTGTGTGCAAGTGCTTTGTTTATTCAGATCATTGCATCAGATATTGGGTGAGTTTTTCTCACTGAGCATTTTTAGTCTAAGTATTGAGCTAGCATGATATTAGTAAAGCTTGTCGTTAAAATAATGCTGGTGAAGCTATAATCAATTTTAATGATAAAGAATCGGTTTGGTTCAAGTGAATACAAAGATAAAGACGTTTTGCGTTATTGCATAAGTTGTATTTTGTAAAGCTGTTTGATTTGGTTATGAATACGAGTTTAAAATATGACAAATTAGTAGTAAAACCGAGTTATTTAAGTAGAGTCGATTCAGACTAAGTAAATTTGGGTTTTGTATGATTATTGTTGCTTTGTGATAGTCTGTATCTGGAGAGAGCATATCGCGTGTGGACTGATTTAATATCTGATCCTATTTTCCTTTATGCTCATTGCACTTCTCAGTACGGGTGGGGACACTTTGTGTTTGACGGCAGGTATCTGGAGCCGGGCTCATCGCGTGTGGTCGGATTTAATATCCGTTCCTATTTTCCCTTTAAGCCCATTGCACGACTCAGTACCTTGTCTTTATGTTTTTGATGATCAAAAGAATCCCAATTGGCGATTGTTATTTCTGTTGTTGCTTTAATTGATTGAATTCTTGAAAATCCTAACGTAACCGTAATTGCTTGTACTTATACGAAGTACTACTTAATTCTACGAATTAAGATTTATTAGACAAAAGTGCTCACCCATTTTTTTTTCTTATTCGTAGGTAACTAACTTCAGAGATGCCGTTCAGATCACCATCGCCGCCATCTTGACAATTGTTTAAAATATAGAGATAAGTCCAGTATTTGCTAGAGCAATATATTTTATATCTGACTAAATATGGATGTAGTTTATGGTTTGATTCGCATATCCTAATAAATATGATTTTGCCTTCAATTAATGACTTCAGTTTATAATTAAAAAAGATTCTCCTTATAGATGTAGGTAAAAACGACGAAAGTGAGAAGGAGGTGGTGTATCGAGGTCGCCAATACCCTTTATCTTTGTTAAGTGGTCGAGCTCTCTCTAATAATCTACGTTTAATGTCCCAGGAGATTGACTCATTTACTTGAAGGCCACTTAATTATTAAGGTAAGCAGTTAGTGAATGACACCAGCACAGGAAGTAAGGGACAGCATCCGCACCTGGAGTGTAGGAGACGCAGGTCGTCTTGGAGTGATCGGAAGGGGGGAGCACACAGTGGAAATACTAGCTTGATACACTGTCACTACCTGATGCCGTCAGTGAATAATAATTAATTAATTCAGATTAAGTATCGAAAATATTACCGAAAATGCAATGAATCGAGACTGACAATTATGCGAACCACGCAAACCGAGTATGTGAATCTACATTTCGTAAAAATAGCCTATATTACTCCGCCTTATGGCAACACCAGGCTAAACTATACTGGGGTTGATAAAAGCCCCCCTGCCCCCTTCCCCCCGCCTATAGTGCAGCGTCGGTTAACATATTAATCAACTATAAAATGATCCAAAATCTAAGTCAAAGCTAACCACAGCTAATCAACGTTCGATCTCTTACCAGTCATGTATTCCCTAAATATAAAATTGAGAAGCATGTCAGAACAACAATCCTTAATTTGCATACCAATTTTGTTATTAATTTACTTATAGACACTTTGGCACGGCAAAAGGATCCCACATAAAAACAAAACTGCTTGGCAGTCTCCCTAGCATTTATACTGGATCCACTGCAATTAACTAAGTAAATATATGCTGATGTGAAGGCCCGTTACAAGAGTATAGTGTGGTAAGATTGCTCCACAACCTGTTGCTCGAAGCGCATCTACGGCATTTCACTACAACAAATAAATCAGTCCAATTTACTACTATAGTTATTTACGTAACGAGGACGTAATGAGGAACTTTACCAGGCATTTGTGTTCATGGTCGAGTGAGCAAAGCGATAAAGTTCATTTACGCACGAGTTGCATACAAAGCTTTATGTTACTGCACATTACTAGCTTGTAGTTTTTCAATATGAAGGATATTTCTAAAATTTGACAACGTTGCTTGACTGCTGTTTCAAATGTTTGACAGATGATAACAATTTCGTGTTTTTGCAAAATTTCATGAAATAACACACAGGAAAAGCCAATGAACTACGTTATGTGTAGCTACATGATTGGCACTGATCTCTAAATAACTGAATGTCGCATAAGTAATTCAAAACTGTGATAAGTAGCCACCATGCCGCTGGTACTCGTACTATCAATTTAACGGCGCGTTCAAATTTTAGGTTAGATCCTTAACTATATAATATGGTTATGAGTAAACGTAACATCCAGTTTGTACGGTACATGTTTCTTACTCAAACACTGCAACGATCATCTTTTGGAAATCTGCAGATAGACGATAAGTTCACGATTTTAACCGTCAATCATTATCGTTATATTTACCGCAGGAGCGAACCTTTGTCAAAATTTTAGTACAAGGACCAGCGGCTAGGCGCTAAAGTGGCGTAAATCTATCACAAATTATTAACATTCATTTTGGTATGTAAGCGACATCCAGTTATTTAAAGATCAGTGATGATTGGGGGTTGTCGGCTAGCCCAGAATGATTTTTTCGGTAAATCTGACGTTTAATCGTACAGCTGGCAGCCGYGAATGTCCGAAATAAAAGGGACTAGTACTTTAAGGTGCCGCTTTACGGGCGCTAACTGCCCTCGATAATTAGGCTTTTTAAGATTACTTCATCCAACATGGCTTCCAGGGGGCACCCAGTGCACGCATGAGACGCCCCTACGAAACCGTGAACACGGACGCGCGGCTGATAGAGTTGGGTAGTTCAGGACCAAGTCGTTCAAATTGAATGACTCATGCCTTGATTTGATTGATTCGGCTCACAGCTAATGAATCAGCGTCGTTTGTGCGTCGGTTGGCTAGCTAGCTACTGTTACGGGACACATGTTGCAGCTATCAGCTGTCTTTAAGCAGGCGTAACAAATCGGTAACTCATTGTCGGTAATGATTCTTGAAAAACTTGAATGATCCGAATCTATGCGATTGATTGAACGATTTGAATTGAAGCGAATGTACCAGCTCTTGTGACTGACATTGGGATTAATTAATGAGGTTTCTACGACAGCGTATTAGAAACTGCATCATTTTGACAGGTGTCACTTCGAAAGTCACGTGTTCTAAAAAGCCTAATTAGGTATTACAAACCACGTGATCCCGGCTGTGGGCAAACACTTTTTAATAATGTCCTATTAGAGATGGGCGTTCTAGTTCGTTTTGGTGAATAGTTCATACTGAATTAGTTCAATTTTATCGTTCAAAATTAACCATAGTTCGAATTCGCTGGACGCTTCCCATTTCGTACTTCGTAGTCTGGCAGTTGATATAATATATGCATATTACATTACATATTAGCACATATTATGTACTTGTGGACTTGTGTCATATAACATACATCAGCTAATTGCCTTTTAGTTCTATGAAAGCTACACATGTCGTTGTGTGTATTTTAGATATGAAATGTAATAGGTACTTTAACTGTTAATGAAACTGGCGTTATGAAATATATTTAGATTTGTAAATATCATGATAATTAATAACTTCACTAATACATAATAAGACAACTGCAATCAAAATAGTTGTTCTTAAAGACAAATAGATAACCGCTGTGTAAGCGAGCGAGACTTTTATGTTTGTCAATCATCAATGGCATACCAATAATTATGCATTCTTAAATATTAAATTGTAAATTGCAATGCGAATTGCCTATTTTATAAAAAATAAAAGTAACTTATTATGTAACCTAATGTTGATATAATAATTACATATCTGGTATAATACTGCTTTATTCCAACATTTTAGTTTGCAGCAAATTGTTCAAAAAAATGCCAAACACCGAAACGGCGCCTGCGAGACTGCGACCGCATTGTACGTAAGACATTGCGAATACATAATTTAGCCGGCCACACATCGTGGTTCGCGTGTCCGTTCACGAAAAGGTACATATTCGGTCGTTCTTCCTTCCCAAAGGTCGCTCGCGGTTGCTCAATCGTTCAATCCCAATTGCGCATCTGTTTCAGTCCAGTATCATAACTAGTTTATTTTATTCTGACGAACTAGGTCGTTCAGAATAGTACACATCGTTCGTTCGTTCGTTCACGAACTGCAGACCTCTATTCTCTTAATTGTAGTGATCTATACGTGAATCTCTGTTACTGACTTCCATAGCCAAGCACAAGGCAATTTATTTAAAAAAACACAAATAATATCTTAAAAATGGACAAAAATAACTCACAACTTTACAAAAACACAAAGCGTGGCACTTTTCAATCATAAGGCTGTTTGCTATAACGACATTAAAATATATGGTTGCCCACAACGGCCATGTTGAATTTCGTTTTGACAGTTCGTTGGAATGCCTAACAACTTAAAGGTTAGGTCGAACATAAAAACATTTATTGCTCATTGCACATTAAAATGCAGATACTTACCTATTTAAATTAGTGATTAGTGTGACTGACAACACTTTAGAAAAAGGTCAGTTTGCCACTTTTTGCAAGCTGAAATCAGTTTAAATTAGTTCAACAAAGTTAAAACTCGAAATTTGCAAAGACAAGCCTATTGTTCTATTCCTCGTCTGGAAAACACTGGTTTTGTCTGAAACAATTAGGATAAAGCAAAACTTTGTGGCATTAATTTGTCGTTTATATTGTTTCTCACTTCTCGTTCCTACTGAGATTTTATGCAAGAAATAGTTTTAATAAATGTAATAAAATCGTCAGGAAAAACGCGAAACAAAGGCGAAGTCAAGCGAAGTAAATTTTTACTCATGCGTTTTATATTTTCGCGTTCTGGCTAGTTAAAACTAGTTTTTACAATAGGTTTTTACTATGTACAACTATATATTAGTGATTTCGGGTTTAAACAGTAATTGTGAAGCTGGAACGTGCCGCACTCAAATATTCGCAACTATTGACGAGCTACTTTCTGATGTTAGGACGTCATATTTTCAATGGGCTTCTGCAATGATTAACCTGTAATCCAATGTGCGAATGGTAACTTATGTAAGTTATACTAACATTCAAAACTGTATACACGTCGCTTGATAACTAATTAAAAAGCGTTCAATATGACATCGTCCATGGTTGTTACTTTTAAACCCAAGGTTAAACTGTTGCGTGGCTTTGTTGCTTATTGGCTTAGTACGAGACGATCACCTTTGTAGCAAGCGTTTTTTTTTTAACTTATATAGTATACGCGTTTGTAACAAGGCAGGTCAACTGACAACTGCCGTCTTTTCAATACAATAGTTTTGATAATGCAACTATACAGAAAATGCCATAGAGGAAAAGCAGCACCAAAATTTGGCGTTATTCTATGACATTAAACATGAAGATCAAGCTGCATTTATTGTTCAACATGCAACTTCATTAGGGCGCACATTTTAGATGGAACAAATTCCTTCTCTTCAGCTCGCGGTAAACGTATACACCGTAAGAACAGAATGTATTTATCTGTATCTCCGACAAATGGAAGCTGTGTACAAACAATACTAGTGAGGGAACAATATATATGAGGTGAAGTCAAACTAAATATTTATAGCACACGTAGGTATGCTTGCTGTGACAATTTGTCTGTAACAGAACATGTCTAGAGTTACAATGCTTGCGGACTAAATCCTCTATCAAAGGCACCAGAGCCCGACGTCTGATATATTTGATATGGTCTGTTGTTCTTTGTATTGATTTCTATTGTTTATCTACAGCAGATGGTAAACAGAAGTTACGGTAGGTTTAGTTTTAATTTATATTTATGCAAAAATCTAGTGCATACTAATTCTTGACTTTAACTATCACTGTTCCAAGTATTACTTATTGTTACATACATGTATGATATAACAATCTTTATTGGAACAGCTTTCTCCAAAAGAACCGTCAAGTCGTAGAGATGAATGTTATATAGAAGAACCTGACGGCATTATTTAAAAAGTTGGATATAGTTTTAAAAGAAAAAAGATATAAAAATGACGCAACAAAAAAGTAGTAACGTGCAACCACAACTCTAGTACTGACGAGCTGTCAGGACGTCATGCACAATTTCAATGCGCTTCTGCAATGGTTAGTCTGTAATCCAAGTGCGGATGGTAAGGTATGTAAGTAATACTAACATGCAAAACTGAATATAGGTCGCTAGATAACTAATTAAAAAAGCGTTCAGTATGACATGGGTCATGGTTGTTAGTTTTAAACCCAAGGTTAAAAAAACTGTTGTGTGGCTTTGTTGGTTAGTGGCTAATTATGGGACGATCACCTTTGTAGCAAGAATTTTTTAAACCTACATAGTATATGCGTTGTAACAAGGCAGGTCAACCGACAACTGTCGTTCTTTCTTTACAATAGTTTTGATATTGCAACTATACAGAAAATACCATAGAGGCAAGTCATAGTAGTGTATTAAACAATAACATATGAAAATGCGAGGGCAGAACTCTACGATCTAGACGGTCTATAACTTATAGACATCGGCCTAGTGTCGAAAGTGCAGAAAAAGGGGAAAAGGCCATTTCCCCTTTTTCTACAACATGGTGTCGTTCCACGTTTCTTCAAGCTCCACATTGAAGATGGTTTGATTTGATGAATCGACTAAGGATTCCACGGCTCGTTTTGTACGTTGTGGCTTTTGGTTGATCCCAGTTGCTGATTTAGTCATGAATTTTCTCAACGTTTCATTCTTTTTTTTTCTTTGTTCAGCCCTGATGAAGGTACAATAAAGCAATACCGAAATGTCGACCAAAACCAAAATAGTGTTGTGATTACCTTTGTCCAAGATCCTGCCTAATATTAATTATTAAGATTTTAAAAACTATGTAGAACGCTAAACAATAACAGATGGCGTGACACTATTACGTCAACAAATAATACATTATGTCTAATGTTACATCTGGCAACACCGGTCTGCAAACCCACAGAAATCGTATATTTACATAGAACGCTAAATACATAAGTGCAAGTTTGTGTCGAATTGAAACTGCACAGGGGCCGTTGGCGCATTCACATTGAAAGCAAGTAAAAACCGGACTAACAATTATGAGCCTAAAACCAGGGTTAATTACAGAAAATGTATATCACATATTAAATGTTTTTGTACTAAAGGAGCTGTTAGAAAATGCAATATCATCATTACCGGTTAAATATTATACGTTCGTGCCGGTCGATGTTGCTGTCAACCGCTGTCATTTATGTATTTTCGTCCTTTACAGCACTGTCAAGAAGAGAGATGAAGAAAGAGACGCGGACGTGTCCAGTCAAATTTTTGTGACGAGACTTAACCAGGCAACAAATTGCCGACGATATTTTCGACAGTTTCGCGTATTTTTTAAATTGTTTTTGGCCCTGGCTGCTTGACAATAATGACAAGAATTTCCGAACGAGACGTTTTTGATCAGAAACGGTATGTATAAAAAGGGCAATTACAAAAAAAGATGTGTAAAAACTCTAGGTAATAAAATAACGTGTCAAATTGTTTTACATACCTTAGCAAAAATTGGAATTGGGGTTATCAAATACCGCATTTTTTGAACATAAACATAACCTGTACGACCTGAAGTACCACAATGACAGGGAGAGAGAGATGAGAGACAAAGTTCTTTTCGACGGCTTAAAATTGTACGTTTTGAGCATGCGCCGCAAACCCGCTGTTTCTTTCGCCAACATACGTATTGGCATAGATTTTTCACGCGGTCATATATATACGTTCTATGTAATAAATAAGATTTCTGTGGATTGGGCTCACAGCTAATAAATCAGCGTCGTGCGTGCGTCGGTCATGGTTGACGGTTAGCTGGCTAGCTACTGTTACGGGACACATGTTGCACCTGTCAGCTGTCTTTAAGCAGGTCTAACAAATCTGTAACCCATTCTCGGTAATGATTCTTGAACGACTTGAATGATCCGAATCTATGCGATTGATTGAACGATTTTAATTCAATCGCATGTCCCAGCTCTAGAGACTGACACCAGMGCAGCTTTTGAAAGTGGAAAGCTCCGTAAACACTACAAATTGAAATACACAGTTTCTAACACTAATTTACACTTGCTTTTGACATGGACTTAATTACAGTATTAGAATTTAAAGAATTTGTTACAATAACCGAAAACCGGTGAACTGAATGGGAGCGTGACGTGCTAGATGGATGGTAATCTGCGACTTACCGTGCTAATCCCACAATCAATTGATACAGATATTAATAGTAACTAACCTTGCAATCTTTATAAATCAATGGTCCTAGTGTTCGCCAACACTAAACTAACCAGAAATTTTGAGTAGGTACATGAGTAAAAATGACATCAATCCTATTGTTTTAAATTTATAACAAATAAAAATATAAAATGAAAAAAATACGCAAATATTTCAAAAATTATTACCTGCGTTCCTACATTGCAGATTCCTTATTTCAGCTAAAAATAGTTTTATCAAAAGCATCATTTAAAGAAACTGGTTTTCTCTGAAACAATTAGGATAAAGCAAAACTGCGTGGCAGTTATCGTTTATATTGTTTCTCACTTCTCGTTCCTACTGACATTATAGTATATGCGTTTGTAACAAGGCAGGTCAACCGACAACTGCCGTTGTTTCTTTAAAATAGTTTTGACAATGCAACTATACAGAAAATGCTACAGAGTAAAGTCCTGGTTGTGTATTAAACAATAACAACATTTCGACAAAAAACTGATGCTACCCCAACAAGTCAAACCTTTCTTTTTTTTTTAATTTCAGTTATATAACATATTATTTTGAAAAGCAGCACCAAAGTTTGGCGTTGTCCTGTGACATTAAACATGAACAGCTGCATTTATTGTTTAACATGCAACTTCATTAGAGCACACATTTTAGTTGGAACAAATTCCTTCTCTTCAGCTCGCGGTAAACGTATACACAGTCAGAACAGAATGCATTTATCTGTATCTCCGACAAATGGAAGCTGTGTACAAACAATACTAGTGAGGGAACAATATATATGAGCTGAAGTCAAACTAAATATTTATAGCGCACGTATGCTTGCTGTGACAATTTGTCTGTAACAGAACATGTCTAGAGTTACAATGCTTGCGGACTACATCCTCTATCAAAGGCACCAGAGCCCGACGCTTGATATATTTGATATGGTCTGTTGTTCTCCCTATTGATTTTTATTGTTTATCTACAGCAGTAGGTAAACAGAAGTCACGGTAGGTTTAATTTTAATTTATACTTATGCAAAAATCTAATGCAGACTAATTCTTGAGTTTAACTATCACTGTTCCACGTATTGCTTGTTGTTACATACATGTATGATATTACAGTCTTCATTGGAACAGCTTTCTCGAAAAGAACCATCGCGTCGTAAAGATGAATGTGACAGAAGAAACTGACGGCATTATTTAAAAAGTTGGCGATAGTTTTAAAAGAAAAGAAGATATAAAAATGGCGCAACAAAAAAAGTAGTAACTTGCAACCACAAACCTAGTACTGACGAGCTACTTTCTGATGTCAGAAGGTCTTGCACAATTTCAATGCGCTTCTGCAGTGATTAGTCTGTAACCCAAGTGCGGATGGTAACTTATTAAGTAATACCGTTGTCTGAATAATAACGGTAATACTAACATGCAAAACTGTACATACGTCGCTTGGTAACTAATTAAAAAAGCGCTCAATATGACATGGTCCATGGTTGTTAGTTTTAAACCCAAGGTTAGGTCAGGTCAGGTCAGGTGGCTTTGTTGGTTATCGGAACTGAAGGCTCCGTGCGAATTAAAAATGTATAAATATAGTAAAAACAAGCGAAAACAGAATCAATACACTCTATAAAAACAGTTGTCGATCTTTCTTTGGCGAAAAAGTCCTTTATTTCCGCCACAGATCTATCTAATTAAAACAACTGTATTCACACATTAAAAATGCGTCCCAAACGGCGCAATCAGACATTTATCAAGATCAGCAATACTGCTAATAGCATTCTTCTTTTGACTAACAAACATCATATTCTCACAGTACCTGTTTCCAAGTCTCTACATTACACACTTGAGTGTTAGCTTAGTAACACCAAAAATTCGGCGTATCATCATTTTCAGCGAGGTGTTGCAGCAATTGATCCAGCAGTTCATTATTTTTAAGTCGTTCTTCTGTTGCAATTTTTGGGGTGTATTAAGCATATTTCCTTTGAGTACCTTCGTCACTACACTTAAAATGTAAAATAAATATAAAAATCATACGAGACACGTATGTGGCTGGCAATCTTCAGATGCAGTTGGAAGATAAACATCGGAATAATAATAAACCTTAAGGGTACTTCTGAAATCAATTCTTTTGTAACACACGCCAGCTATCTCTATTAGCGCTGTGAAATTTATATCTCAAGTTATTGTTCGTAAATATGCCCAGCACATGCTTTGTTGAAAAGTTAGGTATAATAAGAAAACGATATGCAACTTAAAAAGTTCAATGTTATATTTTGACGATGTCCTTGAAATTCTTAGAACTTTAAACACAAAGATTGTTTTAATATTTTTAAATACGGATTTTACGAAAAGATTTCATTGTTCTGGCATCTGCGATTATAAACTCCTTGCTGTGGATGTTTCTGTCGGATAAAAACGAAATCGGTTCGTAACTTTTTCAATCCGATAAGAAATATCCCTGCGGTTCGTTCAAGGTATACAGTTCGATAGCAATAGATTACAAAGTTTCATTTCCTATTAGGATTAGTTTTTATCGGTGGATTGAACATACATTTGTTTTAACATGAGTAGCCATCTGAAAGAAATCGCTGCTATGCATTTTCAGTGTTCGAAAATAAAAGATTTACGTATACTATATAACCTATAGGTTACTCTTTATATCTACTAGCACTGCTTGCCCTGCTGTTCTGCATTTGTTAAATAAGTATAAATTAGAGTGTCTTAAACTGCACGTTTTATGAAAATAAAGCAAGTGCTTTTTGATCCAAAAACTCATTACGATAAATCAGCAAATTCGTGATAAGTTAATTTCAATAAAATTATCATAGTTCGAACATCTTTCTTAGTAGCAAACTATAAATTCATAAACGAAATGTTTTTTTTAAACGTGCACTGTATGCCCACCTGTCCTTCCCTATCCTCAACGTCATTCGATATACCTCAGCGTTATTCCTTTGACGGATTCAGCATCTTATTATTTCGATACATCTTAGTTTCAACATTATGTAATGCTAAACCTTTTTTCATTCGTTTTCCCAATATGGATCTTCCACAAATCCCTGTATAACGAAGCTAATCCTCAAAAGCTAGGACTGAGGAAATAGGTCGATCTGATTTTTAATTAGGCACTAGTTAAAAGGTTTTCCATAAGCCTATCAGAACTTTATAATGTAACACGATGATAACTGCAAGTGACAATCCACTAATCTTTATACCATTTTGAAGAGCTCTCTCTGGTATTATATTTTGAATATAGTCTTGTTTAACTATCCTCACCGACCTCTTCTGTCGTGCATTCTGAAGCGTCTATTGTCTATTTTCCAGCACCTTTTGATATCCTTGCATAAAGTGTAATGGCTTGGTATTAAAATAGTGGATGCTGTATCTGAGCATTACTGATATTTTAACAGATGCTATTTAGCTCTATGGTGCGAAGTGAGCGTTTTCCGGTAACTATGCACGCTTAGTTAGGCTTTGATTCTTGCTACAGTGTGCAAAACGATTAAGACGTTGATGAGATGACATTATTGAGATCGAGAGTAGGGGGATATGAATTAAATGTTTTTGTTATATAGGAAGAATGTTATAATATAACAGCATTGAGCTCAACAATAAAGATATGAATTAAAAATTATTGTTAGATAAGAAGGACGTTGATGACATAACAATATTGAGCTCAAGAGTAAAGATATGAATTAAAAGTTAACGCCACATTGGTGTAGTTGGCCATACTGTCCGCAGAGGTGGTCAGCTGTATGTGTTCTGCACACCAGCCAGCTCTAAAAAGCATTAAGTAGGGAGACTACCTAGTACTACGGTGCGGACTTATTTATTTATTTAGCGTATGGCTACACACAGAGCAGAATGTACAAAAATATAAAATTATAAAGGTGTATACCTATATAAAACACATACACAAGCATAAAAACATAAAAATAACACATTTATATCTCTATCGATAGATTTTCAATCCATTGAATCGCCGCATGTGGGAGTGTGAGGAAATCAGACATTACACCAGGGTAGGCCGTGGTCTCGCAGTTCTCCACAATATGCTGAATGGTCTGGTTTTCCCTTCCGCAGTCACACAGTGGGTCCGGAATTTTGTCCCATTTATGTAGTGAGTCCCTACAAAGACCGTGACTTGTCCGAATTCGGTTAGCGATTTTCCAGATGCGTCGTGGTAGGTCAAATCCGGCTGGCTTATCATGCGTGTTCAGGTACTGACTTACTTCAGGAGGGACAGTTCGGTTCCATGATGATTCCCATCTCTGCTCGATGGTCAAATTCTCGTCGAGCAGGGTTTTAGCTGTTTTTATTACGGGACATCTGGATTTAAGCCTGGTGGATGTGGCTGCCGGGATGTAGTTATGGATTGGGAGCTGTTCGTTATGCAGTATTTTTCTATATTCTCGGATTAGAGCTCCTTGTCTTCTTATTTGAGGTGGTGGGATATGGCTGAGAGTGGGGAGCCAATGGGTCGGGGTACTCTTTATGAAGCCAGTGACTGTTCTCATAGTAGAGTTTAGTTGAATGTCTAATTTGCCAGTATGACTACTATTAAGCCATATGGGGGCGCCATACTCAGCCGAGCTATACACAAGTCCAAGAGCCGCACTTCGCAAGGTTGAGGCTGTAGATCCCCACGTTGTACCGCATAACTTCTGGATGATGTTGTTTCTTGTGCGAACTTTAGCTGCTGTTTTTTGCAGGTGAGAGTTGTATGTGAGGGACCTATCAAGAGTGCGGACTGTTTTATCATAATATGCTACACTGGTGTAGCTGACCACATTGCCTGCAAATCTAGTCAGTTGTATGTGTTCTGTGCAATAGGCATTTATATAAAGCATTAGATGGAGGGGTGGGGGCTACCTAGCACTACGGCCCGACTGCTTAGTCATATTATTCTACATTGGTGTAGTTGGCCATATAGCCTGTAGAGGAAGTCGGCTCTATGTGTTCTGCGCAACAGTCAAACTATAAAGGATTAGACAGGGAGGCTACCTAGCACTACGGTGCGGACTGTTTAGTCACACCAGCTAGTTTTAATGACGTTAGGCCCATAAGTATCATGCCAATACTGTCAAAAATACTCGAGAAAGTAATGTATAATCAAATAAATATGCTTGTACAAAGATGTGATCTAGTTCCTAGTTATCAATCAGCTTTCAGAAAAGGGTATGCTCTACTTCTCGTGTTGGATAAGATCTTAACATGTAACGATAGGAATCAGTTTGTTGTTCTAACATTGCTTGACTTCTCGAAGGCATGCGATACCATTAATCACGAACTGTTAGTAGCTTCTGCTTGCAAGTTGATATCAAGCTTTTTGAATGATAGAATACAGATAGTAGGAGTCGGTAATAAATTGTGTGGTTCAGGTCGAGTGCTATTAAGCTATTGTATTGCTTGCTACAACAGTTGGTAGTTGATATCAATATTGAGGAAGTAGTTTTGTCAGGCTTCCTACCGGTTTTGTATATCTGACTATTCAGTGGTTAAATAATGGAGTTCAAACTGCAAGAGTAGATGTTGACTTTTGGTAAAACGTATGTATTGAACAGGTGCGTGTTATTGAGATGCCGTTGTCTGTTTTGCTAATTTGTATAGTAGCTTTTAATAGTTACAAGAAGGAATGAATGTAAAGCAGTACAAAGAAGTAGATACTAGTTATACGATTATGTGGATTGGGTATACGATGGCCTGTTTTGTTTATCAGTATTATATATGGTTGTCCTTATTAAGGATAGTTGATACTCGTGCTTGGGTAGTCATTCTGTTTTCGACAAGAGGCCAAACCCCTTTTAGAGGTCGGGCTCTCGCCAGCCTTGTACAATATTTGTTAAGATCTAAACATGATCATCATTATTACCTAGCAAAAAAAATACCTCACACATGAACGTCCTCAAAAAGGCAAAGCCAATTTGTATCATGAGCCCAAAAATTAAGACTAAACTGTAATTTTCTCAAAATAAAGAGACCACTCATGGATCTATTCAGCATGAATTCCTCGCAACGCTCATTTTGATAGCAAATATGAATAATTTCTATTCGCTATTGAATTCTGCATGATTAATTGGTCTCTGCTACAAAACACAGTTGTTTAAGCTTGATCTTGATGTGGCAAGCAGTGTTTAAATAAACTTAAATTTAAATATATTTATAAAAGTTCGTATTTCATTAATACGAAGCATCTGCAGGTTATTGTTAAATAAGGAGGAGTACAAATTTTCATAACTGTGTCTCAATACTGACGAAAAATAAACCGTCATTTAGAAACAACAGTAGTTTGTTACTATTAATATCAATATAACTTTTTGCTGTTCTTATTAAAAGATTCAATGTTACACTTCTAATAAGGTGTGATATTGTTAACCTATATTTGAGGAAATAGTGCAGAATCAGAAAAGAGCTGTTTGTTATCGCGATCTTCTTGTATTTTATTTTACTACGTTAACAATAACTTTTGCGTGAAAATGCAATAATCGGTTGAGCCTCGCAACATCTATTAAGTGAGTCTTAAACTGTGAATATAGACAAAATCTATTAAAAATTAAGTACTAGGAACTGAAAAGACATGCCTCTGGCAAGGCCTTCTTGATACCCTGTTAATCAGGCATGTCGTAACGCTGGCGCTGTTACAGGTGGTCTGGCTTGTTAATATGCAAACCTGTAGTAGATTCTATAGGTTGCCTGGCAGGTTACTTAAGAGTGGCTGTGTGGCGGCAAAATTTACGATTGAAATCGTTCCGCTGGGATGTTTTTAATGTAATTTAGAATACAGTTACCCGTTCGTGTTTACTAAATATCAGTACAGTGCCGATTTGAGATTGTAGATTCCTTGGGTCAGTAAACTGTTATCTGGAATTTCTACAAAACAGTAGTAAATATTATACATGCAGAGGTCTCTCATTTTGCAGTTTTTTTTAACAGGTAAGCTTAAAAGTCGTTGTGTAGAAATGCTTTGATGGTGAAAATAGTAAATATGATGAATAGCTAAAGAATGATGATATGAAAGATTTGAAGGACTTTTTCTTTAATTTTTCAAAATTTAAAAATGTCGAAGGGTTATAAAGCAAAAATAATCATTTATGCTTTCTGCAAATTGATTTTAAAATCATTTGCCGAGGACGATAGTTAACAGGTTGAAATTACTTGTAAATACGTTAAATTGGATGCATTTTTCTTTAAATAGCTCTTGGGTGTTGATGATTCATGTTCCTGCTGCATTCAGATCTCCTAGAGAATTAAATGTATTTATTCTGCCGTAGCCAATGCTTAATTTATCAATAGGAGGTAAGAACATGAACAGCTCCTGAAATAAATAATTACAGCAAATTAATATAACAACAAAAGCTTTTTACACGATTTAACTTAAAAACTCTTGACGCTACTACATGAAACAGGCTAGGAGGTTATAACTACACTAACAAAGTTAACGTAAAGTTCTTTGAGTTGCTATCTGGCGGTGCGGTTCTAAAACCATCTATAATAAACCCGTCTACTGCAGAAAATAGAATATTTCTTTATTTCACACTGTTTATGTAGTTAAAAGTTTAAAATATACCTGTTAAAGAAAAAAAGATAATATCATACACTTTTCCATTACTTCGCAATTTCAAGTTTTATATACTTAAAATTTTGCCACTATTATAAAACTTTATTAACACCAAAATCATTGATAATAAAATATATTCCTTATGTGACATATAAAGTTTGTATAAAAATTCGCAAGACAGGCAGAACTGCAACTATTATAAATAAAATAATAACCGGTATTAATTGTTTATGACACATACTCGATAACAATTCACGTGCCATCTCAGAATTGTTAACAATCATTAGAGGATGGTGATTAATAGCTAATGTAAAATAGCCTTTTACTAGTGCTTGTTAAAAAAAAAATTCGCAGAACCAGTATGAAATTTGGGACAAGTAAATATTAAAAAAAAGGTAGAGTAATTAAAGGACGCTCATAAATTAAGTAGAGAAACTCATTTTGCCATTTTGTACACGATAGAAACGCAACCAAACATCCGCCATTACTCGCTAAATGATGCAAGAAGGTAGCGATAATAATGTAGCTGTCGAGCAAATTATTTAACCTGAAAGAAAACTGAAAGCAAGATAACTGAAAGCAGGTTTGCACGTGAAAGATTTAATAGATGAAAGTAATATATAGGCTACTTGTATGACACTGATTCCAATACCTTATTAGATGGAATATGTTAAATAGAGGAGGGAATTTTATTATCCCAAGCCTCAATTAAGCTTTCTAAATATGTTTACCATATTTTTCAGATATCTATACAAACGTATTAATAACTGTTTTGATTGTCTAGACCATAAATCCACACTAAAATCATTACTATAAAAATATAAAAATTTAAAATTGAAAATGTTCCTAGTTTCAGAAAGTCTTTCACAGAAACAAATATTCGGATCCAAGAATTAGACTATTACTCGCATTAAGACAAAGCAGCTCCATGAAACTAGCGCACGACATAAAGTAGCAACTACCGAAAGTTCTAGAAAATTAAAAGTACTTAAACAATAGAACGTAATTGCTGTTCCGGTTATTTAGTGAAACAGGCCTTCCAGAGACACTACACTAAAAAAAAACTACAAATCCAATTCCTTAGGCCTCATGTACGTATTAAAAAAGCACTACATCTGAGCAATGATGACGATATCTCAAGTTACTCACCTACGATTTGTATAATTCTCAGTCATGTTTAAGAAACATACGAAAAAGGTATAAAGCAAATATGTAGCAGAACAATATGAGATAACTAAAGATGAAATGAAATATGGTTTACGTTGTTTAGCTGTCTGCATTCTCTTCTTGTATTGCGCCTGATATCATCAATTAATCCACATCATGGCGCGAATCACTGTGCAGAAGAAAAGCAACTTCACATGTTCCGTAAAGAGGATCATTCGTTTTCAAGAGACAGCTAAAAGGCGTAACTTGCATCAAAAGCTCTCAACTGCAATGAGCGTAGAGCAAAACAAACTTATGAAATAGATGAAACACCAATTTGCCATTAGTCAGTTCTTAAACGAAAAGATCCTTGGAATAAATACGCGTGTAAGGTAAAACAGACGTCTGTGAGTGGTGCACACGTTGCCATGCGTACATCCACAGCTACTACTCATTAGCATTATGTACGATTGTTTAATAGTTATTGAGTTATTACCTGTTTATGTTTCTGTTATTTTGTGTTTAATAGTTTTTAATAAGAACGGGAAGATAGCGTTGTAACGTGTTGAAAATAGAAACAATATTAAGCAGTACTTCTTTCATTTTATTTGAATGAAACAGCGTGCATATAAAAAATTGAACACGAGCGCTAATAAGACACGGGCCTAAATATGTTTAATGATTAAAAATAACAGGCTTTTAAGTTTTCGTACTGACATCACACTGCAGTTTTGTACTAATACCCCCGTTACTTTTGGATGGATTTGTCTTCACTGTCACCCAGGCAGTCTCGAGACGCTTCATTTGATACAAAAAGTCACAATTTCGTAATCGAGCTGTTCCAATCGGCTGCTGCCGTGGTGGCGCCACTTGGCGCTCTACCAGTCCAGTGCATAACCCTCAGTCTAGGAAATGTGAGTTTTTGACATAACTTTTGCCTACATTTGCAGTTATCCTGTTCAGAAATAATGAAAATTGACGAAGTTATTTGACCAAATAGCCATATTCCTTTGCGGTATACGCAAATATGTGCGAGTTAAAACCAATTGAACTTGCGTGGGCTCAAATGGAGCGATTTATTCGTAAAAACTATGTCGAATTTATTTTTTCGAAATTTAATTTCGCTGACGCATAAAACAGTCGACTAAATTATTTATCTTCATAGTTGGGAKGCATTTGTACGGCACGTTATCAAAACTGAAGACGATGGTTTAGTCCAGGAGCAAGTCGACATGTCGACAAGATTGTAATCTCCGTGTAGTTACAGTGGAGAAGTAGAGGGGGGAGAACTGCCATAGTGTACACGAGAACGTCAAACTTTTGGCGCTTACCTTAAATAATGGCATCTTGAGCAACAGTTGTTGAAATACTAAATACAGTTTAACTTGCTCTTGTAATGCACTATAAATATCGATTAGCTTTAATACGGAGAATGTCTGTCGTCAATTAACTGTCCTCTGTTACACATCACATTTCAATGTTGATGTGGTCATAGATAAGAGAGTTAGCTGTAGTTGGTAGTGGTTAGTTACAAACTGAATTCAAGAAAAGTACCAACTGCCAAATATTTGACGTAGCAATGGACAATATGGCGACCATTATGGTGTCTTAGTAAATCTGGATGCGCACTCGTCCTATGCGTGTTCTCCCAACTCTATTTCCCTGAGTAACAGTGACAGCTCAGATAGTTCGGGCAGTGATGCGTCCTGTTCTTTAACGATAACTTTGAAAATAAACTGAAGGTGTTTGCAAAATAGTAACGGCATGATCTGGCACGGAAAAGGAAGTAAATACAGTGTTTGGCCGGGTCTTGTTTTTTAAGCCCTTGTTTCCGATTCTTATTTGTTTATGAATACCTGAGGTTACTACACGGTTTGAGATAATATATATGTCGTATTGCAAAAGCAGGCGTTTTATGAAACGCCTATAGGCTGTTCGAAAATGACTGTGCTAAATGTAGAATGAAGCAATAAGCAGCATGGTTTGACGTTGCGCCTGATACATTTAGACGTGTTGCCATACGGCTAAGCGTATAGAAACAAACAACATTCCACCAGAGAATGAAGAAATCGATGGATCTGATTTTACTGAAATTGACGATGTAACGCTTTCAACTATAATTATATCCACCCCAGAAAAGGTTGACAGTCAAATATTAAATCTTGAAGAAGTTCCCATCGTTACGCTTTGCATGTTTTTGAGACATAAGATATTTTATATTCTGTTTTACATTTACGTGTTTCTATTGTATTTTTAAATAGAAAGTTATGTAAACGGATTCCTAAATTTTTGATCGCTTCTGTGGAAACAAAATTTTGCATTTGTTTAGAAAACTATTTTCTGTTTTACTTATAAGTATTGTATTTAAATATAGGTATAGGAACCTAAACAGGTACCCAAATTTTTATTATCAGAGTAACGACATTTTTTTTAAAAATGTGCATTCCTAATGTATTTTCCTGTGTTGAAATAAATATGTCAACAGAAATATTTTCGATCATTTGTCAGAATTATGTTTGCGCTGTTTTTATAAAACTCCTGATGAAGGTCAGCTCATTGTAAAACAGTGCTTGAGAGTGGCATGATTTTAAAATAAGCCGAAATTCGCATACGCGTTTTGTAAAAGGCCTAGGCGTATGGCAAAAGGCCTAAATGTATCAGGCGCAACGTCAAATCATGCTGCTTATTGCTTCATTTTACATTTAGCCCAGGCATTCTCAAAAAGTCTAGGCGTTTCATAAAACGCCAGCTTTTGCAATATGCCTACGGCATATACATTGAGTTGCGTTTCTGTTATTTTTTTCATTCTAAATATTTGGCTTTATTTCTGTACATTTTAAAGAACTATTGTTCTAGTTCTAGTCGTTTTATTGATTTTGCTTCAGCACCTTTAGACTAAGGCACCATCCAACGCCTTAGCCGAATTAGCTACAGTATTTATTTCAATAATTTTTATTTATTTTGTTTATATTATGTATATATTTTATGCGAAGTTTAATTTCTGTTTTATGATATCGCTAAAGAGCTCAAATCGCAGATCGCTCTTTCCAACCGTTAGTTTTAAATGGGCATGGTCAGTGTATTACGCAATACAATTTTAAAAAGTATTCTAGTATTTCATTTTGTTACAGTACAACCTAAACTGATCAAACCTAAAAGTTCAGTTGTGTTTTGATATTACCTTAATTGATAAAATATGCACGTACGCCAAAGGTTTAAAGGATCATGAAACGCAAAGAACCTGCATTGAGAAGCAAGTGCAAGTAGATAATAGCAGACAACCTTTAAGATTCGATTAGCTAAATATAATAATTAAATCTAACATGTACGACCATTTTTTCCTAAGCACGATAAAAAAAGTAAAATATTCAAAAGACACGGCATTATCGGCTGAAATGCGTCAAAATTGTAGTTTATTTTGTTCATAACCTTGTAAAATGTGTTATTTTCAGTTAGTGCATCATAACGTAAATTACCTACCTAACATTTTATATTAAATGGTTATTTACTATTGGGTGTTTTGATGAATCTTATGCGATTACTATATGTTGAAGTTTTCTAACAAACTTTCGTCACCTATTTCATTACCCTTAATGATGAAATTTTCAAAGCTGACACGTATTATTTATTTCTAACCAATAGCCTAAATATAAAGCTTCATGTTTCTAGCTTCATAAATGATGGACTTCCATACCAAGTTTCATCCACTATTTCACCGCCTTAGAGGTAGAATTTTCAAAAATCCTTCCGTAATGCGTGTTTACGTGATGTAAACTAGGCTCCACTGACCCAATTTCATGTGTCTAGCTTCAATAGTTTGCACTCCGCGATGACAGATCGGTTAATCAGATATTAGTTATATATGAAGATATAGGTGAAACCCTTTCAACCTGGCTTGGATAGAATTTGACGACCTCAACGGCAACAATTGCTTCTGTCACATAATATTGACTTCACTAGCTCGTTGTGCGGTAACAATTCAAATTGGATCATTTAGGTACGACAAAAATCTCCATTTTGCAGATTTAGTTTTAACTATTCATAGGTAATTTATGTGAAAAGTGCTAAATAAATGTATTTTTAATTGCACGCTAATAGAAGATGATAAATTTTGCAATAGTATGGATGAATAAAACTGTAATTTTGACCTTATTTTACCCCATAATGCAGTGCATTGGGTATGTTTTACCCTTGGTTTATCGTACGTAGAAAAAAATAATCTCATTAGACTCATTAATCCAATCTGAAAATTTACTAACATTTATTTAAATGCAGTTGCACTTCCTCCTCAACACAAACATACCTACAAATCTATGTATGTTGACGTAAAATCATTTATTAGAGTTGCATTGTAAAGTATGTTTTAATTGCGAGAATTACAGTGTGGATGGCACCACGCCATCTAGTGGCAATACGGTATCATGCACTCGTCTCTGTGGAGAACTAATCTGAACGGCAACCGGGACTATAGCTGCGCTGAGGAGGCTTTATAAGCCGAAACAGTTGTCTACAGATTGTTTTGACGCAGGCAACATGGTACAGACGTAATTATTATGCTTGAGAACTGCATTCGTAGCAGAAATCGTCGTTGGKMACGTCTGCTGATTTTTAAAACGCCCACAACATAGTGGGCTGCTGTTCAGATTAGTTCTCTACAGAGACCAGTGGATGATGCCGTATTGCCACTCTATGGCATGGTGTCATCCACACTGTAATGTCGCATACACATCGCATACACATCGCCTACCTTGGCGTATATAAAGGAAGCCAGATCTATGCCGTGCTATCTGCTTTGGGACTATAGCTGTGCTGAGGAGGCTTTATAAGCTGAAACAGCTGTCCACAGATTGTTTTGACGCAGGCAACATGGTACATTTTGCAGAAATCGTCGTTGGGAACGTCTGCTGATTTTTAAAGCGCCCACAACATAGTGGGCTGCTGTTCAGATTAGTTCTCTACAGAGACGAGTGGATGATGCCGTATTGCCACTAGATGGCATGGTGTCATCCACACTGTAATTCTCGCATACACATCGCCTACCTTGGCGTATATAAGGAAAGCAAAATGTATGCCGTGTTGTCCCGTGTGCTGAGGAGGCTTTATAAGCCGAAACAGCTGTCCACAGATTGTTTTGACGCAGGCAACATGGCATAGACGTAATTATTATGTTCACAGGCTGTACGCAAGTGTCACATTTCGGAGAAGGCCAAAAACTGTCTGGAAGATACGACTCCGATCACCTTTGAACTTTCTCTCTGTAAATAGGGGTATATGTATGTAGACTGAATACTGACAAGAATATACATACATACACACATACAGTGGACACCGAAAGTTAAAATATTGATGTTTTTTTGGCCGACAAGTTGTTCTTCAAGTACAGGATGCCGCCACAATTGATTGCTGCCAGCTCGAAAAATTATAAATAATCGCAAGAAAGGTTGTATGACAATATTTCGTTTGAAAACCACATGCATTCGTTAGTTTTCGAATTTAGAAAATTGAAGTCTACCCCACTTCACTTCTATTCAAAAGTTATATATGGGTGTTTCAATTCCAAAGATCGTTAAGAAATTACCTGACAATTCCAAAATCCAATGTGGTATGACAATGGATACAAATTAGAAAATTTTAAAGGCAAGAGGGGCTATTATACTATTCAGTTGAAAGCCACATTCAGTACCTAAGCGCTAGAGTAGATTGAAATCGGATAATCAAATCTAAAGACATGGGGGGTTTCAGCCTGAAATCACTTCTGTGTCTCACTCGTTCTTCTAAAGACACGAGATTAACACATTGATGCAAATGGTACACGGAATAAAGCTATAAAATGATTGAGTTCATTTAAAATGAATGGAAAAATTTTATGCCTAGTCGATCGATATGAGCAAGGTGAAAAGATGAACAGATAAATGAGTAGCAGTTAAGTTGAGAAATGACTAGGGAAAAGAAGAGGGGCCGAAGGGCGAAAATACTGAAAAATAAAACATTACCGCGTCTGATGCCGAATATTAACATTCCGCTGGCTTTTAAAATTATAAAAGCGGTGTACGTGTAACTTTGATTAAATTCTCGAGACCATAGCATTGTAATTAAGATCCAGTCGAGTAATGGACGGATTGGAAAATACATTTTCAAACATCTACATGATAACAATTGCAGAAAAACTTATCGAAAATGATGTTAAAAAATACCTGCTGCTATGATTTCTTGTTAGTTGTAAATATTCGCTATTTTATGAAACAACGTAATAATTAATCAAAACCCACATAAAAAAAATTGAAAAGCACCATCAAGCTCGGCATCAAGAATCACTGTAAATGAATTCAGTTTTTATAAAACACGCATCCTGCACGCTTTGTTATCCTTTTTCAAAACAAGTAGGTTTTTTTTATTTTGTTTTTGACGACGATGCTCATTTAAATATTGCTGAATACTTTTTTACTAAACGGTTTTCTTTGTGTTATGTATGGGATTTAAGGAAATTATGTTAACCATTATTGTATCAGTAAAATAAAATTAAACAGTGCTGCATCTGCTGGATGCTGTTTAATTTTATTTGGCTACCTTTCTGATATTCACATTATCCGCTCTCTAGGATATTATTTCAAATAAATAATTACTCAACCTGTACAGAAAGTTTATAAACACGTACAATATGAAAATGCTCGCAACAGTTGTTGCTGGCGAACCGTGAGGAAACATTTTGCTAGGAACAAATATCCAAACTCCAAAATGTATTCCCAGACAAACTCGATGACCGCAAAAGTTCTGACGTATTCAATTTATGCTCTTCTTTGGTTACATAAAACAATTAATACTCTGTGTAAAATAAAGGAGTTTCGAAATTTATCACGAGACGCAACATATTTTATATTACTCTCAAAACTACGACACTTTAATACCAATATATTAAACTGCACGTACTTTAATACATAGTTTGAACATCATGAACGTGTAAGGGCGCATCTGTCTCGCTTGGAGGAATCGATTTTGCAAAATGATGCTCTTAAATTATGAGGGTATCTTGACATTTCCCTAGAGACGCAATCCGATATTTCAAGTTACCAATAGATTGAGCAGTTTAAAATACCGCTGCAAATTGAATCAATACTTCCACATCCAATTGTCAAAATTACATTTACGGTTTAGGTTTTGAGCATTTTTTCTCCCTACACATTTTTTCTAAGACAAACAGTCCTCGTGATATTAGCAAAAATATATACATTTTTAAAATCGGTTTTTTCCAAATAACTCGAAAATTATTACTTAACAAAAAAAAATCACAAGAGCGCTTTCTTATTAGAAATTTGATTTTCTATATAATACCAAAATTTAAAAAAAAATCGTACGAGCAGGGTCAAAAATAGTTTTTTTTGGAAATATTTCGAAAATGCCAAAATTTTGGATAAATTTTCTAAGACACTTTTTATGAGAAATTTTATTTCCTATATGATGGCATTTTCATTTTTTGAATATATTAAATATATTCGGAGATATTTAGGAAAAACTGTTTTCTCTAAGTGGCGCTTTTCTGCTAATATCTTCTAAACAGTTTGCTGTACCGAAAATTTATAAGAACTAATAATAATCTCAGTTATACTACTAATCACATACTAAAACGAAAAAAATATAAAAAAATAAAAATTTGCAAAAAGGGTAGTTACCCTCCAATTTCGCCACCTTCCCGATACCCTACTTACCCCACAAACAATAGGTCGCTTTGGGTAGTTGAAATTTATACGTTTGCCATATTTCAAGTTCATATATTAAGTCTTTCGAAAGGTATCGTGTCCACAAGCAATACCACAGACACACACACACAGACAAGAAAATTTTTTTTGCTCAAATTTTGTTTTTTTTTGCGTTTTCGACCATTTTAAAGTGAATGAGCAAATAAAAATTTTTGAATTTTTTTTTCGCGATACAATACTTTCCATCCGTTGAATGTAGAAGTAATTAGCGTATAAGAATTAAGAAGCCAGACCATTTGTAGCTTCAGAGATGGGAGCAAGACAAAGGAAAGCAATACATACTGTTTTGATAAAATATACTAAACATGCTGGTTCGTTTGAGGGATGACAAAGTTGGAAAGGATCTATTTTCTTTATCTTGGTATGCGCAAGGCGCGGGGTGAGAGTGTACTGACCATTGTGTATTCAGTATAACTTGCAAAAAAATATTATTATTAAGCTTCTCTATGAGAAGGTACCATAGGTATTATGACATCTTTTGCTTTTAAAAGATAACTTCAACCTTTGTCGGGTCGACGTAATGCGTTTTGTCCTTTAGAATATGATTCACTTACCCTTTCCCAATCAATCGATTAATTCCTTAAAATAACTTTAAGAATATATAAATGACTATTAGTCACTTCTATAAGAACAGCACGACATCAAGTAGATTTTTTACGTCTGACAAAAGTTATGTTTCTATATCTGTTAAAATTAAGTTTTTATTTTCTTCGTTTATCATTAATAGTATTTAAGGTGTTAGCATCACCCACGAAAAATGTTTCTATATAGTAGCATCTGTGCAGATGATTTACTTGTTAGTGTGCTCCGTGCTTCTGTAATGAAATTAAAGCTATTTAATGTAAGATTTAAGTAACAATTTTTGCCTTCATCCTTAACTTTCAAAAGAGCGCAGATTTAGTTGTTCTAACAGCGTTTTCTGCCGCGCTATTTCTGCATCGCCATCCTTATGGTTTGTATTATTTGCATATGCGCCGAACTTTTATTAAATGAAACTAATCTTAACGGCAAACAATACAAGAAGCGTTCCCATACCATGACAGGAAACCGCTTTTCTACCTATTAAAGTAGATCTAAAATACAATACAATTTAAAGCGGATCTCAAATAAATACATTGCAAATGAAATGCTAATTTTGATAAATCAATAATTAAAGCACCGGTTTACAAACGTCAGCGCTTATGTTCTTCTGCTTATCCGCTTCAGAAATCAGAGGATTCTTTATTTTCAGTGTTTACTGTTGCTAAGGTCACTCTAGTATACTCCTGTTAATTAAGCTGTCAAAAAAAACAATTATATGTATAGTGCGCGCCAGGAAAGAAGTCGGACTTTAGAAATGCAACATCGTCCAGAATTTGAACGGCGCGAACCGTATTGGTTAGCCGAGTTAATAAATTTATTCGCCACGCTAACCTGAAATTGCAAGTATAAATAATGGCGGACACGCCAGTGATTTAACTGTTTGGCGACAGTTGTTTATCTGGATGCCGAGCAATTTGTTCATTATTTTAACCCCTGACGAAGAAATAAATAATTTTGATAGCTTAGCACCTTCAAAAAGTACTCTTTAAATTATCCCTGCACGGCTGCTAACCCCTTAATATATTATAATAATAATTTATGATTAACATACACACAGCGGGGATGTATACGATGTATTGTTCGGAAAGGTCAGCGAATGCTGCTTTAAGTTTTCCTAAATAAAAATAATAGCTGGCACTATTATAAAACCTAACAATGCATCACACTAAACCCAAAGTTATGCATAATTTTGCATCCTACAGTGGAAAAAATATTTATTTTATTCTATTTGAATGAAATTAAGTTATTTGCATTAGCAAACTTCAAAACTATTAATTTCTAGAACAGCGAAAACAGTTTAATTATAAATTTTTGGTTTAAAAGCTATTTGATTTTTTCGCAGGTGTTACTATTGTCATTTTTTCGCAAGATCTGCGATATCTCAAAATTGATGCATCTTAAAGGTAATGTATGGTAGGTAAATAATATGTGTACAATATACAGTAAAAAAAAACAGGGCAATCCATTAAAGAAAGAAAGTTTACCATCCTGCATATAATGTCAGACTCTAGTACCTTTCGAAAAATGCAAAACACTTTTTGTATTTGCAACGGTTATGGAATTATAAAAGTGGCTTGAAAGCAATGGAAAACAACGAAGTGCGCACACTAGAGCGTCGTTCTAAAGGTTTTGAGTTCAATCCTCGGTTAAAGAAAAATCCTCTTTCATAACAACTACTCCATAACCTCAATGAAGGTTTTTTATTGCCAAAACAGCAACTGGGACGTGAAAGGAAAGGGGGTGGGTCGCTGCCTAACAGTAAACTTGATCCGCGAAGCACATGGTACGCACTAAATTCTGTAGTACCTTTAAGTAGGTAGTACATTTAAATTGACAGTGACAGAACATTGATATAATTGTCAAAGTTATTTATTGCTTGTATGAATTAGTAATGATTATCAAAAGTATTCCATTGGCTTTGTTTACAGGCCATTATATTTCTGAAAAGGTATTGCCAGCTTTGACCGGGAATTGAACCCGGAACTTTCTGATTGCTAGTCAAATGTACTGCAACTGCACTACCAAAGCCCTATTCAAATTCCAGTTCAAAGTGGTATATATATTTCGAAGTTTACTATATACGTAATGCTACTGAACGCCATAAATAACAACTGTATACCTGCGGAGTGAATTTAAACAGCGCACCACAACAGTCTTATTTAGTGTACGATGACAAGCATTTCCAGTAATTTAACATACGAAATTGGGTGTAACGCGAGCTCAGAAGCTCAAATGACAGTGAAGTGAGAAAGTGGGAATCCTTCGAATTGCTACTGTATACTAACCCCGGCGTATTTTACCACAAAAATTGCATACAGGTTTTAATAAAATATATCATGAATCATAGCTGTCAATGGTTACCTTTAACCGCTTAGGATATCATAATATCAGCCATTGATAGTATAATAACGGGTTAAAGTTTTTAGCAGTTACGAAACCCGTTAAGGATTAAATAGTAGAGTTGAAGCTCATAAGACGATCATCACTGACGCTGCTATTTGAAACTCCTAATATTTATTTCTTGAACTCTGATAATGTCAGTAAGTTCAATTGTTAAAATGTAAAAAACTGCATTGTGCGTGAATTTAACCACGAGTTCGCAGAATATGATCAAAACCTAAGTTTGGTTAATATTAGCAGCACTACTACAAATGTAACGCACGAWTAAGTGCAACAAATAACACATGCCACTATGGAAATAAGTAAAAGCGTAATTGTGTAAACGGTAATACGTTTGACGTAGTCTGTGGTTTTGAAGAAATCGATTGCAATTAAGGCTGGTAGCGATACCCGGGAACCTCCTATTTGCGATATATAAATGGGCCGCCATTTTATCGAGCCCTATTAATCTACTCCGCCTCGATGCGGGTAAACTTTTGGATGGTATTTTCAAATGTTATCACATTAAGTTATCTTTGCCCTCTGCACAATCAGGTAAGTAAATAACAATATTTATAGTTATTGGTTGAATGCGTAATTTGGAGCAACAGCAGAATTTATAATACCGTGTAAGAGTATAAGCCCGAAGACCTACTATTCATAGAGCATCGTTACCATGCTTATCTGCACAAATTGGGGTTAAAGCAGTGGTGATTCGTGGTTAAGGAAATGGGATGTGCCAGGACAATTCATTGTATTAATGTTGCTTATGATATCTAAATAAATTAGAAATAAATTCTAGACAGGTCAAATGCGATGTGATGAAGCTTCAATTTTCTAAACCGCAATAGCATAGTCGGTGACCCACACGTTGAAAGATCTTATATTCAAGTACACACAACTAATAGGATAATTTTTGGATAATAAACTTGAGTTCGTGGATGGTGTAGAAACTGCAACTTTTGGAGTAGGTCTTTTATTCAATGCAATTAAACTAAATTTAAAAAAAAGGCGTTTACTTTTTAGACAACTGTACAGAAACTGAGTTATTAGCATATGTGTAAGCACCATTATGCACAGTATGAGGGCAAACGGTATTCTTCCACTCTACACATTTACGGAAAATTTGATTTCAGTTTTAACTACATATTCTGCTTAACTGTTTTAAATAGAAGTAAAAAAATCCCATCGWACKATCCTTATTAGTTCGAGGAGTTTTGCTATCATCGTCCATCATGGAACCGCAAACAAAATCTATATCTCAATCTGCATCAAATGAAGTTGTACATTGAATACCATATAACAAAACCCCCGCTTTCATGGTTAGGTGCGCCTCATATCTTGGAAGTATGGCTTGCTGATAACCGCTAGGGGTAGTTTAAAAGCCCATCTGCAGATCGCTGCATCTCTATTGTAAAAATTGTAAACTCGGTAAGACAAGTGCCCGCAGCTGGAGACGAGTCGGCATGGTTCGTTAATTAAACAACAAAAAAAGGTAAATTATAGGACGCCAAGAAGTTGTAGGCGTATCAGTACAAGGTAAAGACCAAAAACACCACCAACGTCTAAACAGTATTCTTATTGATACATCTAACAAATATTTAACTAGCCCTCAAGAATGAAACGCTAGAATAGCGTTTAATAAAAAATAAAAAGCTATCAGCAGTGTTTGCTCCAAATAGCAACGCAAGATATCAAGATGTCAATGTCACCGTGTAGCCTAACCGCGCTGCTGGTAAGAGTAATATGCGTTTACGGGTGTTACAAGTTTCTAGTGGTTGCTACAAAATTACAAAAAAAAAACTACAGATGCTACGCGGAATCGGAATTATGACAGGGAATCACAAGTAGTCTTCAAAGAAGTATATTGGCAGCAAACATACTAGAGAAAGGGAAACGTTTGACCTTGCTTGTAGGTTGCTGCCCTAATTTTCCAGGTTAATGTTTTTTTCCTTCCGGAATTACAGTCAGAAGGTATGGAAACTACGGAACTATCCAAAAGATGAATTGCTGAAGGTCGAGCAAGTTCACAGATAATAATCTTTGTAAAAGAATTGCACAATACAAGGTAGTCTTCTAAGATAACTACAGCGCTATTCCTGGATTTCGTAGAATAAACATAGATCTAAGTGCAATTGGTACCTTAAAAAGTTACAAATAACTCTTCAGATTGCTACTTCAGAAACGAAACTCACATACCCCAGATGACTGGAGGGTTGATCTGTGACCTTTTTGGGGGTCACAGAAATTTCTCTTCAAGAAACTCGGTTCAAGGAATATCGCCTAATCGATACAACACAATCTTCCATCAAACTGTAGAACCAAGTTTTAGGTTCCAAAGCCCAGATCTAAAATGATTGTGAACTGAGTGTATGAAATGACATTACAATAACAAAAAGCATGTACTTCGAATATTTAAAGTTCATTTCTTATCCAGTTCATCGATTCAGTTCATTGACTGGGTGCTAATGCGATAGACCCATCATCCAGATCCAGGATCCGAACAGTGGCGGCTCCTGCCATGAGGCAGATGAGGCAGTGCTTCACCAGGAAAAAATATGAAAGTGCAAAAATTTTGCAATGTTATTCATAATTTTATATTATATTTTCTATGTTTAGAACTTTAGCGCGATCTATTTTGGTGCGTTGAAATGTTCTATGGTTCTACTGTCGACCGCGCTTTTGTTGCCCTCTCCGTAGCTCGCATCCACTTTGTTTTGCACGAACTTCAGCTGAGGCAGGATTCAGCCTTGACGCGTAAGATCCCGTGCAATGCATGGGCGGCTAGTGGCAGTGGGAACCTCTTGTCTAAAAACCCGTTTGAATAATGCGCTAGACAAGACCAACAACTGAGGCTAGCCTATGTGTTTCAAATGAAAGCGAGAAGAATATTCGTCATACTACCGAATAAACGGGGAGTGGGAAAGAGGTAACCGTAATTGTCCGTTTTTCCTACCTCGAGGAATAAAGATAGAGAATTGCTATGGTTTTGCTATGTGCTCAAGACGTAGGGAAAATCTGTTTCACTCCCGACAGTCTGGGGGATTTTCGTTGTGTTCAGCGCAGCGGTCCGTTTATCGCGCCTAGTTAATGTATATTTTGAATTAAAAAACGGATAGGTTACAAGCAAAGTAGTTTTGTTCTTCTCGAAATTCATAACAAATTCGCTAGCTTAGTGATTAGTGTCTCAAGTCTCAAGTGAGTGCAGTGTATTCTGCAACCGACGTTTAGTAATCGACAGTCAGGGCTCAGAAAAGCAGATCATTTTGAATCGAAACGCAGAATAAGGTAACATAGGTTAGAAAATGGCAGGACCGAGTAGCAGGATGGACGACGATTTTGAAAGTTTTAGGAATACGTGCGATATCGTGGATTTTTTGATAAATAGGAGACATTTTGATCAGCTTAACTATGATGATAAATTAGAGAGTGCTCTACACATCCGCGTGGTTCTTGCTGGACAATTGTGTAAGATATTATTCAATTGACAAAGTAAAGTTTTCCTAGGAAGTTCCCATTAGGCTTTTTAAGATTACGTCATCCAATATGGCGTCCAGGGGGCAAAAAGCGCACGCATGGGACGCGCCTGCGAAACCCTGGAAACGGACGCGTGACTGATAGAGTTGGGTCCTTCATGACCAAGTCGTTCAAATTGAATGACTCATGCCTTGATTTGGCTCACAGCTAATGAATCAGCGTCGTTCGTGCGTCGTACATGGTTAACGGCTGACGACAGCATACGACGAGAAAACAGCATGACAGCATATTTATATGCTGTGGCGAGACAGGAGACACCGCTGTCACTTTCAATTCACGATCCTTATGAACGACTTGGATGATCCGAATCTACGCGATTGATTGAACGATTTGAATTTAATCGAATTTCCCATCTCTRGCGACTGACGTTGGCATTAAGTAATGGGGTTTCTATGACAGCGCGCTAGAAGCTGCATCGTTTTGAAATTTGCCCCCTGGCAGTCGCTCAAAAGTCACGTGTTCTAAAAAGCCTAATACCTTAGCTAGGTTTGGGTTAGGTTAGGTTAGGTTAGGTTAAGTTTCATTTGGTAAGGTCTGCCTCACCAGTTTTAAAAGTTACGAGCCGCCACTGGATCCGAACCTCCTATATTGTAAATTGAATGATTTTTTGTTATTGCAATTGTATTTCGTACACTCTAAGTTTGCACTCAGAAAAATAAATATAGTTGTTTTTACTATTTGAGTTGTTATTTAGATTATGATTACTGTGACCGAATATTTATTTGCGCATACAACACAAAAACTTTTTATTTAGTTTCCAGTACAATAAGCATTTTGCTAGTTAACGAGCTGTTATACGCATTAAACAGCTTGGTACATAAAACTATATAATCAAGTAATTGTAACAAAACAAAACTTATAGTTCCGACTACAATACAATTTAATACTGCTTACAAAGTATATTGTACGTAATATTAATACTAAATGGTACAGTCCAAGTATTGTTTGGTACTAATAACCATACAAAATTGTAAAACGCAGGTGGCTGCGTTCACGCCAGTACAGAACGCTTTGCTGGAGACGTCTTCAGACAAAGTGGTCAATGTTTTACCGCTTTAGCTATAGCATCGTATTCTAGAATCGTATTGTAAGAATAAGGGCGCATTAGTGTCTGTTTCACAAAAGTACTGTGCATACGAGTTAATAAGTAATTTCATTATGGAGCCTGAAGAATCCGTGAAAGAGCTTTTAATAAGGTGGGAATTTCCTGATTTGATAGAAAAGTTTGAAGGTAAGTTTAAACTATTTAATAATATCTACTTACGCTTATTGTCCATATACACGTTCTCTATAAAACAGATGCATACCCGATACCTACTTTGTTTTTCATGCTTTTGTAATAATGTAATGATGCATACCCTAACGGCAAAACATGTATCTTCAAATTAATGTCTGTTTAATAGAATGCGAAAGAAAATGAGTTTTTAGCTGCTATGGCTGTACCAACGCCGTTCAAATTCAACTAGAACATCAATAAAAAAAATCGGCTTTATGTATTCGTAAGTAACAACATTCAGTTGAACTCGGTACCAAGCCATACTCTGTTCATTTGAACCGTACAACCGGGCATTCAAAAACTTATTCATTTAAAGAAATATTCCGCTGTAATCTTTCCAAATTTCGTCAAATTTTAGTTGACTACCTAACTTAGTTGTAATAAAAGAACGGATAGTTCACGTTACCATTTGTAATTGTAAGGTAAAATATACAACAAAATTTGTTCCGTTATTATAACTAAAGTTGGATAGTTTCTGAAACAATAACTTTTAATAATAACAGCAAAATATTTCTTGTAGTGAAAGAAGTGTAAGCAGTAGATATTAGTTATACGTGTTTCTGACTGGCATTATAGAGGAAAACATTGACAAAGAGGCTTTGCTGTATCTCCAAAAACAACATTTAAAGGATTTAATTCCAACAATAGGAAAGAGTAAAATTTGAAAAAAAGCTGCTGCAATACCAGGCTGAAAACACATCAAACAACACTACGTTGCAATCATCACATACAGCGTCCACGTCGACTCTTACAGCATCAGGAAGTGAAGTTAGTTTGGCAGACATATGGAACTTTGRAGGCTCTACTGTTCTAGGTAAAACTAAATTTTATCTGAACTCAACTTCATTCTCTGTAATACGCTTTTTTACACAGATTTAGTAACTGTTGCACCACAAGCTGATGAACTGTCATCTGAGGAGCCCATCAGTGATCAAGCCCAATCCTGAATCGGTATGTCACTACTAAATAAATAATAATTCCTGAAGAACATTTGAAAAAAAGTACTTTGAAAATGTCTGCTTCACAAATGCTATGTTTTGTATCTCTTTTGGGTGTAATGGTTGGGCATTTAATACCGGAAAATAACGTTTATTGGAATTTATATCTAACATTATGTAAAGTTTTAGACATTGTTCTCTCAAGATAAATCTTTGCACATGATATAACTGCTCTTAAAACCTTAATAGCAGAACATCAGTACTTATACAATACCGAACTAAAACAAACTTTGAAACCCAAACATCATAACATGGTTAATTATCCAGCAGTAATCAAAAAGTGCGGTCCTCTAATTGATATGTGGTTTTGCTTTGTTATAATAAGGAGTATTGGATTTTCTCGAATGTTTAAGTTTATTTGCGATTCAGGTTTTTCTGGAAAAAATACTGCACAGGTGTTTTTTTTTTCAGTTTTAGAATAATATGCTCAGAAAGCTTTAATTTATTTTTGATTTGTTATTTTCTGAACAGTTGTATTTATTTTCGTTACTTTTACAATAAATTATTTATTTTTGTATTACATAATGAGAGTGTCTTCAATAAATAAACTGCAATAAATTTTTCTGTCTTTTATTTAGTAGGATTGTTTATACACTTTGGAATTTGAATACCACTAACATTTTAAAGGGATGAATATTTTTGAATTTTGATATTCATCTCTCTTTAAATGTTTTAATATACTGAAATTTGATATGTGACAATACGGTAAGTATATTCAGCAATACTGTAAACTCAAGCGAAGTAGCGGTCGTACGTTGTTAATATCTAGTATGGTGGATTTTGGGGGTATTCGACTTTGATGGATAATAAGAGTACTCTTTATTCCTTGCCAAGCTTTCGACTTTATTTGTTTATTTAAGTAAGAGAAAATGTTATACCTAACCATTGTAGCAATAACACTTACCATCATATGTATTAATAATTATAGAAGCCCTGATGAAGACTTAAATAAAGTCGAAAGCTTGGCAAGGAATAAAGAGCACTCTTATTATCCATCAAAGTCTAATACCCTCAAAATCCACCATACTAGATATCAACAATATTTTATATAGTTGTTGCAACAATAATTTATATTAGCGGGAACAGCATCTATATTGTTACAGCAACACCTAAGGCATGTTATGTTAAACGCTATAAGTACTATTTACTATTACTTAGAGCTACCACACAGCATTTTAGTGGTAAATATATGTTACCGTCGCGATAACAATGATATATTACTAGAAATAACAATACACGTTTGCTGGAACTAACGTATGATGCTTACGAGGAAAGTATTGTTCTCAGTAACATATGTGAGGGTTGTCACTATACGGACAATATAATTTAGTAGCGGTAGCAAAATTTTCAGTTAATACAAACAAATATTTTTCTGGGTGTGCATTTTATTAATTCTACAGATGTCTACCTACATGTAATAAACTTGATAAACGCTGGGAAACGTATTTTTTTTGCAAATAATTGTACTTTTCATCATATATGTGAAACCAAAACCCAGCAGAAACAACCGCATATAATTATGATTATTCTAGTGTTAATGTGTACCCGCAATACCATTCCAACAAGCCGATGCCAGGCCGCATACATATTAGCAAACAATGGACTTTAGAGTGCCTGCAAGATCTCAAGATAGAACGTAGGTATACTCGTGTAGGATAGCTTCGGCATAACGTTTTAATAGTTGCGTTAGAGTAAAATACTATCAATTTTTAAAGATATTTCAGTGTTTACTTTGAACCAAATTTTAGCCGTTAACTCGTGTTTTTCAGAAATGGAACAACGTCAAATTTGCTACTGAGATATCTACGGAGAAGAGGCACATTTTAAGATCGTTTTCAGCTACATGTATATACAATGTTTATACTGGTATAGATGCACCTTATCTAACATTCTTTATACTATCTTGAGGGTTAAAAATGTTCATTTCATTAATGGCATTTCTCTAAATTTCTAAATATAATTGTATTTATGTAGAAATACCATCTCTTGTACTTTTTATGCATTTAAATATTAAATAAAGCACTTTCCTTGTCTCGTAAATTTCATTCTTCATTGTCATAACCGTACCAATGACGCTTAGATACTTCCCTTTTTGACAGAAAAGACATATGCATTCCCTTTTTGTTTATATTTTTTTAAATAAGTTTTTGTCCTATTTCAATACAGTATACAACAGTTTTACTATGGGTTTGATTTAAAATACACCTCTACTGACCTGACTTTTTACGTGGAAGTCCTTTAGGAAGTAGTACCCATTAAGCCAGCTAAGTGGCTTTGTCTTTGTCCCAGTTCATTGCTGACAGATGGCATTGCCATTTATTTTTCTAACCTCATATCAAGCCTTTGATATATGGAAAAACCAGTTCTATGCTGTGCTGTCTGCATTAGACCTAAACTATACTGATGAGCTGTAATCTGTAGTTGGCTGCGTTGCAGGCAGCATAACAGACATGAATTTTTATGTATGTCGGTTCTTACCCGACAGCAGAAAGTGCAGTGAGGGCCTGCTGTCAGGTTGATGTATGCAGGTGCATGCCAACCTGTCAGATTATAGGTCACTTCCTTTAAGGCAGCTAGGTAGCTTTGTCATTGTGTTAGTTCATTGTTCTACTATACTCCAATCATCAAACAGATGGAGTGATCATGATGCGTGTTCTTCACGTAATTTTTAAACCATAATTATTTCATATTTTTTAGTTAATTGTTCAGTAGTCAAAMATTTGTTATAAAGATTAAGTCAGATTTGAACAAACGGCATCAAATCCGATAACCTGGAAGTTGCATACAATTGACGTGATCGCTCCATCTCTTCGGTGATCGAAGTACAGCATTTTTTATCGTTCAAGAAATAAAGCCGTCGCGCCTTGGTATTATGTGCAATGCCTGTACTAAAATTACTTACCCGATAAAACTGTGGAGACACGAACTCCTTTTTTGTACAAATCTACCTATAATCTCTTTCAATTATTTTAATATTTCAAGCCTTAGAGCATAAAATTGCGCGATTTATTATTGAGAATATTAACGAAGTTCTTTCATTTTTTTATTGTATCATGACATGAAGTGCCAATTTTCCATAAAGTCCTGTGTATTCTAGCACCAAATACATATACAACCTAATAAAAAACGAATAAAATGTTAGCTTATTAAGCGAAAGTCAAAGTGCGCCCTTGAGCGATTTGTTAAGGGCGCCACAGTTTCTTCTTTATCCGCCACATCCCTAACCAACTTTTTACTACCGCGATATCCCTATTATATCGTTTTACAGCGTTGTTTCCTGCCTTCAAATCGTTCGAAAAAGTCTTACAAAGTTTCAATGAATGCACAAACGTCCGCAGAACAGCTTTATTCACACTGACTCGTAAAAAGTTCGCGCGGAAGAAGCGCCAAGCAAGCATGCCGCCTGCGTTGGCGATTTATGTGGGAGCCACGATATTGCAGACGAACTTTGCTCTTTAACTTTAGCAGAACTTCGATATGCGAGAGCGCACATGCTGCTTGTCGAATTGACTTCAAGGAATAGTAGTTAATGAGATGTGATGAACTGTTGTTTACACCACATTGTCACCAGTCTATGAGTTAAAGTTACTGCAAGATGGAATTCGATATGTGCGGTACTAAATGTTAAAGTAAGTATTTGTGAGTTTGTGAGTGTGATATAGTGTTTGTATGTGTGTTTGTGTGTTTAAATGAAAGCGTTGAAGTTTTTACTCAATTCTTGTATATCTGTCCTGTCGGTTGGTTATACATGTACTTATGTATTTTTTGTACATGTTATTTCCAAAAATTGTCTTTCACGTTTATGTGGTTCTGTAGCAACAATTTTAGTGCCATCGAAGTGAAAAGTGTGATTAGTTAGATTTATAATAAGCATCATTAAACAGTTCTACACACCATTAAAAACAAAAACACTGCACAATACAAGAACATCTACAGTATACAGTGTACAATGTAAACAATGCAACAAACAATATATAACTCTTCAAAAGAAAATATTCTTAAAGTGAACTTCCACTTTATTTTCAAATTGTAAAGCGCTTTCGGCTACATGTTAGCCATCGTCAGTACAAAAATTAAAAGGAAACTAACAGTTTCATTCACTTTTTAATCGACTTTTTAAATTACCTCTGTCATTAAATGCTTTCGAAAAAGAATTGGGTGTAATACTACAAATTGCTTTCAATAACAATTTTCCTAATTATTTAATAGAAAAACTTTATTTTAAGTATTTGACAAAATTTAAATTTTCTTTCTGTACCACTTATTTGGATGAAAAAGTTAAGGTTTGGTTTCCTCTTAAGTTTGCTGGTCAAGTCTCAATTAGCCTATCTAAATTATTTTCTTCTAATGGAATAAATATTGCTTTTTCTACCGTAGGCAGTGTGTTTTCCCGTTTTGTCCGTAATAAAGACCAAATTTCAGTTTTAAATAATTCAGGCGTTTATAGTTTTTCATGTAATGATTGCAATTCAGTTTATATTGGACAAACCGGAAGATCCTTTTTAACTAGAGGTAAAGAACATTAGAAACAATTTGAAAAGTATAAAAATACAGATATTGTTACAACAAATTCTTCGTTAGCCAACCATTTATTAGTAAATAAACACATTGCCACGCTAGACAATCTAAATTCATTACATTTGTGTAGTAAATCATCTAAATTAAATTATTTGGAAATTTTAGAGATTTATAAAATTATTAACGAACAAAATTTTACTATTCTAAATGATTTTTGTAATTTCAATTGTCCTATTCTAAATTCTTTGTTTGATCTAAATTAATGTTTCGTTTGAGTTACTGGCATGTGGGTTGCATTTCAGTTTGTAGTCAAGTTTGCTTGTTTCTGATTTTTGACTTTGTCAAACTGTTAGTTTCCTTTTAATTTTTGTACTGACGATGGCTAATATGTAGCCGAAAGCGCTTTACAATTTGAAAATAAAGTGGAAGTTCACTTTAAGAATATTTTATTTTGATGAATTAATTAATAACTCCACTTAGAGAAGATGGATCAGTTTTCAATTTTTAAACAATATATAGGACAAACGAAACAACGCCTAAAGAATGGGATACAACATAACAGTAATAACAACTACACTGCTTTGAAAAAACACCAAGACCTAACTAATCACACTTTTTACTTCGATAACAGAAAATTTATTGCTATAGACCCACATAAACGTGAAAGATACCTATGCGAAAAACATGAGTACATGTGTAAACGACAGGACAGACATACAATGACAGAGTAGTGGGTAATACCCAGGGGGTACATACAATCTGCTTACCAGTTAAGCATTGAAAAGTTTTTAATATTAGTTTCGAGCGTGTTGTAGGTGGCGCTAGCAGTAAAAACGGCACCTTATCCATGGTTGCCAGACTGAGCAAGCTATCGCAATAGGTCCAACTAAGAATTCATCACAGAACTCATTTTGTTGCCGTTTTAAACCTTATCATAACGCAATCACAGAAAATTTGCTTTCAACTACTACAGAAATATTTGATCTAGAAAGCATAAGCAATATAATATAATATTAAAATTGTTGTACCTTACAGTTCATTTGGAACCGGAACACACAAACTCCTCTGAGACATACCAAACGTAAGTAATTCCGTCTTTGATTTTAAAGCACTTACATAGATATGCTTAATTTTGTCTTGAAAACCAAAATTCCTTATTATTAAAGCTACATTAGTTTTCATTTGCAGGTTCCATCCTGGGATTGGTGGATGTCTCCCGCCAGGAACAGCTAACACCAAAGGCAAAGGCCTTATATAGAGAAATTGTTGGTTTGAAAAAAACGCTTGCAGCTTATAGGCAGAAAGGAAGATCTTTTACAGACAGGTTGAAACTACTGGAGAACTTTGTAAAACAAGCACACTGGGAAAATCTGGAGCAGCTAGAACCAGTAACACGCAATTTTAATCTATACCAGTTAAAAAACTGCGGCTTGAGTAAATACAAACGAAAATTTTCTTTGGCTGACAAAATTCTAGCGTTGGCAATATCAGTGGCGGCTCCTGAACAGTTGCAATAATAATAGTAATAAAATCTCAAAAAAATTATCTATAGAGTCCAAAAATAACGTTATTTTTAAACATAAAATAACAATACTTAATAATGTCAATATTAAACAAAACTTTATTATTTCTTACAACAATTCAGCATAAGCAACAAAAAAATAACGTCTTTTTTAAACATACTTAATAATAGCAACATCATGCACCAAATTTTTAAATTAAAAAATGTATTACCTACGTTTTTTTTTTAATTAAAGTCCATTCTTCTGTGCTTCATGTCGGAATGTCTTCAAAATCTTCAATATTTTGCAGAAACCTTTTATTTATGGACATCATTGATAACGCGTTTAAACGGTCATTTCACGTTGTATTTCGTAAAAAAGTTCTTATTCGTTTAAGGGTTGAAAATCAACGTTCTGATTCCGCAGTTGTCATTGGCGTTGTTAATATTATTTTCAACAATTTTATTGTTTCATAAAAAGTATTTTTAGATCGTTTTGCAATATAAAGAAAAAAATTAATAGCCCCATTTACGTCTCGCGAATAGATTACTTCTAATTCAGTTTTTAAGCGACTTTTTACATAAGAAAGAATATGCCAAACATAAAACATCTAGTGGAAAATATATTTTGAATATTTCTGAAATGTTTGGGTATCAAATACGATACGAAAATCTGTCCCTCATTTGCGACGTAATAACATCACACACTTCTTTGGCACATAAACTTTGGGTCGCGTTTTCATTTCTTCTTTTCCTTTTGTTCACTGCATTACAGTTTTTTTCCACGCTTCTCTGAATAGTCTGTATCGTCTCTAATACGTTCAATAACTCTTTCAAAATTCTCTATATCGGCTTGAAGCTGGACGCCATCCTTCGATTTTGCTTGAGTTTGTTTATAAAGCATATCGACATGTGGCACAATCCTATGAAAAAATTCCAACCAAAACATAAATTCTGGATCCTCCAGAGCTCTTCGTAGACCTGAAGCCTCGTGAGAAGTGGTACCTCTTAGACAGTTTTCTTCGATTTCTTCAAATACTTCTACAAGTTTTTCTCGATTCTCGTATACACAATTTACTGTCCTGATGTTATAAATTCCATCTTGTAACTGCTAACAAAGCGAGCACAAGACATTTACGATTATTAACGAATTGCTCCCTGCCTATTCCGAATCGAGTCCGCGGGCGCAAAATGCTAGCGCCCAGGGCGGGACAAATCTCGCTGGTATTATTACGTTCGAAAAATTTTGTTGTCATGGTTGGCATGGCAACATCCCATAAGAAATGTATTAGTACTGGGCGCATTCAAGACGCGGGGCCCGGTAAAGTATCCACCGTACTTGCATACTGGTGTGGCGAGTGTACGTACGTGCAACCTGGTGTGGCGAGTCATTTTAATATTGTGTTATTAGTTATTGTGCGTGTTTTTGCTGAGAATATGGCGGTAAATGACACGACAAAATTTGATAGACATATTAATAGTTATATTTTAAATATTTTATGGTTTTCAGGGAGGGCGCGCGCCCTTGCGTCCTTAAGAGAAACCGCCACTGGGCAATATACAAAAAAAAGCCCGCAAGCATTCACGTTTTTAGCTACATACTTCAGTTTTCCCAGTGTCGAGACCATTAGAAAGGTCATTCGACATATTTCTATTAACCCTGGTATTTGTGAACCCATTTTTCAAGCATTTGAAAGGAAAATAAAAAACATGAGTAAAGCAGAAAAATGTTGCATTCCAATGTTAGATGAAATGAGTTCACAGATGACGGCGTTAACAGGAAATGTGAAATATCTGATCATGTGACATTATGGATGTTAAAGGGTGTGTCAGTGTTGCAATCATGGAAGCAGCCTATTGCCTATACATTTTCTAAAGGAGGAAACACATGCTTATGTTTGAGACCATCGTTAGAAAATGTCAGGCAATAGGCCTCCATGTTCTGGGGCGTCTGTATGCGACCAACGTGCAGCGAATTCCAAAGCCATTGGTGAACTGATTGGTCAAAGTAGAGTAGCTGCTCTTCGAAGAGGGGAGGAATTACGTCATGACGTAATTCAAATAGGGAATGACATATCATTCCCTTATTTGATCCTCCCCATTTTCTGAAGGCAATTAGAAATAATTTGCTTACTAAAGACCTTCAGTTCACATTATATGGTTCTCGAAGAACTGCAAAGTGGTCGCATATAGAAGATGCCTATTTTATGGACAGAAGCTTTGGAAAGTTGCGGGCCATGCCTTCATTAACAGATTCTCATGTTGTGCCACCAAAAATTAGGAAAATGAAGGTGTGCTTCTGGCGCATCTGTAATATCCGTGTTTAGCCGAAGTGGCACCACTAGCCTTCATGGCCAAAAGCAGATGTCCAGAGATGGTATAGATACTGCGTTACTTTGGAAATTTTTTGATGAACTGTTTGACAGTGTCAATCGAGGTACTGTGAGCAAAAAGAAGTCCAAAAAATTGCGCTCCCCAAACTCCAACTTCGGGGAAATGTCCTCAGAAGATTTGTTGGGAGAGAGTAATTGGCGTTATCTAGTCAATGACTTTTGTTTAAAGAAAATAGCAGGACAGGGCGAAACCAGAAGTTTGGCGAAATTGAGTGTTGACAGTGCGAGGCTTTCAACTTTTGCGACACAAATTGCAAAAGTTGGGTTTTGTCAAATTTGCCACAAGGGCTTTCAACCAGAATGCGGTTGAAAACTTTTTTGGCCAAATTCGACAACACGGAGTCCGTAATGTCAACCCCACTTGTGCAGCTTTTGGTGCCCACTACAAGAGCTTGCTTGTTAATAATTTAACAAAAGTTAAAAAACATTCTCGAAATGCCAATTGTAAAAGGGACGAAACAGTGGGGCCTCCTTGCCACTCTCAACAAGTTAATCACTGAATCAGAAGTACCACAAAATCTACATCCTCTCGAACGAAATCTGCCTTTTGTCCCTGAAGACGTGGTAAATAAAACAGTCGAATTGCAGCATTATGTAATAAATTATTTGGCAGGTTATGTCGTAAAAGAGTTGTTGCCATATACAACAAATTGTGAAACTTGCTCAAACAGTTTATTGCATAATGCTCCTCCACAAGATCAGCATCGTCTGATAGAAGTTCGGGACATAGGAGGTCGATTACATTATTGCAATTTAAACTTTGTTCGATGCTTATATAAAATTATTAATGTAATCGACTTCCTGTTGCTCCAAATAGCCCATGAACATAATTTAAGCCATACAGTTAGAACTATAATACAAAATTTATCTATTTTTAATTTTTCTCATTGTTTGCATACTGTCGACATACAATATTTGTGCAAAGCATCTAAATGCAAAACTTGTATATTATATTGTTTATATAATAATTTTAATCAGAAACACGGAAATATATATGTATATGTATATATATTAAGTCCGCTGCCTAAGTAGTTCTTACACGACAGACATATAGTTTAACATTTGCTGTTAAAGCAATTCTAAACTCCAAGGTACATTTTGTATTAATATCAAAATTGTTAATGTCACATTAGCTTAATCCCAATTTTTCAGTTACAATATAAATAGTATAATATTTAAAACAGATATAAATAAAAAAAGTTATATAAACACAAAGCTTATTTAATTTTATATAACTATTGAGAGCCTAAACCTTCAAAAATTAACAAGAATTATACCAAGAATTATTAGCAATCTGTATGAACCAATTCGATGGATATGATTGATTCAAAATTGATTACCGTCACGTAATTCATAGAAACACTATAAAAGAATTGCCTACCTTGGTTGCTACAAAATATGAACTAAATAATGAAAATATAAGACAAATTTCAAATATTCTAGAACATCCTCCAAACGACGTGGAACTGAGAGGGAAATGCATATTCTGAAAATGCATGCAGCTGCAGCCTACAGCGCATTTGCGCATTGCGACTTGTGATGGCCAGTTGTCAACATCAAGTGTCAAACATCCTGTTTGTAAACAATAATTGCGGCTTGTGCCGTATGTGTTTAAAAATATAAGTATTAGTCATGTAAAATTGAGGTAGTGTTTTTAAAAGCTGATAGTGACAATTTCATCGCGTTGTGATAACCGGATTTTTATTTGGATAACTTCCAGCTCAGTGCTGGACGTCACGTGGGGTTGCCGATTTCGACAATTTTAACAATATTCAGCCTTCTCGCTTTTATACGCAAGATACCTAAACAGCTCGCTGCCATTTTTGTGCCAATATCTTTTGAAACATTATAGTTCGACAAACTGACATTAGACGGTAAAACTAACCCAAAGTACCTATGTACAGTCACTAAATGGAATACAGTACCGCAACGTCCGCCATATTGGGAGTAAAAGTTTTGGCGATAACATTCAAATTTTGCAATGTTTGTTTTTCTCTACCTTGATCAATAATGGGTTTTCATTATTGATCTTCGTCTTAATCCAATTGCAATATAAGTAAACTTAGAATTGTGAAATTTGAATGTTCTCGCCAAAACTTATACTCCCAATATGGCGGACGTTGCGGTACTGTATTCCATTTAGTGACTGTAAAAGTACCGCCACCGAAACGTCAACATTTTGGTTTTGTTTTAAGCAATTTGGATAGAATTACACCAAATAACAATGCAGTTTGATTTCCTTAAGCCGTTTCCTTCACGTGTTTGTTCCTTCGTTCAACTTTGTTTTCTGTTTTGTTACTTTGTTTATTACGAGGTAGGTTTCACTTTATTACCTATTAGTTTGTTTCGTTTCCTTTTTTGCTCTGTTTGTCAACCTATAATGAAATAAAATGTTAGTGCCCTGACCACATACTTGTATATTCGAGTAGCATTGGATGTTTTATTGTTCACATCACGGAGTACAATAAGAAACCGCTTACGTACCTTATTTCAAACTGTTGCCGATTATTGTCACGAAATTGTCACGATCTCAGTAACAATAGCTTCACAAATGTTGCATTCGTTCCTGTTCGTAGATATTAGTCCAAGACTCCGATCAGTTTTACTACCTTAAATCTTCGGACGATTCTAATGTTTACTAAAGGCTTCGTCATGAAAACATGTTCCCTAAACAGCAACGATGGCGGCGCAAATCCTGCCGAAGCAATTAATATTAATTAATAATCTGACCTGTTTTCCTCAATGAACGCCTAAAAACAGCACTAAAATGTGCATTTGCATGCATACGACCAGGATAACCTGCGGTGGCGGGTCCCATCCTGCCGCTACCCTATAGACATCGCGGCGATAATGAGTTCGAAAGAAAAAGAGAATAATAAGATTTTCATTTAGTTTTTGTCATGTCATGTCAGATCAACCTCCACGCTCTACGTGCATTATAAAATTTTTGCGAGTGTTATGGTTTCTGTAAATATTTGAAGGTCACTTTGGTTTATCTTTTTTCTAATTTAAAGTAATTGGTAAAATTTGAATAAAATAAATATAAAATTCAGCCTTTTTTATTTTAAAAATCATGATGGATTCGTAACCGGTGAAAATTCTTTAAATCTTTATAAATTTCAAATGAAAAATCCATATTAATCAAAATAAATGCAAACCACATGGGTAATAAATAAGGAATACGAGCATTAAAACACATTTGCTCGTACTAATACAAGAATTAATAATCACCAGTAACACCAGAAATTGATTAGTGTCATTTTAAGTGGTTGTAATTGAGTTGGATTAAAATGAGAGTCAAAAAATAAAAGTTTTTATGAAGTATTACCGTTTAACTTGAGTATGTCAGCGCGCTGACACGAAAAACTTCATCGCGCGAGCGTGCTTGATTCACTGTGTCGAGAATTTCCGATAATATGGCAGTCGGCAACGTTAGCTTTTTGAATTCGCCAGTACAATTTTTATATAAGGTTTTTTTGTTCTGGAGAAAAGGGTAGATAACGTTAACCGTCGTATCTTATGACAAATTAAAAGAGAGATTGAGCATCATAACTATCAAATATTATAAATTCCGATCAGACAAATTTTACTTATGATCCGGGTGACGTTAGAGTTGTTGTATGAAACGGCGTAAAATGTGCAGAGCTAATGATTGGTTCATCAAGAAACAGAATCAGCGTAATGGTGGCAATAACTGCCAACAGCAAGGTCCTTCCTAAACCTTCCTAAATACCCTATAAACGAGACATCCAAGACCACAAGTCAAGAAAGAATCGAAGTCTTCTAGTGAATAGACATTTTAAAGCCTGTAAAGACATAATTTCACTGATGGAGCATATAGAAACTGAACCGAATAAAACAAGTATATTCTTTTTGAGATAAATTAACACGGATCTTAAAACAAAATTTGTGTGAAATCTCTTCCTAAAACAAGTAACTTAATGCACCAAAAGGTTCGCAATAACTTGCCGTTCTCTGGACTCATTGCCACGCTAAATAAACAATGTCAAGCGTTAGTGATCAACGATGTGGCAACCAGCTGTGAAAACGACAAGTTACCGACAATAGCCACGGATGCCAGAAGAAACTGAAATATTAGGGAACTTGCGGTTAGCGTGGATTTTAATACCGTTAACGTTAAGATCACATTACGGAGATACGATTTTTCAAACTGACATGCTGAGTAGTTTACAGTTTGCGAGCGACGTCGCTTAACCTATAACGTAACCAACAAAAGCTTTAATATGGAAGCAGTTATTGATGCAGTTGCATATAGAGAATTCAATTAATATAATGTAAGAGATTCGCACGTAAGCTTCTGCAAAAACGCTGATAGGCTGTGAGAAGGAAAACACGAGAGTGATTAGATTTGGAGAAGACTATCTACAGTTGTTTCGTTTTGATGCAAAAGATACCCAAATTTTAGTGAATGCCTTGAGTAATTCGCGCAAAGTACGCACATCAAATGGCAGTAGTTAGTAGCAGAGTTACACCGCAAAAACGACAGAAAAACAAAAAATAGAGTCAGATAATCTACCAAAGCACGCAATGTAAAGTTTTTGCATGTTGCTTCAACAACCTTAGTGTGGATCGTCGTCCGTTGACGCGCATCTTTGAAGCATTTTGCGCTACTACTTCATGCAAAAGATCTAAATCGTCTTGTATCGCAAACCACAGCCGTTCTTTGCTAGCCATCATATTACACACCACTATGCACCTGCACCTATATGACACCACCCGGTATCGCGATACGGTACCTATATGACGTCAAACAGCGCATTTTGAGCATGCGCTACGTAGCACTGGGTGACGTTACCGTCTACAGTAACAGTATTCTCCAAAACGGTAGGTATTCGCAAACTCCCTTTTAATTATTAGTCTTCTAGTCTCAGATAAAAAATAATCGATAATACAAGTAGGTATCACCGCTTTTCATTTGATTTGAGTACACAGTAAAATCTGTACTAATGCGGTATCGTTTCATCCCTCCCTGAATCTTGGAATCTGTAGCCATTCAACACACCCATACTCGTTGAGGTTTCGCTATGTTGCACTCTTCGTATATTGTGTCATTCTTATTAAAAGATGTATGGCACCACGGTCCCTTTAAGAAGGCCGCGGCCGCATCAATCTGGCAACAGCGCTCACAAGGCCGATTCTGTTTAAATTGAATGGATTGCCTTTCTAGTAGCGGTATCAATTTATTTTAACAAGCAATGTGCAGACGCTCCATTCGAATCAACAACCGGATTGCATTCCTAATATCAACTTACGGGCATCCCACCATAACTAGGTCGTCACATGAGTCGCGAAATTCGATTGAGAAATCAAAGCAGATGTGACTCAAATTTTACATTTCCCTTTTATTTACAGAAAGAACTCTCTAATTATACCGTAGGTAGGTACAATACTCAAATGATAATCTGAGATAACAATTTTAAATTCTCTCCAATACAATCTAATTAGGCGATGCACGCAACAATGTGAATTAGGTTTAAGTTACACAACGAAATGGTTCATATTTCTAACATCTACATTGTTTGTGTACCATGTAATTTTACCAGTTTAGATAGTGATCTTGCAGTTTCCAAAGGTAATATTTTGCACCATACACCCAAAAACAGGTTAGCTTACTTTGCCATGCTGTATTGAAATATAAGCCCAAATTTAATTCCAGACAGGACTGTATTGCGTGTTTTTACAGGTTTATTGACACATAAATTTTACGAACTTATTTTCTGTATTGTTATGTACAACATTCTGTTTAAATACTTCAACTAATTAGAAAACCTGTAGAATCAATGCAACACATAACTTTAAAGGGAACGGATTACGAACCTCTTTTATTATAAAATTACAGCCTAGAAAACATTCTGTGTCAGCTGTCAAAACTCTGTTTAAAAAAAAACTGAATACGCTAAAAATAATATAACATGTACACTTACTTGTGGTATACAAAAGAGCAAGCTGGCTGACCACGCAGTCCAAACCATCACCTTAGATCTCCTGCTGGTCCACGAGCAGTATGTTAGGGGATAGCAGATGGCCTGATGGCGATCGATAGCAGTAGCCATAAGTACGTACGAGCTTAAGTATGGGCCTAGCGTCTGTCCATATTTAATAAGCTTGCACATGAAGAAACCGCCACTGAAGCGATACGTCACATCCCAGCCCAGCTGAGGCAAGACACTGAGGAAGGCTGTTATGAGATCGGCCACGCTCAGGTGAAGGATGAAGAAGTACATTCGAGAGAGTTTTTTGCGGCCGGCATACCTTCGTCTGAAGAAGAAAAACTCGATGTTTATGCTTTTAAAGCGTAAATCGTCACATGCATACTTATTAGGTTTTCGTTTGAAATTTCTCAGATATACATTGAAAATTCAATGATCAATAAAGATTCAAATGTGAGCTACGACAATATACAGGATTATTTACTGGAGGGACAAAAATATGTGTTTCCGGCAATGCTTTATAAAAATATTTTCAATTTGGTATGCACTGGCATTAAGCTCTTCATTATAAACAAAATTAAAATTTCAGCATTGAATTACTTTGTAGATACCGATACTACGGTTAAAAACAAAGCCTCCATAAATGATTTCACTACGCCATTATGTTGCGTATACTGCTTTCAATATAAACATATTCCAAATCGATTTTAGGCATTGGTGTGTCAACACAATATCAATTATGATATCTGTTACCGGTTCGTGATTGCTATATTGCGACGTACGCTACATCGTTATCTCAACAAAGCAGCATAAAATTATGTGACGCTTTTGATTCTATCATCACAACGATACTTTTGCGTAGACCTAAGCCGAATATTTTGTGTGCATTTATAAACGCGAACGGCAGAGGAACAACCCAAAATCAGTATGAGAATATTAAGAAACAAAAAACTGAAAATTTTTGACATAAAAAATAGTCAATTCAATACTTAATTCCGTATATGATAGTGAAAATTTATTTAGGTTATAGTACTGAAACACAGGACCGCGTATGTAGTTCAACAAATAATTATGGACACGAATAAAACAGAGGATGAGTTTGTTGTTCATTTATTCAGTACGTAAAATTTTGATGTAATAATTTGTCACCTGGCGCCTCCACCATTATTTTTAACCAAACAAATTTTGCAGTCATTAATTTTTTTTTGTTATTGAATTAGTTACTGCTAGATCATTTGTTAACTACATATATAATTTTTAATTTTGTAGAATTACCTGGTCCACAATGCAATGAGTACTGCTGTATTGCCTATCACTGTTACTATGAAGATTACTGCCAACGTGGCGACCTCTATCCGAGCTAAACCTTCATCTCTGTCTGAAATGGGATTCTCGATCGCAGTTGTTTCAAGACCTATTCTGGACGACACGTTGTTTGATGTAATGTTCATGACTGGTTTCACCTTTAGATGAAATCTGAAAAAAAAAGATATGCATCACATTATATACCTTAGAGACACTGCAGTCTATAAAGTACATTTCTCGTTAGGATGGAAGGGGTAAAATTGCTAGATGAGCTGCTTGAGGTTATTAACTCTATGTAGAAATGGAAAGAATAATTTACGACGACTTATTTAGGAAGTGGACGTTACTTATGCGATTCTGAACTGTGTATTGTGAAAGTCGAGAGGAAAAGTTATAAAATTCAGTTTTGACAATGGTATATTCAAAATTCATAATTAATGTCAACCTATACAAATCAAGTTAGTTTACTCTACAACGCATGCAAAACCGCACCACACCAGATGACCTTATCTCGCGACGATATCGCATCTCACAGTATGTATAATAAGGTGAACTAGCAACACTTGTAGTCACTTGTTTCCTTGATGCTGAACACGAACTAATCAAATCAAAATGACGGACTAATCTCAGAGCAAACTGACTTCTAATGAATTCCTTTTAAATCGCGCAAACATAGGATAAAACAAATGCTGAAGCTACTAATAACGGAGAGAGTTAGTGGACAAACTATCCTAGCGTATATTTAGTAGTTGTCACCTACGCACCGTTTAAGCTTGAAGCATTGTCTTCATTCAGAAGGCTTGTTGTTAATAAAAAAAACATTTCCAGTGAAAATTACTTTACTGTTATCATTTTCCCGTACTGTAACAAAAAATCCTCGTAAACCTATATTTTAAGTCTAACAGAAATGGTCAATTTGGTTGACATAACATAAATTTTACACTGCATACTTGCAGTCTTAGTTTAAACGGAGCTAAGAATTTTTGAAATATAATTGCCAAAAATCACCTTATTTGGCCTAGAAGATGTTTAATTTTACGTATCTTATCTTAGTATAACTCATTCTCTCTAAAAAATAAAAATAAAGTTTGTGGGCTGCATTTTGGCTATATAAATGTGAATAAAACATGGATGTATTAAATAGGTACCTAATTAATAGAAAATTTCACCTACCCATTTTTAATAGTTAACAATTTGTGGTTAGGTGCAGATGTTTCTTAAATAATTTCTATTATTCTGTACAGACTGATTGTCTGTATTCTGTTATGATATATGATTATTTCTAAATATATGCTTTTATTAGAATTTAAATAAAATTGTTTGTTTTTTTTAAATAAAAATATAGGTATGTATCATTTATTTATTTATTTAATGAAAAAAAATCTATTCTAAATTTTTAAGGGGCAACAGCTTTTTGTCCGGGAAAACTTGAGTTCTTTGCTTAGCTTACAGCCTATTTTAATACTTAATACATTAAATTTAAAAACGGGAGGTGGTATTTATCTTTTTCAGTTGCACGGTGATAAATGCAGAGGCATGACTACTTACTCTCAACTCCTCGGATACCTACTTTTCGAGGATTTCCTTTTAAACACAGTAGCCGAAACGTTTTGGACGATTAACATTAAGTAGAGATTCCATTTGCATAGAGTTGCATAGGAAACTTTGGATACAATGGTTTGAGTTCTATTCTAAGAGTATTTGCCAGCACCGTTTAACCGACCACTTTTCGTGATTTCAAATAATTATTTCTGTTAATAAACAACGACAGACTTTTTATTAAACGATCATGGAAAATGCGTCTAACAAAAAGAAATTGAATAAAAACAATTTTAGAAATATGCATAGGCTGGAATCTCATCATACTTATTAGGAACAATTAAAATAGCTTTTGCAGTAGGCATGCACAGCTACAGCATGAGCGGTTTCTGTGTCCATCTATCATTCATGTCAACTTGCCGGGATAGTTTGGATCTGTACGAGTTACAAATGATCCCACAATTTACCCGAAACGCACGTGAATAAGTCATCAGGAGCAGGATTAATGGCTACAATACGTCGAACAGCTGTTGGATATGTTTTGACTAATGTATTGCAGTGACTTTAACTGCTGATCGTGGGTTTGGTTGGCATTCATGTTTTAAACGCTGCAGATATATGGCCCTTTGCATAGCTAAAACATAATTACACGGGCAAGCAGGACTGTTTCGTGTTAATACCTTACCGTCCTTAAAAATTGACAGGCCATTGTTTTTTGTTAATAACATTAAACAGAACTGTTTTAGAAATGGGAAGCGGAAGAAAGCAATTTTGCCAAAAGTAATTTAAACTTTTCTAGCTACGCCCATAGTGAACGAATTTAAATCTTACATAACAGGTGGTAGCAGTGTTCCAATACGCAAGTCTGATAACATTTTATATACATACTAGCACGCCAATCTGTACTAATTTTTAATTCACTTGTATCAAGCGGAATCAGTATAGGTAGGATCATATTTAATTTAAATATGTTCGAGAAAACAAAAGTACCCAAAAACTTCAAAATGCAAGAGTAAGAGCTTAATATGCGACCACTTTCTGCCAAAATATAAGACTATGTTTAGTATATAAACGTACGCCTCTGCGACATTTCTGTTGCAAATCATGAAGTCTTCGTACTGTATCTAGGCATGTTGTTCATGGAAAACAGTTTCGACAATATGCATTTTGCTTACAATTAACAGGATTCCTTGACTTTCAAGATTTTGTCATAAAGAATTTCTTATCGATTATTCCATAATATCGTTTTTTCGCGTACACTTTATTAAAAAAGCTGATTATTCGTTTGTATATGTATCGGTAAAAAAAGACGCAAAATTTGGTGCTGTGCTTTTGTATCCTTATTTACTTCCATCTTAAAATTTTCAAATATTTATGTGCATAAAATATATTCAAGTAGACGGGTGTTCACAGATCTTTAAAGTTACGACATCAATGACGTATTCCGATCATGAGTAATCCCGTGGTTCACAAAATGCGCCGCCGCCGACATATACATACATATTGTTACGTTTTGAGTAAGAAAACACTTGCTAAACTTTAGATATATATTAACGGAACGAATAATCTTTAAATACATGCGGTACTGAGCATCGCAAAACCCGAAGTGGCCATTTCTAACTAAATATAGAACTATACGAGAGTGAATGCTTTCAGCGTCCATAATATAATAAGATAATATTTTGTCGGATAGATCGCTGTCTCTTAAAAACACTGACAAACAATTAATAGTCTGGCGTTTCGATTACACCTGTAATCTTTTTCAAAGACGAAGAACCTCAAAATTTGCCTGACACAAGTTCAAACAAAATTTTGAAAGTAAATAAACAAATCACCAAGGATGCGAGACGTCATAAAAACAACGTGCCAACCTGATAAAAAAGAACCTAACGACGAAAAAGGAACTACCTGCCCACTAGATATACACGAACTACTTGATAAAAGATAACTACAAAATAGCCTTCTAAATGTCACCTAACTCATAATTTCCACAATCCCTATTAAAATTATTAGTATTCCTACAAATTTCTATAGCTTCTTTTATTAGACGTTTGTGATAATATTTTTCTCTATGTAAAATTTTTGTTTTATCAAAATCAATCATGTGTCTAGTCAAATATGAGTGTTCAGCTACGGAAGATTTATCTATCTGTTGCAACCTAGTAGCACGTATGTGTTCTTTCAAACGCGTACCTACTTTTCTTTTAGTTTGACCTATGTAACACTTGCCGCAAGAACAAGTAATTTTGTAAACACCTTCACTCTCTAAATGTACTTTATCTTTAGTAGAACTTAAAATTTTATCTAAATTATTATATGTACTATCAACAACTAAAATATCATGTTTTCTAGAAGCATCCTCTTTAATTTTTCCGAAAGGCCTTGTACATAAGGCAAACTCAACTTCAATTTACTTTGTCGTGGCTGAGAATTTACTTGATTTGGATGAGCACTTTTATTAAAAACTGACCAAATATTCTTACTACTATAACCATTTCTCATTAGCGCTGATTTAAGATAATATATTTCTTTTTGTACAGAACTTTCGTCTGATATCCTTTGTGCTCTAACAAATAACGTCCTAATAAGACTATTCTTTTGAGAAGGAGGGTGGTGAGATGTGGCATGTAAATATCTGTCTGTGTGTGTTAGTTTTCTGTAAACCTTGTGTCCTAACTGTCCAGTGTTTGTTCTGTAAATTTTGACATCCAAGAAAGGTAAACTACCATTGCTTTCTAATTCCATAGTAAATTTTATGTCGGGATTTTGACTGTTCAAATGATTTAGAAACCTACCCAGCTCTTCTATACCATGGGGCCAAATAACAAAAGTGTCATCTACGTTTGTCAGTGTTTTCAAGAGACAACGATCTATCCGACAAAATATTATCTTATTATAAATATAGAACTCTTATAAAAAGTTATCATCCTCGGGTTTTGCGCTGCTGTATAACAACCTTGCTAGGTACTCGTACTATACAACGTACCTCCTTTCTTAAATAATTGTACATATTTACAATATCATGAGCTATATTAACATTTTTGACAAAAAAAAATATTCTGTATAACAATATCTTAAATAGTTATAACTGTAGCCGGTCTGGCGGCTTAATTTGGCTACGACGTCTTAATATCCTATCAGAAATGTTTTTGTTATTATTACTAGTACCATTTTTTTCACTAAGTTTGATCGCGGTAAAATAGATACTTACATTTGCTTTTCCGTTTTATTGTGCTTGATTTGATTTGAATGTCTTTTCCAAATTTCATTTTCGTTTTCTAATTTTACCAAAAACGTCCTACGGCCTAACACTGATTTTATAATTGCTGCACACCAGTTAGCGGTATTTGGCCCATAATCTCTCACCCACACCCTGTCTCCTGCTCAAAACACCGCTGTTGATTTTTTATTATGACTTTGTATTGTCTGCAATTGCTGTTTTTCATATACGGTTTTATCTACAGATGGTAATGGCAAGTCAAAATTTGTTTGAAGATTTTTCTCTAATAATTTTTTTGCGGGTGATTCTCCTGTTGTGGAGTGAGCTGTGCTTCTATAATGAAAAAGAATTCTTTTCGTAATTAAATTTAAATCTTTGGTATCCTCGCTATGTCGAGCTTTTAAAAGAGCACGTTTTGAAATTTTCACTGCACTCTCCGCTTGATCGTTGGTTGCAGGATGCAAAGGAGCTCCAGCCAGATGTTTTATACCGCACTTATTCAAGAAATTTTGAAACTGATCCAAGGTAAACGATTTAGCACAATCAGAACATAACTCACAGGGCAATCCAAATCTGGCAAAAAGTTCACGGAGTTTATGTATTACTACAATCGAAGTCATTTTGTTAACCTGAAAGTATTCTATCCATTTTGACGTTGCCTCTTCAATTACAAAGAAGTTATGGTCAAGACACGGGCCAAAAAAGTCAACATGTAACAGTTGACTCGGCCATTTCCACGGTATGAGATCAGATTTAACAGGAGTACTCGAAAAAAATGGCACACGATTCACAATTTCGAGCAATGCGTTGTATTTCGTAATCCATAGATGGCCACAATATATACGAACCCGCGAATGCTTTCATTTTTGTCATACCCATGTGTGGGGGAAAGTAAGTCTTGTAACAAAGAGTTTCTAAATTTATTTGGAAGGATAATTCTGTAGCCCCACATCAAACAACCTTGTTATCGATAACTCATTCTTACGAGTAAAATAAGGTTGAAGATCAGGAGAGTTTAATTTTTGCGGCCAACCGTAATTTATATAAAATAGAAACTTTACTTAGAACCGGATCTTTAGATGATTCCGTTCGAATTTGCTTAAAATCGAGCGGAATATGCTATTCACAAATATAATCCAAATAAGGAATCTTACTTTCGCGTTTTCTTCAGTTTCCACCGGTAAACGCGATAAGATATCAGCCTGATTGTTTTTAGAACTCACATACCAGATATCGAAATCAAATGCTGAAAGAATATTATGGGCCCACCTTTGCAGCCTATTTGCCGCAAAAATTGCTAATAACGGTTTATGGTCCGTTATTAACAAGAACTTTTTTTTTTTCGTACAAATATTGATAAAATTTCTTTATGCCATAATTTGAGAAAACTGGCGTTCCGCTTTGTTTAAAATTCGAGTGGCAAACGCTATTGGTTTTTTTATGTTTTTCTGATATACGTGACTAATCACCGCGCCAACACCATATTCACTCGCATCTACTGTTAGTTTTATTAAAGTGTTTGGGTTATAATGCGCTAGAACAGGGGGTGCACAAAGTGATTGTTTAATTTTATCGAATGACTCTTGACATTTGCGGGTCCATTGCCACTAGGCATTTTTCTGTAACAATTTATATAACGGCTTTAAAGTTAGAGAAGCATTTTGCAATAATAATCTTCAAATACATGCGGTACTGAGCATCGCAAAACCCGAAGTGGCCATTTCTAACTAAATGTAGAACTCTTATAAAAAGTTATTATCCTCGGGTTGTGCGCTGCTGTATAGTAACTTTGCTAGGTACTCGTACGATACAACACATATAATAATAAGAGACAATGGAGTTGAATTCTTGTACTTCGCAACGCTTTCAGGAGAAAATGCCTAACCATGACACAGTAATGCACATGTGTTTTCGGCGTCGGCAAACTAGAACGGAGATCCTATAAATAAGGAACCACAAGCAACCAACCAGCAGTTAACGTGTTCACCGCGACGTTTACGTGCACGACCACAAACTCACTACTGGAGATGCCTGGCACATTAGCAGCCGAGACGTCTGAAGAAGGAAGAAGACACCGAACATGGCCGCCCAGCCCGGAAGCTTTATATTATCAATCTAAACCAGGGTTGGCAAAAAACATGTTTTTATTTTAAATTAAACAAAACAAACTGTTTATTTTAATTTAATCATGTTTAAATTGTTTTAAACATGTTTTTTCTTACTTAGTTGAAAACATGCTTAAAACATTTTAAACACTGTTTTAAACATGCACTCACAAGCAAATTACTATGTGTATTAGTGAAAATAAATACGGGTAGATGACGCAAAGCGTAGCAGTTGTCTAAAAATCCCTAGGTGACTACGATTGCCTGTTGTCATTTGTCATTCGTATTCGATGTGTACGGAATTTACGCGACAATTTTAGTTATTATGAGCCGGTTTTTCTTTTCTATTTTAAGCGATAATCAACTCTGTTCTTAAAATCCAGACCAATCACATACTGGTTACTGGGTTGATTTTAGCTAATATCAACTTTAATAAAGAGAATAGGAACCGACTTTGTGTGTTTAAAGTTTAAAGTTCAACAATTACAATGACCAGTAGGAGGAATAATGCAGGGTGGAACTTGGACAAAATAGTCGCAAAAAACACTGTTTAATACAAATGATTTAAACATTTGTTTAAAACAAAGTTTTAAACAGAAGCGTTGTTTTAAACAAGTTTAAAACATTCTGTTTTAAACATTTTGTTTTAATCATGCCAACCCTTATCTAAACGTGTTTGGGCATCTCACAGGAAAGTGTGTTTGCTTGTTTTAAAATGTAGTAGTAAAATGTTCTTTTTAACTTATGAATCAGATAAATATCGAACCGAAATAGCTATTGTAGTATTTGAGTTTCAATTTTTCATTCGTACGTACTGAAGTCTCAAGGCATATGTGACCTTTTTCCTCAGAGAAATCAGTTAGGCAAGATACTTCTTCATTAGGACAATACAAAGAACTACCAAAAACAAAATAAAAAAACAAGGCTTGCTATTAAAAAAATATGATGACGTTGATGACATAATAATACAATCTTGCAAGTCAAAATATGTCATATTGAGAAACAAATTTGACCTACCCAAGTATTATAAATAAGGGTTATGAATTTTGCATAACGCGCTATATTCTGGTTACCGATATAGCTGACCACCTTCAGAAGCAACGCTTTAGCGTAAATCATTCACATTAAATATTACCACAGTGCAGACATTTACTTCGCATACAGTAGCGAAAGCGATCGGAAATCCGCGAGTGATTATTTTGAGATTGTGTGTTAGCACGGTTTTTTTTAAGAATGCTCTATTCAGCTATGCATTCTGTTTCGTAAATTACTTGTGAAATCGTGTAATGAAAGAGTTTAATTTTTGTATAATAAGAGTGTGTCATTTTGTCCTAAATCTACTCTGTCACAACAAAATGCCCGGTCTTTAGCGCTAAAGATCCAACAAATGTACTTGTTTTTGGAAAATAAATGTGAAAAAATTAATACATACCTACCGTTTTGTATATTTGGACAAAGTGAAAAGTTATTGTGACTATTGTTTTGCATTTCGAAAGAGCGCACGAAAAACCACCCTTCACTTTCATGTTTATTTAAATCTTTTTGAATATAAACACAAGTCCGTTGACAAGACGACACAACGAGAATAACAGCTAAAACCGAGCAGTCAGTTTGGAGCAGCCATTTTGCGGGTAGTAAAAACATCAGACACGTGACCAATTTCATTGTTTGTCGCTACTGTACGAAATATTTAGCTATTCTGTGGTATCACTGTGGGCAACATACATGTTACACATGAAAGCCGGCATACTTTTACTTTTCATATATTATATGCCTGTTAAACCGATAAAATATCACGTACATTCATTAAAAACGAATTCAGGCAATAATTATCTTTCACTATATATAATATATTTGGGTTGTAATTAGCTGCCATAATCTGGCCACCGCAGCAAATTATACGCTCCGAAGCTCGTAAATACTGAGCGACGAACGATTCAGCTGCAAATGCGCCGAATGGCGTTCAGCAGCGTTACATAGTAACTTTGATCATATACATATGCCGCCTTGACCTCGATTTTGAATAGGGCCTTGACAGCCCAGTGGTTAGAGCGTTTGATTAGTGTTCAAAAGTCGCGGGTTCAAATCCCGGTCAAAACCGGCAATACTTTTTCATTTCATATTATATATGCCTGTTAACCCGATAAAATATCACGCACGTTCATTAATGGGATCACGAATGAATCTCAAAATCGTTTCCGAGTAGTGGAAGTGCAACAAAGTTAAGAGGGGCATTTACTTGGAGCGATCGGACAGAAATGTAAATTATGCAACCCATATTACCCGCGGGACATGGGACGTAAGAGGGTAGCCGATAGGTAGACATCGCGCAAAGATCGTACGAGCAACAGACGGGCTAAACTAATATTCGGAAAATTGCTGACTACGTGTGCACAAAACAGTAAGCATGATATTAGTAACTTACTATGATATTATACCAGGTTATTCAAAATATGGAATAACCCATTTATTTCTGTAAATATGAACTATATAACATTTCATTCTAACTGCATGATTTCTGTAGGAACTTTTATAACAATTTTCCTTCCGCCTCCCCATTGCTTCGGCAGACAGTAAATTAATGTGAAAGAGCTTTTAACATCAAACTTGTCCCGTGTAATTACTAATTAAACATACAATCTTAGAAATCCAGTCATATCGGAATAGATCGTATACCTCTCGATCATTCCCGACAGGATTGTATCTTAGCTCACTGTTCAGTGGATACCACGCGACGGACCTGGTGAGGATGGGCATTTGCATTCTGCTCTCGTGACGGACTCGCGCGAAAGGGTTTGCGGTTTTAGATTTTTTGAATGTTTTTACTCATGATTTTGGTAGTGTACAAAGAAATATGTAGCTACAACGCGGAGTTCGATTTTTTCGTTTATGTGCCTTAGTTTTCGAGAAATAGCTCGCCAAAAATACACATTTTTAAGCAAAATATAACAACAAATATTTACATTACTGTACCAAATTCAGAAAAACTCGAACTCTTCGTTGTAGCTACATCTTTTGTCATTGCAATGTCGAAATTTCACTTCGAAAAAGTTTCGAATAACTCGGTAAAACGTAAAACGGTAGGTGCTTAAAATGACCCGATTCGCTCTAGGTAAACGCCCCTCTTAAAACAATTGAAGTAGCGTAAAGCTGTTTATCTCCCTTCCTAACCCCGAGTAAATATTCTAATACTGCAAGACGGGTACGTAATACCTAGTCAACACGAGCTCTGCCCCTTAATACATAGAATATCATGTTCCTTGTGGAAAACTTAACTGCAATGCACAAGCACATCCGATCAACTAAATCCACCTCTCCGAGCAAGGTTGGCGAGGTACGCCTTACTAATAAACCTATTTGAATGCGCTGCGAATTGCAACAATTAACGGTTTAATAATGAAGCATTGCCTTCCTCGATGGGACTGTAAACAGGGTTAGAATTTGAAGTAGCGAAACGCTCTAATCGCATCCTACCCAATGAAAGCTTCTTAATTCCAAATTCAGCATCATGGTCTATTTTTGCTTTTAGTATTGGAGCTCATCTAAAAAAAACAAGAAAACATTACTGTAGCTAACATATCCATCTCGAACAATACAAAATTAATGGAACTTTTTCTTATCATCGGTTTCACGCAAGCTACCCGTTCTTTATAAAACAGACGGATAGGATTTTTCATACCAATGTAAATATTTAGACAAGGACATGTAATACAGTTTTATTTCAGAACACAAGGAACTTGACCTTTTAAAATATTGCAACTAGCTCTAGTTTTTGTATTTCCTACTGAATTTTATATCAATAAAACTTTCAGTGAATATGACATTCTCCCATAAGAAGAACATCTCACGTACTTTTGAACTTGCTAGATATTATTTGAGGTTCTGTCTTTTGACAAAGATTACAGGTGTAGTTAAAACGATTTTTTTTGTCAGCGTATAGTTAGTGATTTCGTTTTCTTGGAAGTATATGTGTAATAATCTCAAGACTATTAAAAATCGAAGACGATAACCCTAAACAGGAGATGATGGCAGGTTAGTATGTAGTACACGATATTAGTCTTGTGGGAATCTGTTTTAACTACTTTTGCGCGCACACCTTATCACTGATTCAAGTTCATCAGTACCCTAAGAACTCATCGTTAAGTCGATGTTTTTCTAGAATTCTGCATGTGCTCTGCCCAATGACTTCAGCGATATATTAGTAAAATTCTTTCCATTTTTTCCATTTCCAAAATTCTTTCGCACATAGTTCCTACCATCATGCTTCGCAATGAATCGTCAAACTACTTGCACAGGTGCAGGTGTTGGTAAGTAAGTCGTGAGCTCGACAGATATTGCTCTACATCTTGAAATCGAATTTTTGGCGGCACGGCATGGCAATTGCTCTAATTCAATTTTTTCTCAACATGCTCAAGAAACCAGGTCTATTGACTTAGCAAAATTAGTATAGTTACATTCTTCGACATGGCAAGTCAATAATATAGTAACCACAGTTTCACATTTTTTCATTACACTGCCAACAATCTTTTGGCCATCCTTATTATTCATAGAGCCAATGGAGTCACTTTTAACATCTGGAATCAAAAAGCTATTTGGTTAAATATTTCATTCGAGGTAAGATTTACTTAATGCTTCAGAAATGTGTCTCAAGCATTCAAATTTCAGTAACAATAGTCCAAACAGGAGTAGCACATTTTTCTTTTCGGCGAATCTACAATACAATCGAAAAAAATCGCTGCAGTATAAACACTAAAGGTTATTCGCAAACCTTCAAGTAAAGGAGCCACAATTACATAATGAGGACGGTCAGTATATCGATAGCAAGTCTTCTTCATTCGCCTTACCAAATGGATTTATTCGAGCAGGAGCGATATATTATTTGCTTAATAACAGGGGAAGCAATTGGCGGTTGACTTTTTACACATAGATCTTTCTTCCCAATCTACCTTATGACATTTGCAGAAATATCAATTCTGACCGATGGAGGCTGTAATCAGTTTCAAAATGTGCTTCGTCCATAACAAGCTTCTATTTTCCTGTATATGCACATCTTTACTTTACATCGTCAAGTTCCCCTGAAAGTTTTTCTTAACTAGTTTGACTAATACATCTTTATTGCAAACACCAGGAAAGATGACTTCAATATTTTTGTCTCACTTTTACAATGACGCTATCTTCTAGATCAGCGGTCGCCAACCTCTTCAATGTGTTGAGCTACTATGTTAATTTTGGAATAAACAGTGAGCTACCCACACGGAAGCCACGTAACGCAACGTAAATGAAATAATCCAGAGTTAATTTATCATTATATGTATTTATTTTACTATTTAACTGGTAATACATAATACATGTCATAGGTACTAATAATAAACTAATAACAAAACAACTAATATTACTAGTACGTACTTGTTCATAGCTACATTCCTACCTACCAAACGAAGGTGTTTGAAAAATAAACACAAACTTTTATCCAGCCACAACGGCATGTCACGTAAGATTTAAAAATTGTTATTAATATCAACAAAAAAGTAACGCACTATCATAAACATAAACATTGAGAAATAAAAAAGCACGTTCAATGGGAAGGCTGACACTCAGACTCATCGATAATTTTTTTAATGTTTGCAGTATAATTTGATACAGCCATTCGAATACAATTATCCAAATGTTCATCTGTAAGTCGATTGCGATATTTGTTCTTAATAAACTTCATATTGGAAAAAGAAGATTCACACAAATAGGTTGAACTGAATAATGCTTTCACTTTCAAGGCAACACGGCATAGAACTGAATATTTGTCTTTGCTTACAATAGACCAGATACATTTGGTACTTGAGACTAACGATTTTAAGGCTAAATCATTTTGAAACTCAATTACTTCCATTTCTGTTGCAGCGATGTCTTCGCCAAAGTTCTGCATAACACAAGTTGCAAACTGTTGGATATCAATTTCCATAAAGGGTGAACCAACAAACTGCGCTACTAAAGCCATTTCGTCGAAGTCCTTAAAACGATTTTTGAAGTTATTCTTCAAGGTAGAAACTATTTCTACATGATATTTGCTGTCATAGGGTTCTAATGGATTTTGAGATATCTTTTCTGAAAGAATAGGAAAATGCTTGGCATCGCTGTTAATTAGGTTTTGTTCCCAAAACTCCAGCTTTCTGATAAATGCTTTTATATCAGAAATCATTTCCGCTAGTTCTTTGTCTCTCCCCTGAAGCTGCAAATTAAGTTCGTTTAATTTCTCTGTAATGTCCACGAGAAAACCAAAATCCCGAAGCCAGATTGAATTTTCTAGTTCCGGAATCGGTTCATCGCGTTGTTTGAAAAATTGAACTATGCCAGATAGGACATCATTAAAACGTTTCAGCACTCGTCCTCTACTTAGCCATCGGACTCCAGAGTGAAGGAGTAGGTCCCCGTATTGACAGTCGACTTCATCGGCCAAAGTTTTGAATAATCTTCTTTGTAATGCTTGAGCTCTAATCTTGTTCACAATTTTTACCACCAGTTTCATAACGTTGTTTAGTTTCAGAAAATTTCCACATAATGCTTGCTGATGGATAATGCAGTGGTAAGAGAGAAATTGCGGAAAAGTTTCATCTTTACGACATAACGCCACCAGACCCTTATCACAACCCACCATAGCTGGAGCGCCATCGGTTGTCAAGCCTACCATTTTCGATATTGGAATTTTCTCGGAAGAAATAATATTTTTTAAATGAGAAAACAACTCCTGTCCAGTGGTGTATCCTTTCAGTGGAATAAACTTCAAAAGATCTTCTTTAATCGTAAAATCACTAAAAACCATCCTGACGAACACGGCCATCTGGGCAGTCTCAACCACATCTGTTGATTCATCCAGTTGAAGTGAAAAATAAACACAGTTATCTAAGTCAGTTCTTAACTGTAAAAAAATATCATTGCTCATTACTTCTACACGTCTCATCACTGTATTAGCAGAAAGTTGCATAGATTTTATAGCTGAAAGTATCTCGTCTTTATTTCTAAAGTTGGCAAATAACGAATCAGCAGCTTCTAAAAACGCCTGTTTTATCATTTCCCCGTCTTCATAAGGTTTCTTTTTTTGTGCAATTATCTGGGACACACGGTACGATGCTTCAGTTGCAGCCTTATTTTTGTCGACTGTTCTTAAAAATATTGATTGTTGTCCGATTAACTGATTTTTTAACTGTTTCAGTTTCTCCTTTCTGGCGACAGAATGTAGTGGGAATGATTTTTCAAAATTAGAATGTACAGTTGTATGATGTCTCTCAATATTTCCTTTTTTAGCAACGGAGACCGAAGTATTACATAACAAACACACATTTTTACCTTTAACTTCTGTAAAAAAGTACTGTTCTTCCCATTCCGAATGAAAGTGGTATGTCTTTACCTTCTTACTACTGCTTGCCATAATATTCTTTTTTGTTGTTCTCTACTAACCCAACCGCTGGACGTTGGTTATGCGTTCAGGTTCAGTTTTAAACTAAGCGCAATGTCGCCGCACCGTGCGTATTTATACCGTTCAAAGCAATCCAGACCGTTCTCTCTCGAACACTAACGCGCTGGKCCGGCCGGTCGGTTCTAGCCGCTTCTAGCTTGATGGCGTCAGCGGCATCGCTCACCGCAACGTTGCCGCTGTTTATGTTTAATATTATGACAATTACATTTTTTTGTGGAATTTTCGGAAGCTTCTCTGATTTTTGCAGTTTGTGTTTTTAAAATTGTGAGAGCTACCAGAATTGCATCCGCGAGCTACCGGTAGCTCGCGATCGACAGGTTGGCGACCGCTGTTCTAGATGAACAAAACGTCCAGTGATTCCGACAGAGTGAAACTTGTTATCTTTACATGTATACGTTGAGCAAAAGCAAAGCTTAATAGGTGCTGGAGTTTATTAGATGTACAAACGGTGTAAAATAAGCGTCAACACAACCTACATTGGCTGAATACTTTTACCTATTTGCCCCATTTTTCAATGCTCGGTTCTGCCATTTGACTGCATTTGACAACTAAATTGGAGAAACCAGGATTTATCGCACACCTCATATGTAGTTTGAAGAACTGACGTTACTGTGTAGGCACGGTTCAATACATAGCATCAAAAATGAAATGAAATTTATGTGCTGCAGCAACGAAATCACAGAGTTAAGGACGTTAGGCAATGTATGAGCGTTCTTTGAAGATCTGTTATCTACATATATAGGGTGTCCCAAAATAACGAGTGCAATGTTTAAAACATCTTTCTACGAAAACATCTGACTGCACCTTATTGAATATTACTTTATCAAAGTAGCCGTCCTATGTTGTATTATATGACATATATAGATATTTTGTTTTTATATTGCTTGATACAACTGTGTTTCGAAACTGACAAACAGACATCGTGCAGTTTTGGAGCTATATCGGCAAGACAATGGACAGTCCCTAAAACGACGGTGTCAGACGCAATTTGGTGGTCCAAGGAGCTTGGAGATGTAGGCGAGCATCCTGGATGAGGGCAAAAGAGCATGTTAACACACCCACGAACAGTGCGATCATTAAAAAGCGAGTTCAACTCATTTGCAGGATCTCCAAGACGATCACTCGTGAGAGGGGTAATAATAAGTAGTCCTCTGCACAGTGAACTGCTATAAAGGAGCGCAATCTCAAGGTGTACTTAAAAACTACAAAAGGTCCAGCTCATCCCGAACGAGAACAAATGAGTTCGTCCCAAAAAATTGACCGACGCGCCGCAAGACAAAAGTGTGGGTGCGGATCATATTAACAGATGAGGAACTTTTTCTCCGTGGGGCACGTGCACAGCTATCAAAATGACAGGTACTGGTCCGCTGTGGCTTTCGGCAGGTCGACAAAGTCGAGCACCGTCAAAATTCGCAGACAGTGATGGTGGCGGAATTTGTGATGTAGTTTTACCTACCTTCACCTATTGCGTACGGCAGCTCATTTTTGCGATGGCAACAAGGAGTGGGATCGCGTAATAACAAAAAAATAATAACGTAATGATTTATACTTAGGGGGGCCAGCTAATTTGTGAAACTTAACTTAAGTGCCCAAAATAGCAAAACACATACTTAAGTTAAAAATGAGAGGAAAGTTAAAAGTACAGTAAGTTTAATAAATAAGTATTCCTTTCTTTTGCAAAGGGGTGAGATAAACAATTTTCATATTATGATAACTAATAATTCAAAATTTTGTGGCATTACTTGCGCAATAGGAAATACACGTGTATGGCCTTTACATAATGTTTAATAGTTAAGTATTTAAGTTTTGATTATAAACAATGTTTAATAAACTGACGTTGAAAGGTAAGTATTGATTCATAAAAAAAAATATTATTGAAACAGAAAGTGACTTAAGATATAAAGTTATTAGTATAGGTATATAGCTTATCTGTTTTCCCTTTTCTTTTTGCAAGTGTCCCCTGGGATGCAAAAATACAGCGACTGTTGATAAAACAAACTGCCCAAAAATTATTCCTGGTGGTTCTCGGCTCTCCAGAACGATTCTAGCTAAGCTGGTCTGCGGTCTTTCGTGGTAGATACGTCGATCTCAATATTATGTCGCAATGGTTCTCCAATAAACGAAACTGACGACGAAAATCAAATAAAAAAAGTGGCGACAGCGATGACGATAAGTATAAGAGTAATAATAATCATAATGGCCTGAAATCCACGATATTACATTAGAAAATGAAAAATTTAGCTCAATCACTCACACCATATGTGTTGGTTGGCCTAATAGTTTGTAGTTAGGTGTTTAATAAAAAGGTGCAAGCTTTATTTGTAGTCACTGAGCTACTGTTTGCGTGAATTCAACACCTCAAATGTCCCATGTAGGAATGGTATCAATTATGACTTTAGTGTCGAGAGTAGGGATACTATAGAAGACCATGTATCTGTGTTGTCAAATATAGATGAAAATCTTGCGTTGAAAGTTAACTGTAACAAATTTACGCCAAAGGCAAGCTACCTCTTGTTTTTGTGGACCAGCGGCAGTTCGATGATTGAGAGTGAACGATTCAACAGGACTTCGCCCCTGCCTACAGGGGGAAAACAGCACCAAAGGTAGGTACAAAGCTAACTTTCTAAATTTTATCACGTACTCGGAATGGCTGCAGTACTCGCAGGATCTCAGTCGAACAAACTATAGTGTGCGGTTTATTTTGGAGGTCTAGGMCTGTACTAACCTCCATAAAGATYTGGCGTCTTTGAAGCAATCACTGCCCCGGAAGTTGGACCATATATCTTCAGAGGGACTGCGACAAATCGCCGAAAATTTCAAAACACACTGCCTCTGCATCCGTACTAAAAGTGGTCACTTCAATATGTTAATGGTAAAGATTCCTTTTGTTTTTCTTGATTGTCAATTGCATCTAGAGGCAGAGGCACCGTTGAAAACGCCTGTACGATTTATTTTGGGACACCCTCTACTTTCAGAATTAAGCAAACTGAATAACTTCTCTAGGAATGTTTAAAACTAGAATGAAAATATAATAATACTTGATTTATTGTAAACTAAATGCTTTTTAATTAGATTTGATTTAGCTTAAGGTTCATACAAGTAAGAGAATTTATGGCATGACAGGTCATAAGTATAACAATATTGTTAAAATATTATCTTTGTAGGACTTTATTTGAGATATAACTAATATACCTCGCAATAAAAGAACAAATGCAAAAATATTATACTTATATAATACCTTACCTTTCGTAATCATATTCATGAAGACAGATTAATCATAGGTGGTGGGTTCGAGACATTAAATGTTGGAACTGCACATGACTAGAGTTCATTCCATCCATCCTGCCGAGTGAAACTTTCCCAACTGATCCCAATAGCGTAAAGATCAATATATAGTTTTCATTTTAAACCCTGAAGCAACCACTTTTTATTATATCAAACATAAAAGTAATCCACTAGTCGGTTTCCATATGTCCCTATTTTTTGAAGGTCGCATATTTTGCATACGTACCACTTTTTGCCGTTTTGGTGCAATTTACAGCTGAGCAGGAAGGCATTGTAACAACTTTTATTAGAAAAAAGGTGATCATTCTAGTATTGCGTATATGTACAATAGTAGTTGATTCACACGCTACACAAAAATGTTTTTAATACACAAAAACTACTGTATTATTTATTTTACAATATAGTCCAAAGACACTATATCCATATACCCACTGAATTACATATATAAATAAGGAAAGATGGGTCAAATATGGCCGCTGCGGATACCTACTCGTATGTTTATAGTGCTCCAGTTTTGGTCGCTTCAATGCGCCATATCGCGAGTACTAATATATCATGAAAAAATACGTACATTCATTGCTGGAGCACAGACTACAGTCAGGGTTTCGCACAAATCTATCGGCTATAAGGGAGAATATATAAAGGAACAGTGAATACAATAATAGCTAGGACAGCATGATAGCAAACACCTTAGTTTATTTTAAATATGTTTCATAATTAATATGTCAGTTTCATTATAGTTATCTCTTTCCAGACCCAAACGGAGTAATACTTTGTGATGTATTTTTTAATATTAGTCAATAGTGTACCGTACATTTTTTCAACTACACTGCGGAATTAAATAATTATCTACGGTTTGGGCTTCACTTTGAAAATATGTATCAGACTGCATTTACATTAAAATCTTGATTATATGACCAACAACCAGTTAGTTGTACTTGGATTTAAAAGTTTCCATCAACCTGACGTGCGTATTAAAAGGGGTGAAACTTTAGAACATCGCAGTATCAGGAATAAGGCAGCTTCTGGTGTACTCAAACATTTCTGTTTACATTTTCCCTCCAAACTTCGCAGTGCAACAGTTTAAGCTTTAATTTCAGGTAAAACTCTGTTTGTTCACGGCTTTGGAAACATCACAGGCTTGGGAAATGCACAATTTCAATTTACACTCGAGTAAATGCGGGATTGCTTTACAACTCTCATTATTAACATAACGGTAACAATGAGGTAATACATATAATATGGGAGGCGTAGCTATATTATATGTAGTATATTATATTGTATAGTGACCTGGTTGAAGATAGTAGAAACAACTGTCAGACTTGTCATAATAAACATTTGTACTAGTTCTTGTTAATAAACTAGTTATCAGACCTTGAGTGTTTTGTAAAGCATCATACATGGAATGTTTATTATGACAAGTCTGACAGTTGTTTCTACTATCTTCAACCAGGTCACTACACAATATAATATACTACATTATATAGCTGTTTATATGATATGTTTTTTGATCTACTATAGAGTAGAACCATTTGTACCTTTGTGTTTAAGTAACCACAAGTCATCGTACTCATCTTATATCCCCACAACTTCGTTCAACTAAAACCATTTTTTGTGGAAGTAGTAAGCTAATTGCAAGTATGTGTAGACAATAAATCAAATTTTCAAACCTGAAATATTTTCCGTACTTAAAATAAATAAAACTGCGCTAATAAAGAATATAAGCGTTATATACAATTTGTATGTGATTTTGTTTGATAAACAATTTCTAGGCCATAGATAACAATTTATAGTCCAACAGTATTAAACATTTTCAAAATTGTGAGTGGTTGACTATCTTCGTAACAGTCTTAAAATAAAATAAAATTGAAGTTCACTATTTGGTAAGTACATAAATTGTTATTATTTTGTAAGCATCGACTCAGAGTTCGTAAGCCTGTAGTATTTTCATTTTTTAAATCATAAAACTTAGCTCTGTTTTGCCAGTTGCCACCGACCGACAATGTGTGACACTTTATGACAAAATACGCCGGCGAGTCACATAAATTATTTACAATTATGCTTATTAGTAATGTAGTTATGCAAACGAGAACAAGAATCACTCAATAAAATAACTCTTTTGTATTCGCGTCTAATTCCTAGCTATTATTTTAGCATTGCTGGTTTAGATAAAGTGATTCTTTAAAATACGACGGATAACTAAACAAATGTTTAAAACAGGTTTAGAAGCACTGCCAAATATATTTTAGGTAATTTTAAACAATATTTCACAAATCGTTATGTACCACATTAAAAAAACGAGAAAGTGCTGTAACAAAAAAAATAATCCGTAAATTGAATAAATGAACATACCAAATACAATGTTTTAAAATTTAGTAGCAGCGCTATAACTATAACCACACATACTGTAACGGTTCAAAATCCACGTTCGAAGCTATAGCTCATTGACACCGTTTATAAAAAAAGGTCTTAATATTTCCAGATACCAATTTATAAAATTTCTAGTTAAAGATAACTGTTTCATTATTTGTGTGTATTCTTCGTCGCGAGAAAGATGGCTCTTGGTGTATGTTTTGTGGACATGGGCTTTTTCTGTATTCGACCGGTTCTTTTTGCGCGCTGATAAGCCAGGGATTCGGCGAGAAAAATTGCTTTGAATTAGAATCGAAAACAGCTTGTGGTTTAGCGTGAATAGCGATAGGGCAAGTGTAAAATCTTCATTAAGATTCCTTATGATTTGAGGGAGGTACTGCCCTATTCGCTCAAGGAAGTGTCCAGTTGGTTGTTTTGAGATTAAGGTACTGGATCTTCGATCTGTCGTTCGACAGGATTCAAATTCACAAACCACGTTCCACGCGGAAATCAGAGCAGAATAACGGATTCCAATCAAAACCCTCGACAGAAGAGGTAACTATTTAATATTTTTCTGTCATTGCTGTGTCTAGGGCCAATACGCATTGTCTTATCCTATTTTAGGGTTTTTAATCCCGGCGTAAATCGCTTTTGTATCGCGGTGTCTATCATCTACGTGCCCTTGTCAGGGAGGTGCGCTCCTGTTCCCGTTTGACCGTCGGATCTGTGGGACATCCTGAAGGATTGGGTCACCGTACTAACAGCCCGTACGATTGTCATCGCTGCCCATCCCGAAGCCGTCTAGAGAGCCACAATTCGCCCTAAAATTCGTAAAGCATTTATAGGAAAACCAGATAAGTTGCATGACAAATGTGTTGTAMAGTTTTTTTATTGACTAGTCGCGAAAACAGCATATTTATAGACGCTTGCATTTAATTAAATCAGATATAATTCATCTGGATTTATCGAAACGCGTAACTATTGGTAATTGTTTGATTTATTAAGTAATTGTAGGAAACGTTTATTTGTAAACTGAACGTGTACACGTACGGTGAAGAAATTGAACATTTTGTTTGTTTCTTTTTGGTTTTGTCAGAAAAGTATTGACTCAGTAATTGAATAGTTATTTATCCGAGCGATCAAATCGACGTAGATTTTTTTTGATGCGTTTTTTTTTGTTGATTATTTAGATGAACTTTTAGTCATTGATTTGCGCTACGGATTAGTAATTTTTTGTGAATATAGCCCTATAATATTTAGTTGCATACTTACCTGTAATTATACTTTCATCCACGGGAGATATTAAATTTATTTATATATTACTAGTGCTTTTATCAGTCATTACAAATCGTTTTTATACCTACCTGGAATTTCTTGGTTTATTCCGCTACGCAAGGGGGTAGTTAAACCAAGTGGCGCTCAGGCAAGTCTTTGTTTTTAACCCAGCCGATCTCCATTGGGTTAGCTGGCATCTACCCCGTGTATCATACTCCGGTAGGGATTTATTGGCTTGTTTTAGTTTTAATACAAGTATTTAATTGTTATAATTTTTTTGCGTCACAATACATGAAATAAATTGGTTTTGAGTCTAGATTATGGTGATGGTGCTAATTAAATGACCATTGATAATGTATTACTCTATTATTTGTTTGATATACTTATAAATAGTTAAATGCTGTTATTTATTCATTCAATCTACTCGAAAAATACGAATTTAATTTTTAAACAAGGATTTGCATATGTCTGACTGCGCTATCCGACGACAAGTAGCCGATAAGCTTACTTTTATTCTTCCTAATATGAATCTTAATAAAATTGGTAGCATTTAAACATTGTTTAAGGCGTAAGTATAGTAAAACGTTTGTTAGATAACTGCACTGAAGGCAAATGCGTGATTTGTTTTTCTACCTGCCTATTTTGATTGTAATGTTAAACCTAGTTGAAGTGCAATAATTTAATATTTGTCAACGAAGAGTCATGTGTTACATTTTTTTCAATATGTGAACGCCTATATTGAATTAATTTAACGAATGTTTTTGATGGAGTGATTAGCAAAGCCTGCTATATTTTCATTTAATTTTATATTTGCAAATTGTAACAAATAGCTCTACTCGATCGCGCTGTTCGCATATTAATCCGTAAACACCACTTCATTCTAGTTTATTGATTTTGGGTTTAATGTTAACGAGAAGCTCCCTAAATTTTTAACACTAATACCGACATTAATATCAGTTTAATGAAGTGCAAATATGTTCATATTTTTTGTGTATTAATATTATATAACATTATTTGCATTTTACGATAATGCTTTAGTATTTGTGTACAATAGATCTACAGTTTATGTGTCGTATCTCTTATAGTTTTGCAGTCAGTACACCTTTGAAAGCATTCGACTTGTTTTCTAATATTGTCGCATAATACAGTGCTTCTATAAATGATTCATGCAACGCGGGCGGCGTTGATTTCTGAATTCATTGTGCCGCCTTTTCGTAACTGCTGCCAAGCTGGGGGGGGTCACCACATAGCTCCGAAATGTGAACTTTTTGCAACCTTAAAATCAATTATCCCACAAAACACTACAGTATGTGTTGAAAATACATACTTCCAGGCGTTTTCTCATATTAAAATATATCAAAAAATCGACAGATGACAAGTATACGTCACAGGCGGCAAATTGATTTAATTTCCATAAGCCCCTGAATGCATAAATCATTTATAGGAATCCTGTATATATAAAACTGATTAGTGATTACCTATAAAAACTTTTGTAAAACGTAGGTATACAGCCTTGGGGAATAGGTCTCACATTTGTAGCAACAAATACATAATACGATGTTTTTTAGACCAATTTTAACGCTACACTGTGAATCTTAATTTCTCAGATCGCCGTACTGCCTCAACATCGCCTGTTGAAAAAATAACAGAAGGTAAATCTGGATTAAAAAAAGGTTTAATAGTGATATGATATTTTCTAATATCCAATTAGCTAATCTGTTTCACGGTGAAGGTTAATGAAATATTAGTATCTAATGCTCTAATGGTTTACTTACAAGCTGCTGAGTGCTGACAAAATAAGCTCAAGGAATTTAAACTAGATATTGAAAAACATAGAAAAACTAATGCGGGAATAATCAAGAAGGACTTACATTATCGCCGCCTTCATCCGTGGGTCATAACAAKGCGGTCACTCCGGTGGACAGACAAGGCGGTTTCACATATGCGCGGGAGATGCAAAAACAAAACATAAGTTACTCATCCGTTAAACTCAAGCAGATACAGTTAAGACTCACAGAGGGGTTTTCACCCCAGGGCCTCATCCTTGTCCTGTCTATGGCTTCATCCCTTAGATTACATCTTTATCAATGGTGGTTATGAATACCTTGTTAGTTTTCTCTCTTCAACAACTAGCTAGTGTCAACCTGAAATAGTAGAGGCTTCCCCGAACGCTCAATCTAAGGCCTATAGGGTCGCATTCCAATAGCCCGGATCGGGGGCACCTAATAAGGCTACCCTCTCCACCAGAACTATGTCATTCGAGCAGCCCGCATTACCCCCCGGAATGCAAGTCACCCACTCGAAGGAACCACGGCTGTTAACCGGGCACTCTGCGCTAGGGGTTTAAAACTGCCTGAGGCACATCATGGCCAAAGACCTTACTCTCACTGCCTGAGGCACATCATGGCCAAAAACCTTACTCTCACTGCCTGAGGCACATTATGGCCAAAGACCTTACTCTCACTGCCTGAGGCACATCATGGCCAAAGACCTTACTCTCACTGCCTGAGGCACATCATGGCCAAAGACCTCGCTCTCTCAGAGCCAAAATCAAGAACATTTCTCTCTGTCAAAAATGACACATCAATACTCATTGCCTACTTTTGCATCTCCTCGCGACGCTGATATTTCTCGCCAAAACAATTAATCGCATGCATACGCATTCGCTTCGATATTAGTATTTATCTTATTAACAGCGATTCTAAACATAGMAAGAAATTAATAAACGTACAAAMACACCTTTTATTTTAATAATAACGCAGATACAAAAATTGACATTTAACATTATGTATAATAATTACGTAGTTGCCCTGTCGCCTGTGGACAGCTATTTCGGCTTATAAAGCCTTCTCAGCATAGCTATAGTCCCAACGCAGACAACACGGCATAGATCTGGCTTGCCTTATATACGCCATGGTAGGCGATGTGTATGCGAGAATTACATTGTGGATGATACCATGCCATCTAGTGGCAATACGGCATCATCCACTCGTCTCCGTTGAGAACTAATCAGAACGGCAGCCCACTGTGTTGTCTCCAACGACGATTTTTGCAGCGGACAATTGTATAGAGTCTGTCCACAATGTATAGCGTTCAAAATAAGGAGCATATGAATCTAGAACACTTTTAACTAACCTTGCCAATATGAGCGCCCCACAGACTCCTAACCGTGGGACTGTTAGTGGTTTCAATGGCGCGACCTTTGATTTCGAACGCAGCAATTGAACATGATTTACCTCTTGCGCGTTTGTTGAAGGAACATATACTGATGCACTGTATGCACTTGTAGAAACATCAGAGAAAGCATATAATTCAACGAGGGTTGCTTAAACCTATTACGCGTCGCAGAACATTAAGCCTTTCTAATAATGATATCGAATCCCTGAAAATTAATCACTCCGAATGCAAATCTAGTGGTAACGATTCATCCCGCGACAACTTGTTATGCCACAACCGCAGCATCAGCAGTTTGGCGTTTATTGTACTAAGACTCATAATTCCTAACGGGTCGAAAATTTGGGATATGCATGTCAAAACATTTTGTTTTGTCGGTTTAATTTTGACGGTTTGGGTTACCGAAAATGTGAATTTATCTTCATAGCAACATCATTTTAGGCCGAGTGCTTTCGGGCTTTTCCATGAACAAAAGTTTAGAATAGTACATTCAAAATCGTGCTTTTGCATATGCTCGAATACTCGCTTGTCAGCTCGAATCCAACGCTCTCTAAAACTTCCTACATTTGTTGACAAATCTCTTGCGCATCGTTCAAATCAATCCAACCAGAAATGAAATAGTGTTTTACGATGTTTGGAATTTCGGGTAACGTTTCTGAGCAGTCGTGCGCCACTTAAAATACGCTTCTTATGGCTAGAAATGACGCAAACGCGGTACCGTACGTTACTGTATTTAGCGTGTACAGGGTATCCCATTTTCGTTGTAATTGGGTAATTCAGTGAAGTAAAAATTACGGAATTCAATATAGTTTCCTTACTAATTGTAACATGTGCAAATAATTCCATATTTTGGTTAGTATAAAAGATGTGTTTAAGTACTTGAATATTCAAGTCAAAGTTGAACTATTTTAAAATGCCCTCCAAAGGATGTGACGACTTAACGGAAATACGCAACTTGGCAACAGTGTTACTTTGCATTCCTTTGTGTCAGTCAAATCACGGTCAGATGTCAGGCGTCAGACAAGCTAATTGTAAACACACGTGGTTTTCTAAATGTTATCTTGTGCCGATGTTGGATTTGTTGTGTTTGTGTTTGATGATGCTTAATTAACGCAAGAATAACGAACAATAAACAAAAAAAGCAAACACAACTCTTAAAAAACGCGTTTACAGATGATGCAGCTCAGCTGTCACTGTACTGTCAGTAATTAGCTGTACACGATATTGCTACTTATTCCGATTGTTGTTTATCCCTCTGTTTTCAACACGGTACAACCTGATTGTTCACTTATGACGTCACAACGGAATTCGTTAATTTATATTAATTAAATCTCAAGTTATAGGCAATATTGAAAAAAATTTAAAAAACACGCAGTCTTATTTCAACTGGATCGTTCGGAATGTATAATAAAAAAACGCTGAAATACCCATTTGTAGGGTATCTTGGTAACCATTAATGCTAGAGGGTTGCGGTTTCGACATTACTGTATTACTTTTTTGTTCAGAATTCAGCTGTACCGTCGCCATTTTTGTATCGTCTTTTGTTTTAAAGCCATAGCCAACTTTTGGAAAATGTAACTTTTCTTCAGTTCTCAATATCTCGATTGGCTATGTAGACACAAAAAAAACAGTAAAGACATTTTTATAGATATTTTTATTCTGAATAGTTGGCTTTGCTATGATTGAAAAGAACTATTTTTTCTGATTAAGAAAATTTATACACTGTTAGGTTTATCTTTACTAATTTTGGTATTATTCCTATTTTTGTACTAATTTAATGAGATTTTACGTTTTTCGTCAAAATGGATGTAAATATTTGATGATAAACAATTTACATTGGTTACACGGCCTCCTACATTATCGATAAAAAATGCATTAGCGCTCTTAGGAGTCTTATGTATGTATTCAAATATGCATATATTATTTTTAAAGGATTAAAATTTTTACTTAATAATATAAATTATATTTTCTTATCCAATAGCCTTCTGGATGTAAACGTAAAATAAGATTGAATTATTTAAAAAAATTGAATAATTCCAAATTTACTAAAAATAAACCTAACAATGTATACATTTTTTAATCAGAACAAATAGGCCTTTTTAGCCATAGCAAAGCCAATTATGGCTTCTATTTTAAAAAATGCAAGTTTGTGTTATATATAAAAAATGTGACCTCCTAAAAATTATTGGGTACTCCACTGGATTCTAAATAAAAATATCTATAAAAAATGTCTTTACAGTTTTTTTTGTATCTACATACCCAAGCGAGAAATTGAGAGCCGAAGAAATGTTATATTTTCTAAAAGTTCGATATGGCTTTAAAACAAAAGACGATACAAAAATCGCGACGGTACAGTACAGCTGAACTGAACAAAAAAGTAATACAGCAATGTCGAAACCGCAACCCTCTAGCATTACTAGTTACCGAGATACCCTACAATTACAACAAAAATGGGATACCTTGTACATTTTTTACGATAGCAAACTTCTCCGTAAATTTAACGATGATTTATTCAATCTTTAAGCTAAATAAACACATTGTACTTTTGAAATGAAAGTGGTCTTTGAACGTATAAGGTGAAAAGTCTTCAGCTGAGTAGCTGGGTGTGCGGGATTGTCATTCTCATCCGTCATGCTCTCTGATCGGCTCCTTCCGATTAACAATCGGTAATCGATGCGTAGATGCGCTCTACTGGCCAAAATTGAAACCTGCTTTACACCACATTACAGAGAGACTTACGCTGTGAAAGTTCAACGGATGACGTGGATTTCAGGATAATATTACTCATAAAAACCATGACATCAAACACGATCGCCCCACAAACGTTCACTTAAGTGGCAAAAGCAGATTATCATCAAAATAACTCATTTATCGCTAAAATCAGTACCGGTTGATATCTTAATGATGAATTAAGGGCAAAGTTTCTGAACGGACATGCCCCATGCTCCAACAATCCGCCTCATATCATTTCTCCCAATTCGAGGAAACAAGTAACTCTCGGTTTTATAAACTAATTAGTCTCCCGGCCACCAGCTGCATTCTTCCTAATTACTCTATAAAACGGAGACATAATACTGTTCTAAAAATACTCAACTCCTAACTTGTTTACAAGGTTGAAGTGATCTCTTGTCAAGTGCTACGACAACAACAGATGAGCAGCCAAAAAGTTTCAGCCTGCCCCAGTAGTAACTAGTAAACAGTAAGTAGACATCTAATTGCCTTTAAAATAATTTAAAAAATATTGATGTCGGAATCTGTTTTTCGTTTTACATCAGCATATCATATTTTGCGMGCTTCTATATAAGATMTGTAGTTACGAAACCGATGCGCAGTACCAATTGTGGCAGTGCAAAATGTTTAAAGTGGCTTCTTAGTGTTTTAGAGTAAATAAATGTAAATATAATCATCCAATTAACTATAGACCTATAGTCTAACTTAAAGTACATTTAGCATTAATATAAACAGTATTTTAAACAAATTTGCACCTGCATCAAATAATGAGGATACTCTACTTACACTGACTTACACTTTTCTGTCAGAACAAATCATGTTGTAGAGGATTCCTAAAGAAAGGTACAGATATTCTGGATATACAATTATGATAAGTGAGAAATTCAATTCATTAATTTTACCTCACCTCAGAACCATGAAAACAGTTAGCAATTAACATTTAACTAACCGATCCTATGGTTGACGAAAGATATATGTTTCATTGGTATGCTCAAAATCAGTTTTCCTTCCTAAAACCGGATAATAATAATGTGATACATTTGTTTGATGACATTCATATATAAACATTTTTGGATTATAAAGCAGGAAAATTTGTAGGTGTGACTTGTAATAATAGGTCAGTGTCTATAACAGCGTTTGTTTTTATGCAAGTAGCTGTAAATTCCATATTTAAAAAAAAAGTTGCTCACGATTCCCTGCTTTCAAGTATAATCATGAACTATAATGTGGATGTATTAGGCCTTTTATTACAAAACCTGAGATTCTCGGTTATAGCATATTCTGTGTTGCTATTGACAATAATGTACTCAATAGTAAGTGAGTTAACGAATCTCTTCACCAAAACATTTAATTGAGTATTGTTCATCCTCACATTATCGAAAAATCGAGGCAACTGTTAAATGGTTAGATATGTGGAGGGATAGCAAATCACTTAATAAATTAGCATCCTCGACACGTATGGCGCGATTACATACTATTCTAAAATTAACTGTATATTGAAATGTTTAAAAATCCAGTCTTTTAGCCTTAAAATTTTTAATATTAGGTATTACGAATGTAGAGTCTTTCTCAGAAAATTTGGATATTACATATTTCATATAATTTTCTTTCAATATGTATTTTAAGAAGATTATGAAGAAGGAAAACATTTATTGCCCATCATAACGTATTTAAGTAATGTACTGTTGATGATTCACTCAGTGTGCTAAAAAGTTTAAGTAGAGTTGGTGTACTATATCGGATAGAGTATACCACCTCTGCTTATAAGAAGGATTTATAAAAGATAATCTGATAAGATATAGATAGATATATTAGTAGAAACTTAATAATTAATAGAATAACCACAGAAATATGAGAGCAGCATAAAAAAATAATCATTTATGGGCTTTCGCCAATAATTAATAAACCATACAAAACAAATTATTCAATTATCAACAAACATAATGACAAATGTAGCAATAATTATATATTTTGTAACCTTTGAAAATATCCTGTCTAATATATATTTTTAGGTTATCAGGTAATCAGTCAGTAGTGTCGCTGAGAGCTGCAGAAAATACCTTTCAAAGTATTTAAATACTTTTCATTAAAAGTAAATTCAAATACCGAAGTATTTAAATACAAGTACGAAAAAGCATTTCAAATATAAAATATTTTTGTATCTAAATTAATACTTAAAGGGTAAAATAAGTAAATAAAAAACTAAAAGTATTTAAAATAGTATAAAACTATTTTAAACAATTTCTCAAATACTGAATACCAAATACTTACAAATATATTTTATTTAAAGTTTTTTTAATACTTGAGAAAGTAGCTTAGGATTGGCATTTCTAATACTACAAACTTGACACAGTATTGATTCCTTTGAAGTAGTAAACGTGAGAGCAATATGTACAGATGGGTTTATGGTTTTATCCAGCATATTTTTTACAGATATGGCAAAAACTGTCAATCAAACCCATTCTGTACCAAATTTAGCACGTATTGATCACACATGTCCCAATTGTAGCTTCAAAAGGTATAACCGTCACAAATTGTTTGTCCGCAGTTATCAATTTAGCACATTTGGGTCTTCTCCAGAAATTAATTATTAATAGAGCAGCGTGATTTACGCAGTGTGCAGCATGTGTCAGGATATCATTCATTACGTGAAATTGAAATGGACTGGCCGGCATTTGTAGAATGCTGCCCGTCAGTCAAGATGTTCCTAATATTGCGTGTTTGACGTAGGTAGCATGAGCTATATACGAATATTTTTAATGCCACATGAGTTCCCGATCATTTTGGAGAAGACGCAGTTCTCCTAGAAATCCTATCGGTGCAAGAAAATTGTTAAAGCAAAATATCGAATTGAATTTATGTTGTTAAATTTCGCGAGTAAAATGTTTGCATATCAAATATCGCAGATTTTTTACAACTTTGCAAAAGATGAAGATTTCTCAATCAGACAATCAATAGGATGAGTCATTGCGGTAGTTAATAGAGCTATTTTTCGAGACTCTAATCTAAGTTCATCATCTTCAGCATTTACTTTTAGATATTGGGTAGGCCAATCACAAGCAGACTGTTGAAGAAATGGTGGACCTAACCACCAGTAGGATAATTTAACAAATTCCGAAGGCATTAGACCGCGAGAAGCGATATTATTTTCTAATGAAAAGGTTTCCATCGATGAGGTGACGAGTTTAGCCAATGCAAAACTATCATAGAATCCGTAAACATAAAAATATTTTTAAAACCTAAATGGTTTCCATAAGTATCAGTTACAAATTTAATTAGTTTTGCGAGTAGAAAAGGTCTACAAAGTTCCGCTCTCGGTATGGATAAACGTTTTAATGGAGCTACTTTAGACTTGGCGCAGAGCAAGACGTTACGAACAGAACCTTTAGAAACAATTCTAGCGTATACTCAAGCAGAATACACTGTCAATGACCCATCTGAAAATCCACATATATTTATTATAAAAATATGTCGCGGTATGTTAATTATTGACAATAATTGTGGGAGATGATTTTTAACATAATGCGGTGGGCAGTCATCCCAATTTAGTTTTAAAGACCAAAGTTTTTGAATAAGAAGTTTAGAAAGTAGTGTAATAGGCGTTAAAAGCCCAAAGAATCATATTCACGCTAATTCGGACAGAACGTTTGTTTTAGTGCAAGCTTTATCGGATGCACATACCGTATAAGAAAAAGTATCTTTTACAGGATTCCATTTAAATCCCATGCAGTATTTTAACTGCGCTTTCTATTTTATGAAAAGACAGAGATTTCAGAGGTACAGCTTCTTCGGGTAGACAAGATAATAATGCTTGATTCTTGCTAGCCCTTTTTTTTGAGTTCAAAACCACTTTTCTTTAACAAGGCAATAAGATCTGACTTTAAAATGTCTTTTTGAAATTTAGGACCTGTCATTAAAGTGCTATTTAAAGAAATATTATTATCGTCTTTTGCAGACGCGTCAAATGCTATTCGTACTTGTGGTAAAGAAGAATCTGGTTTGATAACGCAGAGATCCGGTAGAAAATACCCAGTATCGTCGTGAAACGAGGCAACTTCCACATGTCCACTGTCGAGATAATCTTGAATAACATAAGAATATTTAATGCGTAGATCATTGTCTGCAGCAAATCGTATTTCTAATGAGTAAAAACGTCGAATGTGCTATCAGTTTGGAATTTTTCAATTTAGATTTCACATTTTCTTGCAAAGGCAAAGAAACTATATAACGACCGATATTATTGCGATGGGTTGTGTTCGTATATATTTCTTCGCATTTTTCATCTTCAGGTGACAATTTTTTTAAATCATGTTTATTGTATTACATTTATTACAACCTGTAATCAGTATTCTATTATGTTGGTTAATTGAGAAGTTCAGCTCAACTGGACTATGCTACGGCGCTATTAATTTCCGCCATGGTGACTCTCAACTTCGGCTTAGATGGAAAGCGTGTAGTTTTTGTTCTTTCAACACAGGTTCAAGAGCGGAAAAGTTTTGGCAAGGGCAAAACCATTTGTCGTATAGTTAATGCGCCCGTTTCCTTTCCAGACAAAAGATGGAAACTTATATCCGTCCTTTTGGAAAACTCCGACACATTGCGTTAACAGAAAAATTGATAGAGTGGGAAAGTTTCCGGAGCCATATTTCAACTGTCGTCTAATAACGCTTTAGTGCGGGTAATGTAAAGCAAGGGTCTGAGAAGCATTATGCTCAGCTCAATATTATTACAGCAACAATAATGTTTGGCTTTGAGTTGAAATTGTTTGCTTTGTTTCACATTTACATAATCTCAAGGGTAAAATAGTGTGCGGGTAGAATACGTTTTAGTTCACTTACTTGCAAATAATTTGCATTTGTTTCAAGGAAATAGATTTACTTAGAAAAGTAATCTTTATTTTGTAATATAAAGGGTGATATAAAATATAGGTACCAAAGGTACGAAGTGACTCTATCCTGAAAACCCTTCATGTTATCACACTGATTTCTCGCTATGGGGTTTATTTCACATCACCTTACTAAAGTCCCTAGATATATAAAATACCGAATAGACAAAATTTTAATGCATCGTCCATAACAATTATTTTGTTTTATTTTMTTGTATTTTGCGTCAGTTTGAGATTAAACGAMGAATAAAATACAACTTTGAAAGTACTGCATCTTTGAAAACCGTTCATGTTGTATGTATATTAAACATGCTTCCTAATGTTTCGCTAGCACCAGTGGTTCTTCCATCTCCGGTGCTAGATGTAGACTGACGACTTCTCCTGCGCAAGTTGTATTTATACGGGTGGGTCGGGGGCGGGGCTTGTTCCGCCTCGGTTGACGTCGGGATGTCGATCGGCACAGCTTGGGCGTTCCTAAGAATCGGGTTCCAGATCCTGTTGAGCCTGTGGGTCTCCTCTTTTCTATAGAAATTATCAGGATGTTTATGGATCTCGATGGCTTCCCTGGTCAGTCTGTTGTGTTAGCCGTTGACTGATGCTAGCAACCTACAGTTCTCAATATGTATCCTGTGGTCCCCGTTGCTCAATGCGTGCTCGGCTACGGCAGACTTCTCAGTTCGTCCTAACCGGTGGCTTTAATTTCATTTACAGTGTAAGGCATAACAATATAATCTCTACATCTATCTATAAATAAGGCCGATTCATAAAAAAATACTAATCTAGACAAATATAGTTTTTCCAAAATACATTCATTATTTTTTGCACAAATGCAAACTATACTATTATATCACCTGACAAAAGATGTACCTAATTCATCATAAAACTGTAAGTATACCATATACTTATATTGAGTAAGATTTAAGGTAGTCTCATTGCGAAGTGTTGCAATGAGACTACTACTTCTATTTATTGATTTTTTTGGTAGAACCATTTTTTAACTTAAAGATAAATTCTGCACTTTCAAAATGTTCTAGCGCTTTTTAATATATTGTCATGAGGGTATCAGTTTAGGCTATTCATATTCCAATAACATATTTGTAACGAAAATATATTTTCCTTACAATTTTTATTTTGTTTTCATTCCCATAAGGCCTTTTGTAAATTATCAAACAGTAATTCTGCTTGTTGTAAGGTGTCAGTGAGTGGAATTTACAATTCCATTTGAAATGGCTCAATATTTAGGTCCTCATCATTTTTATTGTGATTTTGTATCATTTATAATTGCAGATGTTGCATTATGTATTTCCTCGTAAATTTGGACATCAGCATTCCATTTTAGCAACTTCTTATCATCATCTTTATTTCCCTCAAACTGGTTTGCAGAAACTTGAGCCTAAAATTTGTTATGCTCTGTACAATATAGGATAATTCATGTATTTGTAAAAAAACTTCCCTCACAAATTTTTTAATTGCCTTGAAGATCATTTTTACCAACACTAGTTATCCATATTTCCCTTCTGTTTATATTACACCTACATTATATTTATCAGTACCCAACAAACAAAAATATAAAATGAAGCTTTTACCTCCAAACATTGCTCCTACAAGTGGGCACTCCAGAAGCAGACATTGTTTATTATATAGCTACATATTTTATTTCAGGAAATGGTATCTTACTACCATCTCATTATTGTTACCTAAATCGCATAATTTCACAAAAAAAACTTTAAGGCCTAGTCTCACTTTGTTGACATTAAAACTATCCGCAATATTGGGCCCAAAAAAGGTATTTCACTCTCTAGTCTCTAACTCATTTTAAGAGTTGTGGTATTTTCTATATTTAGTGAATTTACATGTTGCAAATAACCACAAATAACTCCAAAATACGCCCATAAAATATAGGTGTGAAACATAATTTTTTGTAATCTCTACGTATGTAATCTATTCAAATCTATTCAGTCTTTTACATTTTTTTCTTTAGTTACCATGGTGTCCTTTAAACGCTTCAATCAATTTAACGAACTTGTTTAATAAAGATTAACAAAGAAATTTAGATTTACCATAAACTGTTCCAAAGCGTATTTATTTAAATAGCAGAGATCGGCAATTAAAAAACCAGATCCTTTGCTCGATTTCTGAAAACATTAAATACGGCGATACGTTTTTTTATCATTTTCTTTTCTAGGCTATTATGTAAAAAAACAGTTGTGAAAACCCTAGTTAGATACTTCGTTTTTGAAATTATTGCCAAAATAGTACAGACACAACAAACTTACATTGTTTGTTTCTCCTTGATTCATTGAAAAAACTAAATAAAACGACATAAGTCTTTTGACTTTGTTTTATAAGGCAATTTTCAATAAAAGCTGTGGATAAAACCCAAGGTTGGTAGCTTGTAACTCTATGTACACATCCGAAACAATTCGGTAAATTGATTATAACATTTTGTGCCTTTATTTTAGAAAAAAAATAGGGACTCTTTGTGCCAATAACAGCCCTATTCTCATTTTATGATAATCCCTTGCTTTATAAAGAATATTCATTGCGTTTGCTTTTCTAACATAACTATTTTCATTTGAAGTCAAGGTTTTTTATGTTGTATTGTTCTTAATCTTTCTTAGATTTTACGTTAAAAAATCATTACATAGGGTAACCCCAATAAACAAAACATTTTACCAATCCCAATCACCAACTTCTCTAAAAACTTAAATAGCAGGACGGTTCAAGTGACACATCATTTCGAAACTGCTTTCAGTGTTTATGCATCCATGTTTTTATTTCCAAATTTGAACGATCTTTTTTACTGCCTGCTTGGTTTACTGTGAATTAAAACAAAAGTGGTTATGTTAAGATAATTCAATTCTACAACTGTGCTGCTCAACACGCTTACCTACAACTTCCAGACAATAGTGAAATCGATTTTCAAAACCATGTTTAGTTGTTTAACATTGCCAGCGTTAACAAATGACACTCTGCGACGATTTTTTTCGAAGCATTCGAAGAAAATCAGGTAGTGTGAATCTAAACAATGGATTTTTACTAGCCCCACAAAAATAAATCTAAACGGGTTAAATCGGGCAACCTAGCCGGGCATTCAACGAGACCCTTTCGGTCTATTTGAGAAGTATCTAGGAAACGGCAAATTTGCATGTCATCGTGTTGGGAAAAAAGTAGGTTTTCTTAGAAATTACGTATTCTTCCTGTGCTGTGGTGGTCAATAAGGCCTTTTAGTAACTACAAATAACTACCACCAGCCAAATTGCCTTAAAATGTAGCCCGATAATGCGGTCGCTCAAAATGTCTGATCAAACATTAAAATTTTAAGGTGTTTTGGGTTTGACCTTCACTGAAAAGAAATAATTAGGCATTTCAGTATTACGTCACAGTCCCTTTAAAAATGGAGGCTGTTGGCACACAAAGCCACTATTTACATGGAGTTCTTAAGGGAGACAAAGATTTTTTTATGTATGTTCGCGGCTGAAATTAGTAGCGTACTGCATATATTTAGGTTTGTCATGATTAGCTAGATATACCTGTGTAATTTTAACGCAATATTCGGCGCAATAATCGAGAAAAAGATTGTTGAAGGTGACGCTGAACTTCCTGTTGGCAGGTTGACACACGCCCCTGCATTTACATCGAAAATGTTTTGTGTTTTGTCAGTTTTCAGAAATAAAAACAAGATGGTTGCTGTATGCTGTTCTCTGTTGTGATTGTTGTTTTGATTATTCGTACTGCACAAAACACACTGAACAAGTTATTATATCATGGTTACATACAATACGCCGTATCTACTAATATAAACAATAGTTTCAGTGTAATGGATCTAGTTTAATATAGACTACATGATGGATTACGTGTTTTATACTCGCCTCAAAGTAAAACGGCTGTCTTTATTCGCACGCTTTTTCACTAATAGCAGCGTATATTGAACTAAAATTTTATACATATATCCAACTAACAATAACGAATCTAAATATAGGAATTAGCTTAAAATATCGTGTCACAAAATACTGAAATAAATTTGTAAAAGTTTTTCTCCCATAAGAGCTCAATGTAAACACTAGCTTTGTGTGCCAACAGCCGCCATTTATAAAGGGACTGAGTTCATGTGTTCTGAAATGCCTAATTAAGCCTACACATAACCTCCAATTTCAATCTATTAAAAATGGCTTCACGGTTGGGTACATACCCAAACGAGACATTGAGAAAAATGTCAAAACCGCTACGCTTTAGCATTAATAGTTACCGAAATACCCTACAATTACAAGGAAAATGGAACACCCTGAACTTTCTTATGTTAGATACTCTGTGCAATTCTGCGAGTGTTGTAGCTAATTTACCTGTTGTGCAAGTAATTTCCATAGTGTGAATTTTTCATAAAGGCCACGTACACTCCACGAAATTGGATCTCTTACTTATTATTTAGAACAGGGTAACCTATGTTTGGAATTTATAGGAAAATCCGCCGAGATTGCAGATTTACCTTGGGTAAGTTCCAGCACGTATTCAAATCCTAAGTTAACATAATTGTATTGTTTTGTAAGTAAATAACTCAATATTTCCAACAGATTGTGTAAAGCAACGTAAGTAGTAAATAATATGAGTGCGACAAATAAAATAAAGATTTTATTGGTACACTTATCGCCTCGCTTTACAAAGAGGTTGCCTAAGAATTTTTGCTCCAATTATTGTGTGCCAGAGGCACAGTAATCGAGTTGATTCAATAATCTACCCTTGTCGACACAAACAGTCGACGGCTTTTAGTTGGAAATTGCGAAAGGAACACGCGGACCACGAACGTTTAAAATTCAGAAGCGCGTGGAAGACATTTGCATGAATTTATTCTTCCAAGGGGTGGCGTGAAACTTGGATTAATGCAGCCAGAGCGCATTTTATGCACGGGTAAATTGCCTGTTAATTAGGCTAAGTCGTTGGGGTGGCTGGAAAATTTGCTTATTTTATATTTCTAAATAAGGAAATACAGATGCTCATAAAGTTGTAGCAGCTTTACATAGAAACCACCGTAGTTAATTACTTTAAAGACGATGATTTCTGTAACAGTCACAATTCTCCTGGACTGTTTAGGCGGTTATTATCTTCAGGGCATATAGGTATAGTAAGCATTGATTAAAAGTTTTTATTAGGTTTACCACTACAACGGTTTCGATCAGTAAACTAAAACATCATAAAACTAAAAATAATGCAAAACTTTATATGATAGATGTCTTTAATGTAATGCGTTACCTCAATTTGTAGTGTAAGCTATTTGGATTTATAAAAAAAAACAATAAAAACGTTAAACACGTACAGCCACACTGACTGTATTAGGTACTTTTATAGAGATATACAGGTATACCATCGTTAACCAAATTTAAACATATCTGTGAGCTCTTAACACCACAATCCCACCCAATAATAAACTGAATAAAATAATTAATTACTTCCAAAGCTAGAGCGATTCGCTGAATTCCTGCCTGTTATTCTCGAAATCCAGGGGATATATAACAGCCATTTTTATTCATTTCACACTTGAAGGTGTCTTTCACATATACGTTGTATCAATACTTTACCGTACTACAATTTCTCAGGAGACTCAGCTGCGTGAAAAATCGCTAGTGGATAAAGTAGGATCATTGGCGCCTTCCAATATACGGATGGCTGCTACTTGCACGAACGTACGCAGCTGCACACAACCTATATTAGCCGCTAGACCGGCATTTTACACTATATAGGTACAGTGCCTTATTATATGAGGCATATTCGTAACGCTTTGCGTATAATTAAATATTGGCAGGTCAGAACAAAATCTATTGAAGGCACTAAACTGCTTGTGTTGTTTCAGTTGTAGTTTGCTAGTTAGTGAATGCAGCCCCTCAAATCCACCACATGTTTTGTTTGTTTGTGCATCCGTCGTAATGAGTTAAGAAAAGGTTAGACACACATGATGAAGAGCAGTGTGACAGATTCAGTGTCTAACAGCGGAAACAAAAGCTTCGCTCTGATCGACGATAGAAAATTAGTGCTTTAGCTGATGAATTTCCTCTTATTGGACGCACCATCATATTAAGGCTAGGTTAAAGGGACAGCCGTACTCAATTTTAGGATGTTGACCATAAAGCTGTCAGCCCGGTCGGCCTGGGGCGTTTATTGCGCTGCTGGTTATGCTGATGCCACAACAAAGAGTATTTTTGATTTACAACATTTTGTGGGTCTATCTGATTCCTGTCGTTCCAAAGATATTTACTTACCACTGAGAATCGGATGTTCGCTTTTCACAGACATATCAGTGATATTACTAATAAAGTTTTAAACAAACGGTTTATTATTTCGAATACTTTAAAAATATTTTTTAATAATAGAAAACATAATAAACGTTCAAGAAAAAGATACATATATTTACCAAACATCATAAGCATATAGTTAATGTTCACTATCTGTACATAAAATTATCTTTACAGCAAAATTATAAATGTGTGTATTAAAAAAATATGAACAAACATGGTGTAGATGTTCTACTTTTTACACAAAAAGGTTGTCTATCTATCCTCTCGAATCGGCATGTTTATCGTGAGACGTGGATCAACTAGTTCTGGCAAAAGAGAACGGAAATAAAATTTTTGAAGTTTTGGAAGCATTTTTTCACTCCAAAAATGTTTTTTTTAACTATATACAATTATAAACTACTAAACGGATTTTTAGAACAATACTTACTTGACGGTGTTTGATAAGAGAACCAATATTTCCCCTGTTTCTTTTTTTGAAGACAAAGTTCTTCCATCACCTTTTCGTCTTGCCATCTTTACTAATGTTCTTTCAGATAACGTAACACTAAAGTCACACAGTCAAACAAAATCTCAAACAGCATAAATGGTAGGTTTGAAAAATTCTGAGGCTTTATATTAGTGAACCCCCTCTTTCATTGTATGGGGGCGGTTGCCATGAGTCAGTGGAAAAAGTTTTCAGGTTTAGAGGTACAAACAGTTTCATGCAGACTGTCTTCAATAATACATATTCTGGTCCCAAAAACCGATTATACTGGAATTCCGGATTAGAAATTCCAGCAACTCAGACTTTCAGTCGTATTGAAGCGATCGTCAACCCTTTACCTGCCAATATACAGTTTCGTCATATTTATTTTGGTCCAAGGTGCTTTCTCAAAATTGATTAAAATTGTTTAGGTTACCAGTTACCAGAAAACTGGTGTCCAATTTATCCGACAGTTAGGCGCCTGACAAAACTATATATTTGCTACCTCGACATGGAAATATATTCTTTAATTTATGAATAAAAGTGTTCCGGTCGAATCCGCAAAAGCCGATAGCACATAAGATATAAGAAAAACACTTTGGCAAATTGATTTTTAATAGTTATCATCAAATTATGTTAACTTATCATATATAGTTCATATATGCATAGCGCAATTAGTGCCGTATTGATGTTAATTGACTTTGTAAATATGAACTTTTGGGACTACACGCCCTGTATGCTTTCTATGTGTCCCAACGACATAAAGTTGCAGAGCTAAATAACTTTCGGCATGGACAATTAATAGTGCATAAATATAAAAGCAGTAGTTGGAAGAATCGTTTCGTCATCCCCAGTACCTGCGTTTTTCTACCATCCATACCTGAGGTTACCCTCCCGCCATAAACTGCAATGGCTGTTTACTCAAGTGCCGTCAATTGGTATGTTGTAAATCAACACTGGGTTGGGCCGAAAAGTTTAGCAAAAGTATTGAACAGATATTTTCATTATTATTAACGCTATCAAAAAAACTAAAAACAACATCATGCTCAGAAGACAAAAAGCTATCATTTGGCCGAAAAAATTTTTCTAATAAGTCATTTTTACGTTTTTGAGCATTTCGCGTTCTTAAACAAATCGTAATTATTTTTGCCGTAAGTTTTTAAAATTTTTGATACGGCCATTTTGTAGATAATAATTGTCAGATTACACTGGTTTTTGAATAAAATTAATATCTCTTCAAATAACTTAGTTATTTATTCAATACTTTACATTGGAAACCCCATAAGAGAAATTCCTTTAACCTAGCCTTAAGGTCATTAGAATTTAATTAAAATTTAACAAAGTTTTATATCAAATATATTTCTTTACATCTTATACATAAAAGATCTGGGTCCCTTGATCCTTGGCCCGGGCGAAGTACCCGTCACTCCCCTTCTCTACGGCGCTGGTTGAAGTCATATCTTCAAAACGTACGTAGTATTTGATTAAGTTTGCAGACCTTTCGGCTACAACTTAGAGAACATGATTTGCTGCCTCGCACTCCTCGTAGGACTCGTCCAAACTTTGCAGGGAAAGCACCTCAAATAGGAGGAGTTGATTGGGAACGAGTTCCCTGGGTGAATAAATCAAAATTTTCCTGCATACTTCTGTCAGACGAGTTGGTGATTTCAGAAGGTCAAATTAACAATATGCAGTGTAATAACACAGCAAAAACCACTTTATTCGGAATAGGCTTAGTTATGGTGTGGGTATAGAAAAATCCTTATTGCACAAATTTGGTGCTGTTAAATAATGACAATTTAAGTGTTGAACGCAACATAAGGGCCATTCTCGACGAACATGTGGCAAAAATTTCTTCCGAGTGCATACCCTATTACCCTACAGCCGGAGTAATTCGATTGGCATTGAAACAACGACAAAACCTCCTGACTTTAATTCAATAGAGCATGTTTGGGATATACTGGAAACGATTAAGTGATCAACTAATAGACCTCGGAAGGGCTTGGTGTGCTTTTTGCTGGCTTTTGAAATGAACCGGATTATAATAGCATTCGTAGGCTTAGTCTGACCATAAACTCGCGATGGCAAAACATATTTAGAAGCAGAGGACAAAGTATCCGGTATTACATAAGTCTTATTTGTATTCTAGAAGAATTTAATTCCAGTATTTTTTGTTGTTTATCCATAACATGCTTCATTTGTTAAATAATTTAATAGAATTATAAAAATATTAAATTTGTTAAGTATTCACTTTAAATCTAAAAATAAGAAATAACCTTTATTAGGGTGTCTTAGCTTAATGAATTAAAAGTGTTAAACTTATTAAAGGTGGGTTAATTTCTAGTAATGTATATTGGAATCAAACTGCCAAAATAAGCCAACCAGTTCATTCGACTCCGTCAGGGACGGCTGTTGTCTACATTATTATTCAATGTTTATAGCAAAGTACCTTACAAGAGATATTTTCAGAATATGAATTAAATGAGAGAATATCAACGAATTAACATAAAATATATGAATACGGTCTTAAGATCAATTTTAAGAAAACAAAACTTCTGAAAATTAGTGAATAAACAAACACAAATATCCAGCTGGTCACTGGTAAAGCAAATGTTAAAAGCATAGGTATCTACAAATATCAGTGTAGGTGGCCAATAATAAATGTGGATAAAACTAAAGCGATAAAAACACTAAACTTAGAATGTTGTCCTTTCGGCATATTAAAAATAAAACTAAGAATGTATGTATGTATGTAAGTAGCACAGAGAATAGAATAGAACCAAATATTCACAGAGAATTGCATTCATCGGCAAGTCAACAAAAATAAGAACTACTATAAGACGGCCTGGATCACTATTGTCTTTAATAGAGAGCTGCAATGCACGGTGACATAGTCAGCATAGTCTTAGCTAAAAGTATTTCATGTAAACGAATTTTCTACTTTGAGCTATGGTGTTACAGGATAATACTTTGTAGTTATTTATCTTTGGACTGAAAGAACAACAATTAGCGAAGTAGCGACAATAAAAAAATGATCCAGGAATAATGCATACACATCTATAAAGAAAAGAAAAATTGGATATCTAAGGCATATAATACAAGGGCAAAAGTTTGAATTGTTATTATAAATAATATCGGGCAAAGGTATGTCAAATAGTACATAAATAAAGGAAAACCGAGAACATCCCGGTTTGGAAGCTTATGTGAAAGATTTCAATAAAACAAAATAAAAATATGTAGGACAATGATGCACAAGACACAAGACACCATGATGACTTCAATCGTAGTTGAAAGAACAATTTGTGGAGAAGAGGTATGACACTCCTCTATGCCAATTTCCTGTATTATCCATATATATTTTCTTGCACCGCGCTTAAGCATATATTTTATGACACACATACTTACGTGCTTAGGAAATGACTCTTAAGAAGTTTAACGATATTGAGGGGTTGAAGTGTTCCATTGAGAGCAAAGCGATCAACTAGTAAATTGTAAATAACTATTTAAGATAATAATGCAAATGTGTGTTCATAGGAAGCAAAATTTGATGTGTCCACAATATTAGAGTGTATAACGTAATATTGAAATTACTCATATTACTGTCTAGCCAATGCATCAATAGTAAAAACAATGTTTCAATAAATTGGAGCGGTGAAACTGCAGTGACAGATTATTCTCTTTTATTGTGTATTCAGTACTCCCCAGTAAATTACAAGCAAACAGTGTTATATACGATAATGCTTGCATATTTGATACCACAGTAGGTGAATGTTCCATTGGATGAAACATATTTTGGTTGGATTCCAATAGGCTTGTTAAAGGGGTATTCAATACGTACACCCGCGGACATAGAAAATGAGACGACCCAGCCGGGCGGCATATCGGGCGGGTTATTTTGGATCACAAACCTTCCGAGTAAAAGCGGTACAGCTAGTTGCCGCATAGCGGTGCAGGTAGAGCCATTTACATTATATTACTGGAAGGTATGCTACCGTTATAACACTCCTCGGCATTTCAAGTTTCAGATATTATTCGAAAATTTATATGCTTGCTTGCTACCCTTACTAGTTTACTTTGCTCCGCTTGGTTGGCCAGGTTCCAGTTTAATTTATTTGTTGGCTCCCAATGATGATGTTTAGTAAAGGTGAATAATTATCACGAATGACAAGCAGACAGGGGAATTTACGACTTATTTTTTAGTGAAAGTAAGTTTTTGTTTACTTCATATTAACTTAACTATCCATAAGCATTTTGGAATCTTTCTAAACTAAAATCCGGATATATTATTTAATAACTGACTTTTAAAAAAACATTGTTTTTTTTTTCAAAAAAATGGGGCACAGGCATTGCAATATTACAAGTTACAAAATGATATTTCTACAAATAAGTACTTGGGTAATTTAGATTTTAATGAAAATATCAAGCATTGGTGAGGATATATTAAATGTGATCCAAATTGAATATAACACAGACATTGATATATAACGTCAATATAAGTAAAAGAATCTTATTATTATTAATATTACTTTGGAACAGATTTTTTTTCTCACAAACGTAACTTTTTAGACAAATTCGCAGAGATGCAAAAATTATATACTTGATGCGCCTTTACAATGAAATTAGCTGTGGTTATTACTATAGTGTACCCCAGAAGCAAAAGAAACAACTTCCGGTTCACGAAATGTGTCAAATCTTTTATGAATAATGTTTCTAAATAAGTCATAATCAACTGTAAAAATTTACTAACGTATGTTATTTTTACATAGTTATTAATAAATGTATTTTTTTGTTCAATTCTGGAGGGCAGTCACTTACCAGAGTTTGCAATTAGATGGGCAATAAAAATTTATGTTTGTTGTAATCAGTTACAGCAGATATTGTATTCTCTTAAGTTGATGTCTAGCACTGTCATCCTCATACAGTACTATTTATTCAAATTTGATATGGTTTAGACGGTTTGATTGATTCAATATAAACGCAAACCCGCTCTTTAAACTACAGTAGTATATAGTGGTCTACCAATTTTTAAATAATATGCATTTTGGTTAGCGAAAATATGTCACATTTCCTTTATTGTTTTTTTTGTAAAATCATGCTTAACAGTTATTTAACAACCTGAAGCTTTTGCATTAAAAAATAAAAATGCATTCTTAATAATAATAATTTGCAACACTAGCAAACTAGTAAGTGAAGATTCCACCTTTTCCTGAGCGATCTAGTAGCTAGTGAGATTGAGTGATACAAAATTCGCTTGTAGTAATTTGAAACTGTATCAACATTCAGGTAATCTTGCAATAAGATTTGAGGCGCTTAAGAAAGCTTAAGCACATTGGGCTCTGTATTACCTGGTTGTTCTGCGAAACTCGATGCAGGTAAGAACAATATTACATTGTCACTCATCTGTATTTGTGATGGAGTACTTACCTACACTTTCGGGTATTAAAACTTTTATGGCCCTCCGGTGACGTAAGCGGACGGCCCGATAGATATCATGTTTCCCGGTAAAATTTTTGTTCTAGCGTTTGCCCGGGCTTAGTTCACCCATCGCGAGAGAAATCGTAATCAGTTACGAGAGACATTCTGAAATATGTTAAAAAGCAAAAGTGCTTGTTGTTTTTCACAATAATTGTTTTATTGAGTTTTACGTGTAATGGTAAAAGTTTTGTTATAAGTAATTTTATCCTATTTTCAAATGTGTCAATATCAATGAAATTGATTTAAATATTGAAAGATGGTATGAAATTATATTAATTAACTTCAAAATGAAATATTAAGTTGATTTTACTATTGTTTCTGCGAGGGAGTCCGTTAATTTTGAGAATTTCTGGAAAAGTGTATCTATTTATAGGTATCGGTATAGTTTTAGCAACTCAGATGGGATACTATATAACCTAAATTCTCATTTGTGCATCAATATTAAAAATACGAATGTTGATTGCGTTTATGTGCAAGTGATATTGAACTATTTTTGCTTTTTAACTTTATTTCTGAATAGTTCTCTGAATTATCAATCCTTTAGGTTATAATCTTAAAGTCCCGCGATTGCGATTTTTCTGGTTAATAGTTCTCGCAATAGGTGAAATAATTTGGGGCAAACGCCCGAACAAAAATTTTGCCGGGAAACATGTTATCGGTTCTTCCGCTTGCACCGCAATAGGGCCATAAAAGTTTCAATACCGGAAAGTAGGTATAGGTGAGTAATCCTTCACAAATACAGACAAATGATATGCAATATTCTTCTTACTATAAGGTGTACTGCATCGAGTTTGGTAAAACAACCAGGTAATAACAGATCCCAATCCGCTTAAAAGCATATGAATTTTGGAATATCTGGAACTTGAAACGCCGAGGAGTGTCATAACGGTAGCATAACTTTCAGTGATATAATGTAAATGGCTCTACCTGCGCCGCTATGCGGCAACTAGCTGTGCTGATTTCACTGAGAAGAGTTGTGAACCAAAATACCCCACCCGGCATGCCACCTGGCTAGATCGTCTCATTTTCTATGTCCGCGGGTGTACAGCATGTGCGCTTTGTATATTGGATATTCTTAATGCGAAAAGTTGTATAAATACAGCCTACCATAACTGACAATGTAGAATTCCGTAATTATGTAATTTTGTAGATTAAGCCTACTAAAAATATACTTGTATGTCTATATTTATTAAGCAATCTTATCAGTAAGTACACCACTTAATAGTTTGTTTATTGACTATTCTGCAAAATCACGTTTTATCTTCAATTCGCAATTGATGGTGAGGAACAAAACTGACGTTTTAATTTTTATTTTGCTGTAATAGAGGTAAGTATATTTATATGGACATCACATCAGATGTCCTGGAAACATACGTTGCTATTTTTTATTCGGCCTTTTGACCTACTCTAATCCATTTGTTGATACATTTAATTGTCAGGTGAATTAAAACTTTAGATATTGTGATCTTATGTACTTATAAAATTACTTTGTCTGATAGATTTTCGCTTTAACTCCTAGATAAGCTAACCGCATATTTTGTCAAAACATTTGATACCTTCTTGTTCTTATTGTGCAGCCTTAGTAGATGTAAAAAAGTTAACAGTATAAAATGCGTTCTAGGTTCAGGTTTTCGAAGGTCGGCCGCTTAAACCGATGTTTTTAGTTTTTTTTTGTTCGGTCGAGAAACCAAATACTGTCATCGAAATAAGAATAAAAACGTCTACTTTAACAACATTCCTGTAATTTTTTTATATAACGAACTGGTATATATCTATAAATGCTTGCACGACTGTGGGTCGGGATAGTATATTTATGTGAATGGAAAGCTATAGGTATGCATCTAAAATTGTAACTTCTTCTGGTGCTATGTGCTATGTGCAATTCGAACGTAGGCAACCTTTGGCATACGTCTGTGTTGCAAGCTTTTTCACATTTCTCCACAGACGTAGGAACATACGTATAATTTATCGCCGGTTCCGAACAGCTCCATTTGAGAGGGAAATTTACTTTTAATGGTTTGTCATTACCTTCCACGAGGCAGCGGTCGTATTTTCCGTTGTTCTTGGCACCGGGGATTGATCCCGGAACCTTCGGCATAGTAGGCGAGCACGCTACGACTACACCACTTCCGCTGCTAAATTATAACAGTTTAATATAATTGTATTATTAATTCAAACCCTTTTGCGCGACCTTTCACAAAATGAACAAGCAATTGGCTGTCTCTATATTTACAATCCGTACTAATCTAAGTCATAGTTCGTAAAGTCACCAGCAGGTAGCGTATAGGCATGTCCACAAAACGACCGCCAAATTCTTGTACATCACGTCAAAATCCACGAAATTTATCATAACCAGTGGCCCCTGAATCGAATTCATTATGACAAAAAATTGAGGAAGACGTGGAAAAAGAGGACTTATTACTTATATGGCAATGTAATGTGTAATATGTAGACCACACAAAAAATAATGTACAAGACTCATAATAGTGAGCAGATTGTCACTAATTTTCAAATAATGGAGAGCTGTAATGCAGTATAGCACAACCTATGTTATCCAAAATAACTTCATACAAACGGACCTTCTGCTTTGGGCTATGGTGTTACAAGATAATTAATACAGATACATTTTCTTGTGCTGTATCTACCTGCTTACTTAATTTATAGATTGCAGCACACATCGTGCTTACGCATATATGGTTTGTAACGTATATACAGACTTACTGCCATGCTTAATGCCTTTGTCGTAAATTCATCTAATATAGACTTTTAGTTTATTAGTGAATTGATTTATTGAATGAATTGGTTTAAGCACCATCAAACTATCATAGGTGTGCCACTGTCGTGGAATTTAGATACCGGACTTTAATTGGAAACCCTGAGTGATTAAGGTAACATTACAAATATTTTCCTTTGATCTTTCTTTCACACTTTGAACTTTGCAGGGTTTTATGGGACGGGTCAGATCCTACGTGTTTGTCCCTGATTTTTTTTTGTTCTTCCTCCTATTGACGTCAGACTAGAGATACTGGAAATTGCTATCTGCAATAGATAAATTGGACTTACCTGTGTTACACTCCAATGCTTGGTTCCTGGTGATCTTTTCTGGACATTTCCTTGGCAGGACGCTTGACTAGTTGAAGAATTTGTGAGCAAGGATACTTACCAGTATACGATAGAAGATTAATTGGCAATGTCATATCCGTCCATTTCCGTTTACCTTATCTTTTGAGGAATGTACAATCCCATATGGAACAACTGAAAATCGTTAGATACTTGCTAATGGTTGCTGTTAGAATTTTGTGGTTATTTTTTACATTTTGAGATCATTCTAGAAGTAAGAATTTAGGATGGCAATGCCATCTGTCAGCATTACACTGACATGATGACAGATGGCATTGCCATCCTAAATTCTTACTTACATCATACCATTGCTTTGGTATATAAGCAAAACCAGTTCTATGCCGTGCACTGCTGAGCTGTAATGACAGCGAAATAGATCCATCTGCAGTTGGTTGAGGTGTAGACAGCACAGCATAGACATGCGTTTTAATCATTCAAGAAGATTAACTCATTTAATGATTTGATGCTGTACATAGCTTTTATTGCTTGCGATACGTTGTATAGTTGTTATTTTTGTTTGTTGAACATCAACATTTTGTGATATTGGTCAACACTGTGATTAGGCTAGAGAACGTTCGCGCTGTTACGCCTGGCCAGTCCAGCATCGCTGCGGCACGTCGCGGATGTTTTCGGTAATTTTCATTTTATTAAGGCATCGTTTTTTTGATCGCCTCCCGCGTGCGGTACAAGTACATTTTAGTCAGACGAATAATAGTTTTTCTAAACAACGTGTGCATTAAATCATATTTTTCGTAAATTCCCAATATATTCTTTATATGTACGTTACATATGCACCACCTTGTACATTTTTTTTACTACCTGCGTTTTCTTTATACACTTATAAATTGCATTTGATCTAACCTGGTGGGAGTTGAAGCGAGAGAGTATCAAGGCTTGGAAAAATAATAAGGGTAAGTACGTTAAACCTACCTGGTGCCCAATTTTAAAAGTAATAAGACACCTAGAGGAAAATTTAAAATTTTATTTTTTTTAATTTAACGACCTCGACCCTTCTCCACCAAGCGTGGTCGAGCCCGTCTCGCGACAGCGACGCGTAGCTGAGGAGCCAAAGTAGTCAAGTAGTAAATTGCGAATAATTATTTAAGATAGTAATGCAAATGTGTGTTCATATGAAGCCAAACTCTGCAGGTGTGGAAAATACAAACGTGCATAAAGTAATGTTGAAATGTTGAGCGTTATCAAATATTTCGCATATTCTGTCTAGCCAATACTGTGTAGTAAAAACAAATTTTTAATAAATTCGTGCGGTAGAAATGCAGCAACTGATTATTATCTACCTATATGAGAATGCCTGCACATTTGATTTCCCGGTGGGTGAAAATTCCATTGCATGGAACATTATGATGGGTAGTGTTGGATCTTTATGTTTTTGTTGTTCCATTCTTTCATATACGCGCCCACATTCCCCTTTTTTTATTCCTTATCCGGAGCTAGTGGGAGAAGTGGGATCGACGCGAGAAGATACCGCATGAAATCTCGGTTTAAAGCACACGTTATTCGATTACGGGTTTTCTTTACCGAAAAACGTGTCGCCGCCTTTTTAGTTTTGTGGTTCCGGATAGTTTCCCGCAACAGTGACAACCCATAGAAGAAATTACGCCACCGGTCTGCTTAGAACGAGCCTGCACAATAATACGATCGAAGAACGCTCATTCCAACGTAAGTTCTTTCCTGTCGATTGTACCGGCGTATTTTTTTCTTTCTTAATAACGAAGAAGCTTCAACAGATAGATTGCAGTAAGCTTGTCAAAGGGATATATATTACCTACGTATAATTTGTACTCTCGTGTATACTGAATGTTCCCCATCAGAAAAGTTGCAAGCAATATGTGGATACCACAATAAATTATTACAGTGTATACGTATAGCCCACCAGAACTGACAATGTAGAATTACAATTGTCAGTGTTTTCTACTGCTATCATTACGTGATTTTGTAGTTTTGGTAAATCTATCCAATATTCTCCTGTAAACATACTCGTGTGTCTATATTTATAAAGCAATCTTATCAGTAAGTTAACCAGACGACTATTTGTTGATTGACCGTCCTGCAAAATCACGGTTTATCTTAAATCCGCAATTTACGATGAGGAGCGAAACTGACATGTCAGTTTATATTTTGCTATAGTAGAGGTAAGTACATTTACGTATAATAGACATTGTCATCGGTAGTCCTGGAAGCATAACATTTATTGACCCATTTTGACATACAATTCTGTTGATATATTTATCAGTTATAATATCGCAAGAGAGTGAAAATAAAGTGAACCACGAGAACCGTTGTTGGCAGCAGTTCGAGAAAAGTTCTGGAGTAATATTTTCTAATTTATTCTCACCCTCGCATGGTATTCGATAGATTATTTCTTTACTTTTTGCAAGCCTTAATTCTACCACTAACTTCGTCAAATGACGATGTGCTAAATCTATTCTTATTCCTTTCCACAAATGATGACAAATGTAAAATTTTAAGAAAATGTGTTGTCTATCAATAAAAGCAAAAAGTAATGAAACTAAAATTGAAACGTCAAAAATTAAGCACCTAAACTAAAATATTTGATACTGTGATTTTACACATAAAATTAATTTCTGCCTGATAGACATTCGATTTAACTCCTTGATAAGATAATTCCAAATTTCGTCAAAACATTTCATGCGTTGTTATTATTGTTATTATTGGGTTTACTACAACACAGCGGCCAGTAAATGCTACTTGATTTTTCCGGTGAGATTATAAAAAGATGCTGAAACGAGTCGGTATTATTCTATACGTGACTCGTAAATGCGTTAATAACATAAACTGTGTTCTGGGTTTAGGTCCTACAACAAAATTCGTTCGGTTGAGAAACCRTGACTCATGAGCTATCCGACAAACAACAATCAAAAATAATTAACTTAATTGTTTCGATACAATGGTCACTTTAAAAAAAAAAACTATACTGAACTCAGATATGCAGAAATTTGTGCACACTCCTTATTTTTAAAGAGGTTGTAAAATTTAGTAGAAAAAATCTCTGGCTTTGGTTTAAGATCGACTTTATAATCTTGGAATTATCAATAGCCTACTGGACTAGAAAATTTCTTTTGCGTATTTGTCAAATTGATTGAAATAGCATTGAATTTATGGCGAATTTGCATAATTTATATATACGATGGAGCTTCAATGTAGGGAACGATTGTTCTCAAACGTATTCCACCTTTGAATTTTTAGTAGGCCGTCTAGATGTAGCACTTTCTTAATTTGTATTTCTTTTGTCCTTAATATTAAGTACTTTGAAGAATTTAAAATGTTAGGTACGTCTTTTTGGAATTGTCATGTGTGATCTGAATTAAATTTAGAGATGGTGTTTGAATCTAATAAATTATTTAGTTCCGTTTGGTTCTCATCTGTTTTCAGAGCGACAGCGCTTTACGTATAGTCAATGAATTATCTGCACACTTCTACTTTATGCTTTTTACTAATTACATTTAGAAAATTCGATCCTTCATATAATTGGCGATTTTTTTTTGTATTTATTTGGAAACATATTTGAACACGGTGTATTTGTCGCTTTTCGTATCTTTGTTTGTTACTTTGACTAATTTATGCCTAATATTTCAAGTTCTTTCTTTTTGAGACTAATAAAAAATATAGATTAAACTTTGAACCCTTCCTCAATAATTTTTGTTCTGCTTGGGTGATGTTCCCGAAATTATTAAATCGACAGACAAGGAAACAGATTTTTACAACAGGCGGACAAATTTTTGCATATCTGAACTCAGTATAGTTTGGGACTCGACTTGAGTCTATGAAAATGACCGTTAAATGGAAGCGATAACTAGGGCTACCTGATAAATCAATCTGCTTGCTGTCAAGTTATTTAAATAATTCCGAATATTGCACTTTCCAAACCATTCAGCTTAAAAATCAAAAAGTGTATTTTGACAGCCTTTCTGCTGCTCTATACTGCATTTACTGACTGTTGCTCGGGCATAGTGTATTTATGAATAGTCACATAATTAATAAACTGTATATATATTAAAACTGTAACTGATTGATGCAATTGTAGTTAATTTGTCGGGATGTGTTTATGGGTTCCTGATTGCAAAGTGCAGACGGAATGTAGCAGTAAGAAACACAATCGGAACCAAAAGTACCACAAAACAAATGCAAATGTTTAACAGTCAAGTTTATAACAATCAATGTCATCTAAATCACGTTATAATAAATTGGAGAAAGAAGTGGATAACCGAATATGTCTTCGTATCTATAAGGCAAGTTTTTATAGCGAAGTAACAAAGGAGGTTTGGTTTTCTTGTGTAAATTACACGGAAAATAACGAAAAGAGATAGCGAAAGTAAGTACGGAGTGTACTATCGATAATTAAAATGCATGAGTTTGCTACATAAAGATTTTATAAAAAAGTGCTCTAAAATACACGTTTTGATGTTTGTTTCTTAAGTAACTTCTACGACAGTTAGGTTCAACAAAAAAAAAAGAAAAATTTAAGAACTACAATGAAAATCTGGAAAGCGTTTTATGCGATAAGCTTAATTACGCCGGATATAATGGCTACAATCGAAAGTGAGAGGAACCAAACTGGACAGTAGAGTATAACTGCAAAGTGGTTGCTCACTATTTACATGCATAATGGGCTGAAATAATGACTTCATAATAAATGTGTCCCTCCGTCACAAATTTGGCTTGAACAGAAACTGCGAAAGAAATAAAAGTATAGAATAAACACCGGACAAAGTCAATGGGAAGACTATAATAATATTTTTTCTTTTGTTAAATGCAGGTGATAATGGTTAAGTATATCGGAACCGACACATAGAAAAAAGGCATGACTACACCACGAACTATGTGGTTAAGAATAAGATCATCATCGTTCATGAAAAATCACACTTCAAATAAACTTAAATGGATTTTAACGCCTGTGTGAAGTAATATACGTATATTTTAAATGGTGAAGAAGGCTTGTTCAAGCTTTGGCCGATTGTCACTTGTACGTTGATAGTGTAGTGGTATGCACGTTGGGGCGCCATTCCAGGCGCCCGAGTTCGATTCGCGGCCAAAGCTAGAAGTTACTAAACTAAATACTAAAATTGTAAATCCACACAGGATAGTTTCTAATACTACAAAAACTCTACCTAGAATAAATAAAAAAATTCTTTGTAACCAGATGCACACTTATATCTTTTTTGTCTGAATTTCAGATCGTTTATATCAAGATACACTGCGTGAGAAACGTTGGCCGTTCCACCTTAGACAACAACGGTGATTATAGAAGTGCACAATGTTTTATCTTCTGGTATTTGTAGTGCTGACTCTGACATTTGTTTACTATCTGGCAGATAGAAATAATGATTACTGGAAAAAGAAGAGCGTACGATATGAGAAACCTTTACCTCTCATTGGGAACATGCTGCCCTTGTTGCAAGGTAAAACGAACATAAATGCTCTGTTCGCAAATCTCTACAGAAAATTTGATGCCCCTTATTTCGGGGCATATGTTTTCAACTCTCCGTGCCTGATCCTAAAAGACCCTGAAATCATCAAACAAGTGATGATCAAGGATTTTAATTACTTCCCTAACAGGTCTGGTTTCTTCGATGAAAACATCGACCCCGTTAGTGCAAATACTATTTTCACAGCCAAGGGGTCCGTTTGGAAAACTTTACGTTCAAAGATTACACCGGCTTTTAGTTCTGGCAAGATCAAACTTATGGTCCCTTTAATAAGTAAGTGTGGAGAACAGCTCGATCAATTTTTAAGAAGGAACAACGGAAAAGTCATACAAACAAATGACGTGTGCCGTCGGTTCACCACGAATGCCGTCGCTTCCTGTGCATTCGGAATTGACGCTAATAGCTTCAACCTGGAGAACTCGGAGTTCTATGACGCAGGAAAGAGGATGTTTGCAACTACCTTTGAGAGAGGGGTATCCACCACGGCATATCTGTTTGCTCCATTTCTAGTGAAAATCTTCAAACTGAAATTTCTCGATCCAATTGCGATTAAATTCTTCAGAGAGGTATTTTGGACTGTTGTCGAAGAAAGACAGAAAACCCAAGCAGGTCGATCTGATTTAGTGGACTTGTTAATTGAAGCAAGAAAGAGTGAAAAAGTCGACGATTCGTGCAAACTTGGTGAGCACTTTAAGCAATTAGTAATTTAAAAGCATCGTACGTTTCGTTTATTTCATTACTTAATATTAGTGACATCATACTAATCCTTTGGTTTATAGGCAAAAACAGTTCTTTGCCACGTTACATTAGACCTAAACAACACTCAAAAGCTATAATAGCATATGTATAACATAATAGTATCTATATATAGGTAATATGATAATAATATAATAGCAATCATTGTATATACATGCATTTAATTATTACTTCTTTACAATGTCAAAACTCTTAGAAAGATGATACTATCAGACGAGGAAGTACTTATACTGTACCTCTTGTGTCACATCAAGTTTTGATGATATTTGGTTTACGCAGAACAAGAAAAGCAACAACAATATATTGCTGTAGGTATTGCTTCACCACGGTTATTATAGTTCCTCAGGGAGTGCATATAGACCAAATCAAATAGTAGATGTCTTCTCGTGATAAGCGGTCGCAGTTCTTCACAACAATGCGACCCTTTTGAATTATTTAGTGCCGATTCGCCCACTCCCGTTTCGCAAACTTTCTCGTTTTGCCATCCGTATTCAGCAGGTAGCCTGGATGAGTTGCGTTTCGCCAACTGTACGACAATATAGATAACTTATGTAACGGGGGGTTTTCACGGAATGTCAAACACTGTCAGTTGACAACGATTTTAATGGAAACCAAAAAAACTTCTACTATACATGAACATTGAACACTTGAGAAAAACTAAAATGCAAAAAAATATGAAAATGACATTCAACGTTATTCAACGCGCGGGCCACTATGACTTCCACACTTCTCGCGCAATCGCACACCGACTAGATCCGTACGCCGCGCGGATCTGATTAAGAGTATCGTCACACTTACTTATTGTATAGAATAAGTAATGAGATTGCTTCTTAGAACCAAAGTATTCACCACCCCAATGTCGAGCGTTGCGGATCAAGGAAAACGGTAGCTTTCCGTCTTGAGAACAAAAAAAGTTGACGACAAACTATCTTCCTTATTTACTCGAATAGGAGTAAATTTGACATTTGAAGTTACACATTTTCTCTCTGATAATTATTTGGCAGCCCAAGTGCCTCTTTTTTCTTTAGTAATGACGCCTAATGGTAACAAGCATTCAGTAAAGCAACACTTTTGCGCCGGTTTTTCGTTTGTTATAATAATTATAGCAATCTTTTGACATAAATTGGTCGAATTTTTAAATATTTTTGGTTGCCAAAATGGTAAGCGTAGTTTGATTTCGTCAAACAATCGTCTATATGTTTTTTCGCTTTTGTTTGGCAATACTGCATAGATTAAAGGAATGATGTTCGAACGTCAACATTACTCCCGATGTCACCGTGTATAGTGTAAAGTTGATCAAAATTTTGACAGCAACTTTTAAATATGCCGTCTGCAAAATAATCAGACGTAGTCACTAACAGCTGTCTTGCTTCCTCACTAGCAAATGCAAAAATTCTATCTTCGCCACCGACGTTCACAAATAAAAAAAATTGTCGGTACGATGATTTAGTAACAGAATTTCACTTCTGCACCGAAAGCTCGTAACATTGATTGCAATATTCCTTTGCCGATAAAGTGTAAACTTCACACGATCCAAAGAAGGCATATCGGTAACAAACTGATGTCGAGCATCCATTAAAGGCATATTCGTCTGTTCGGATATTTGTCCAACTAGTAGGTGTTCTTCTCTCACATTCTTTTTGCATACAAACAGTTTCTTCGCTACTTTATTTTTAGCACACTTGGAGTTGCAGGTGTGCTGTTTCTCCGGCACTATTTTTTTCTCTTCATTGGTCACGAGACTTTCTGCACTTCCTATCATTGCACCTCCAACGTATCGTACAATTTTTAACTTATTTTTTCGAAAGCACTAGCCTACATTCAGAACATAGAATCAAAGGCTGACCTCGTTTTGTTTGAATAAATTCGATTTCTTCCATGGTTTTAACCCAGTTGTTTTTAATGTAACCTTACTCGTCCAAAAGATGAATGAATATCTTTTGCTTAGGTACTTCCGATTTATAAACACAGCACCTAATTAAAGTAAATAGGTAACACAAGAATTTGTAATCTTGTTGCATTTTCTTGGTACTAGGAGTTCAACAATTCAGAATTATACCTGTTTGTAAACCTACTTGTACAGATTACTAGAAACCAATCAACATCTTTAAATGGGATTGCCCTTGGAGCTGGCGAAATAGCACTAAAACAAGTAGAAATTTTACAGTTGGCGAAACGAAAGTTGGCGAATAGGGAAAATACCTTTTGAATCACTCTTGAAATGCACGGATTGCGCCAATAATTGTAAGCATTTTAACAGAATGTTCGAATACAAAAGAGAGCTCACACAGAATCATGGTAGAACAGGTTACTGGTTTTCAGCATTATTAAAATTTCTTAATTTATGACAAATGTAAAAACTATTGAGATAAAGGGGTAAAAGTGTTATCGTTTGTTTTTCTCCTTTGTATCGCTTTCATACTCGAACATATTTTTTTTAAATAGCTCGTTGTGAATATATAAAAACTTTTGCATTTTAAGCAACATACGGGTATGACCCGTTTTTGTTAGAATCTGTCATAAGACATGTGAGGATCAGTTGGCTAGTAGAAATGCCTTGGAAAGCTTTCGGTACTGTTTGCTATATGTAAACGGTTTATCCGCAAATACAACAGTGCGTGAACAAATATTACACGAATTTTCATCGGATGATAGACCTCTATATACAAGTAAATCTTTGATTTTATCCGTAAGTAAGTATATGAAGGTCAACATGTATTACGCATAAATAATTATTCAATATAATATGTCAAACCTCGGTTATTTAAATTTTAGTAGAATCCCGATACTCTATAAATTTTTTTGCATTTTCAGCTCTTCATACGAAAATTCCGACTATGTACGCTAGGCAGATGATCTTCACTAAGTATTAAAACTACAGACTAATAATTATTTACAGTGCTTTATCACTATTTACTGCAACTAGTAACAGTTTGCAATGTAGTAGTAGTAGTAGTAATAGTAGTAGTTGTGTAGTGCACATTTCTATTATTTTAAAAGCGTAATTGTCAAAATTGTAGATGGCAGTAGATAAAGATTCGAAAATGTTACATACGTAATAATAGTGTGTKGCATGTCATAAATTTGAAACGGATTTGTATAAAATGCAAATACCTAATATGTTGGAATATGAACTCATTTTGGAGGTGATATTATGTTTATCTCAAAATATGGGATAGCGCCAAAAGTGGCAACCAAATTAAAAAAATGTAAATAGCAAAAGAGACCATTGAAAACCACTTGTCATATCTAAATTTACGAATTGATAAAATGGCCCACTTTATTCTAAAGTTATGGGGGGGTTAAATTAGAAAGGTCGCTGAAAGTATAGAAGATGTATTATCTTCAAAACTAATGTTAGAGACACAGTCAAAATTGTAAATATCAAAGATGTTCATTTCGCACTTCAGTAGACATACACATTATTTTATTATCGTACTTAAGAAATAGAAATGAGACACTACAGGAGGCTTTGAATCCCAAAACGTTTTAGTATAAGATTTCCGCTGTCTGGGCCATTCTTAAACAGAAATAATATCTACACCCGTTTGCGGCAAACCGAACAAAAAATTAAACATTAGTAGAGTTTAATTAAAAAATATAAATATAAATTTAAGGTCGAAGAACTAAATGGAATAAACACTAGAAAATTGAAGCTATAGGCGGCTCAGGTGAGCGGATTTTAATGTTCAATTGTATTCAATATGTTTTGTGCAAGAAAGCCGTAAATATAATCTCCCGCCTTCGAGCAGATCACATTGTCAATAATTGTACACTCAAAAACCGTCTCGCATCGTAACCCTTTTGTAATCAGCTTTAAAGATACGGTTAAATCATTTTTTATATCAGCAGATATATTATGCAGAAATAAAATTTTGCTTCATCCCAGTAATAGTGACCAACATAATCATTTTCCACAGATGATACTAGGATGTTAGCTCAAGCAGTAACATTCTTCACAGCCGGAATGGAACCAGTAGCATCTACGATGACTTTCGCTCTTTATGAACTTGCTCTGCACCCGGACATTCAGGAAAATTTGAGGCAGCAGATCGATGAAGCTGAAAAGGAACATAATGGCTTAATTTACCAGGCCATAGAAGACCTAAAATACTTGGATATGGTTCTTTGTGGTAGAAAACTCTTTCACAATAATCATTCGCAATCGAACTGATTTCTTTACTTTAGAGGTATTGCGCAAGTATCCTGTGGCTGCCATTATCAACAGGTATAACACAAAACCTTACACGATCGAGAAAACCGGTTTAGCACTGGCTGCTAATACCCAAGTATACGTATCCATAATGGGCCTGCACTACGATGAGAGGTATTACCCAAACCCACAAAAATTTGACCCAAATCGTTTTAGCGAAGAATCCAAACGATCACTCATAAATGCCGGATACTATATGCCATTTGGTATAGGACCTAGGAACTGTATTGGTAAGCATATCAGCTAATATTGCTTTCATGAAATTTTTAATAAAATTTCTTATTTAGGAGAAAGATTTGCTTGGAAATGCGCAAAACTGGCTCTAGTGCATGTGTTAAAGGGATTTCGTTTTGAGGCTTGCGAAAATACACCCAAACAAGTTAAATATAGTAGTAAAAGTATATTCTTGACACCGAAAAGGGACATTCCCCTTGTAGTGAAAACGCTATAATTTGGTTACTAATGCGTAGATGAAGGAAACAATGTGATTTACCTATATAGCCTATGATAACATGAAGTTTTTGGGTAAAAAGGCCACGGATTTGATTATTCGCTCTTGGCCGAACGTCTAAACTCATTAATTATACAAAAATGGATTATTGTAAAAACTATGAAGATTAACATGGTAATCAATCTCTGAATAAAAGGTTGTGTAAAATTAGCAATTGCTATTAAATTGCATAGATATGGCTATAAAATAAAAAATAAAAATAATAGAGTACCTTTAATGTCTGTAAAATATTACTTCTAGAGATTATAGTTGTTATGTCCATTGATTTGTTAAAAATAGCTTTATACAAGGTTATATATTTTGTTAACTAAGCTTTAATAAAAATTAAATATTAATGTACAAGTTTAATACATTTTGTATACCTATTTGAATTTTCGCGCCACCGCCAACTCATAAGGTTGGAGGTTTCTAGCGATAGAGGGCTTTGAAGAAAACTGTAAGTTCTATTATGCATGGTTTTCACGACTAAAGATGCACGTTATCCAGTAACCAATTGTTTGTAATGTGTTGGTTAAACAAAAATATACAATACGTAAAATGGTCCTTCGAAGTCTTTAATTTGGACGATCCAGAACAATTAAATTGTTTGTAAGCAGAAGGATGAATCTTGTATGTTAATTAATTTATAATTCATAAACATATTGTCATATATTAAAATGCATGTCTATGCTGTGCTGCCTACACCTCAACCAACTGCAGATAGATCTATCTAATTCGCTGTCATTACAGCTCATCAGTGCAGTTTAGGTCTAGTGTAGACAGCACGGCATAGAACTGGTTTTACTTATATACCAAAGCAATGGTATGATGTAAGTAAGAATTTAGGATGGCAATGCCATCTGTCAGCATTACACTGACATGATGACAAAGCCACCTAGCTGCCTTAACGGGTACTACTTGTCGGGCTATAGGTCACTTTCTTTAGGAAGTAGTACCCGTTAAGGCAGCTAGGTGGCTTTGTCATCATGTCAGTGCAATGCTGACAGATGGCATTGCCATCTATATTCTTACTTATATTGTCATATATTTCGTGTAATAAGGAACCGGGCGGTGTGAGTTGACTACACTACCCTTCTTGTAATTACACTTTGGCGGATCTGGTTTCATGCAGTTTACTGTTTGTAATGGGTTAGTTAAAGCTTTCACTTTAAAAGTATTAATTTTAAATCCAATTGCGATCAAGCTCTGTGCTCGAATCATTTTCTTTATACAGAGTATCCCAGCACGGAGTATTTTCGATAAAACGTGCTAAACAAATAAACACGTGTTATTTGATTTATCACATACGTTACCACATGTGAAGAGATTTGTAGTGAATAATAGTTATAGTATACAACTGAAAAGTTAAGGCTAAGAAAGTTGCCTTGCACAGGTGTAAAGATAGCTAAAGATTAAAACTACTATTTCTAAACTAAATTCATATTACACCAACAATTGGTTATGGACATATACGTTTAGTGTAGTTGTGAATTTCAATTCGTTGTGTGCGGTATTTCTTTGAAGACATTTAAAAAATGTGACTGCTTTATTGTTAGTTGCATATTAGAACCTTGAGAAAGCATTTAAAGATGAAGGTTTGGACAGAAGAGTTCATCTAGTTAAGAAAAATGTGTTCATTGCGACTAGAAAACTTTGGCTCCATGGAGAGCTATGTCAATCAGTAGGTTTATGTTTATCCAAAAGTCCTCCCGGTGTTTCTACAAACAATAACAGCTGGTACATAAAAATTCTGGGGCTGCTACACGTAGGACATCTCGCAAGGACTGGCTTATAGATAACAAGGATAAATCAGTATCAGACTTGAAAGTAACTGTTGCAAACAATGGACAATTATGCTGTGAAGGTGTAAGAAATGTTTTAATAAAATTGAGAAACAATTAAAGTAAAACAGTATCGGATGCACCTGGTACCTACCTTACTATTGGTTTGTTGCTTTTTTAATTATGCCTTAATTTCCTGAATGATGGCTGCAGCATGTGGGCTGATATTAGCAATTGTTTTTGCCGTGGAATGGTGAAACTATGCTTTGTGTAAATAAATAGCTTTATGCGTCTGCTTACAACAGGTAGGCGGGAAAATATGATCTGATAAAATGGCTATGCTGCAGCAAATATAAATAATGCTCAGGTTCTTCACGTTTGCCAACAATACCGTTCTTGATTAAATGTGCTTTTCTTACTTTCCTATTGTCGGAACTTGAGAGTGCTTTCGGTCATATTTTTAGTTTGAAACAGGGGCAAAGTTCCAGAGCAATGTTTTCAAGGATAAAAAGGAATACAAAAGGGGCAAGTATTCGGGCCGCGTCATTTAGACTTATACTCACAGATATCCTTTGTCTTACTTAAATATAGCTCGGGAAAAGCATTTGGGGCGTGAATTTAATATTGCTGGGGAATAATGGAGCAGTTAATTAATTTCAGTGGACCTTTCTAGTGCTACTTGTTTTAAAAAGACCAACTCAGTATCCTAAGGCGCAAACAACGGGACCTAACCCGCATGCTATGAATTTTATTAAGAGAATATAAAACATTTCTTTTTCATTTATTCGTTGCGTAAGAAAACAATTTATAAGCACTATGTATTTAGTGAACGCGTAATTTAAGCTTCATCTCTGTCTCTGAACAGTTGCTTCTAACCTCTAAAACACTTACGTCATCACAAACGTTAAAGGTTTCGTGCAACTAGTACATAATTAAACTATATTAGACTCACCTAGTCTACTGCCTCAAATACCATGGATGTATAAAAGACGGGATGCAGCTTTTCACATTCTAAACTGATGCCAACATGTGATCACAGTCTAAGCGTTTATTTGTAGAAAACATTGGATCTTCCAGTTGACCAGTTGTGTATGTACAATGACTAAGCTTCATGTTCACGGTCGCACACCATTTGGGCGTTTGCGTGTTTGTTTTTATTTGGTTTTATGATGTGCAAGACGCAGGGAATGATTTCCATATAATTGTTAACGGTAGCAGTGATAAGATGATCAGGCATTGTCAAATGTGCAGAAAGATTGATATACGTTAACCCAATGTTTCATTTCACAGGTATGTAACACCCAAGTAGTATTTAATGTTAAGATTCATAGGCGTGCGGTATTTAAATTGCTTATTAGGCCTTTATGCCGATATTTTACAACACTACTACTGAATAATGAATTGTTTACAAGTGTATAACAAAAAAATGAGTTTTATATGTGTGCATAAATCATATTTATACAATATTTATTTCCTATCTATTATTCTTAGGTTTCCGAAGCATACTGCAGAATGCAAATTACGGCACGCCAATGCCGCGGGTGGAAAACAAAGTTTGTTATTGCGCTAACTCACGCCATTCAGATGTTGGCTTCACAACAATGCGCTTTCTGTTAATAAGATGCGGTATCCCCTCGTTTATACATCCATGTCAAGCGAGGTGTTCCGTCAAATTCGCGAACTGTCACGTTCTTTTAACATATTTACGTTAGTGCTTTGATGTGGAGCGACAAATAAGAAATTTGAATACAGATGAATGTGTGAAAGTGGTTACGTTGGCTGACGAAGGATTAAGCTATCGTGCTATATCTCAGAAGCTGGGAGCTCACCATGCAAGAGTATCTAGTGTTATTCAATGTTTTGAAGAAACTAACAATCAGTAGCGACGCCACGGATAAGGAAGACCGCGAGGAAAAACAGTGAACCATGATCGTTCCATTTTATTCCGTGGTCTAAAAGACAACGATTTGTAACAGCAAGATCTCTGCAAGTACAACCTAATGGTACTGATAAGGTCCAAACAAGTGTGGCTACTCTAAGAAGGCGTCTTAAGAAGCAGAATTTGTGCTTCGGAATTCCTGCAAAAGGACCGAAATTAACGACAAACTGCAGCTTTCTCGACAACATGTGAATTGGAATGTGTCCTATTCACTAACAGATCCAAGCTTTGCCTATACAACTGCGACCACCGCATAAGAGTTCTCCGACGGCCAAATGAGCGTTGTACACAATGCAGTGTTCGTCAAATCGCCCCATTTAATGGACGTTCTGTAATGGTTTGGGGATTGATTTCTTTGACAGCTCGGACAGAAATTGTGTCTTTACGTGGAGGTAATGTGACGAGCGATCCTTACATTCGAGAAATTTTATCCGCGCATGTTGTACCATTTACTCCTTATATCGGTAACAACTATTTGTTAATGCAAGACAGCGCGAGACCGCATGTTGCTCGTATAGTGCAGGCATTTAGTGCGCGCCAGGAAAGAAGTCACACCTTAGGAATGTAACATCGTCCACAATTTGAACGGAGCGAACCGCATGGGTGGGCCGAGATAATAAATTTGTTCGCCGCGCAAGCCTGAAATTGCTACGACGAATAATGGCGGGCACTCCTAAGATTTAAATGTCTCGAGATAATTACCTACAGGAGGTGGATATTCAGACTCTTAACTGGCCTGCATCCTGATCTCAATCCAACAGTTGTGGGATAATATGGGTAGACAACTTTGGAACCGTCAGCCACTGCCTGCCTCTCTTGAGGACATTGAAAACATCATCATGGAAATATGGAACAACAGACTAAACGACTCGTTTCAAGTATGAGCAAGCGATGTGAAGCTGCCATTAGGAATGGAGGCGCAATTCGAGATATTGATTTTTTTTCCGATCTTTCTTGTTTTTATCACTCTTCTTGTTACCTATAGATACTGTTCCTGTTGTTGTAGTGCTCTTAATAGCCCGCTCAATTTAGACATGCAAGGGTACAAAACGGAACGGAACGTTATGGAACACAATTATAAATGAATGGAAAGTTCCCATCGATCCCGTACATGAAAAAAAAATTATTCAAGGTCAAAGGTCTCACAAATGGACTTTTCGCGCTTTTCAGCAAAACAGTAAGTAAAGTAAGCAAAAGTAGGTTAGACAAAAATATTAAATCATATAATTATCTATTATAGATGCCGCAATATTTGTTTTTTTTATTTGTAAGAGCTACCGTTTCTGAGATATAATGATTCTAAAAGTTGTAATCTTTATAATATGCACACGTTCCACGGTCTATTTGATCCTGTTTAATTTAAAACTATTGAATAATAAAAAAGAATAGTATTGGGAATGATGAAAGCGATATAAATTTAAAAAATAACTGGGGAAAATTATTTGTCAGATTCATAATCGTCTAATACTGCTACTTCCTCTTCTTCTTGTTCTTCTCCTCCTTCCTCTTCTTGCTGGGTGCAAGTAAATTGCCTCAATAGCGTTGATATCATATGAATCTTCTTCTGTTGGTAATTCAACATTGGAGCATGACTGGTCTTGACAACTAGTACATGCAATATTCTAACTTTTTTGCAGCCGCATTTAGCACTACATCCATTTCTACAGTTGCAAAAAATTGTGTTGAGTTTTTCCGACGCCGGTAGGAGTAAAGTCTGGACTGGCTCCAGTGTTTTGGATCTAGTTGATAACCAAGCCAACTTGAACGTGATAATGTACCCGAAAACGATGTTGATGAGCAGAAACAGAGATTGGAGGAAGACAAGCTAATTGCACTCGTTTTTTGTTTCAAGTATTTTTAACAGAACATGCGTATTGCAATTTATCTAAGTAGATAGTTTTTTAGGAGATGCGTACATTTAAAGAAGAAAGCAAATTCCGTTGGTGCTAACTTTTGTGGAGTTGATTTACTCTTTTTAGAAACTTGCACACAATAATGCATATTATGAACTCTTAGAATAGTTATATCTCAGAAACGGTGGCTCTTAAGAAAAAAGTATTCCAACATCTTTTATTTTATATCTACAATTTTTGTCTGACCTAATTTAATGATTTAACTTACTGTTTTGCTAAAAAAAACGCGAAAAACCCATTTTTGAGACCTTTAAAATTGAATAAAACTTTTTCTATGTACAGGATCGATGGGAACTATTCAGCATTCATTTATAACGGTGTTCGGAACATTCGTACCAATTTTTAGCTCTATGCAAATTTTTGTAGCTTCGCTGCTATTTCTGGGGCTAATTTGACCGGACTATAAATTTAATTTTGTTGTATAAATTAAATTTTCATAAATAACTGGTACACTTTAAAACTGCGTATCTCCGTTAATAACAAAGACATTAGCGCGAATCAAAAAAGAAAATGTTCAGGAAAAATGGGGCTACAATCCTTTGACAAATTGTAAATTTTGAGGATAAAAGCGCATCCAGATACTGAAAACTGTAATTAGAACGAAAATTTCGAAAACCGCTTCATTGCCGAAAAATAAGGACAAAGGTCATCAAAATCGGATTAGTCATTGGGTCCGTTAAGTTGGCTCCGCCATGATGAGCAATTTTTTTGAAAACATTGCTCCAGATTGCCCTGAGCTAGCTCCAGCTAGCTCCACTATTATAAAAGCTCCACCTTACTTAAGTAGTTATAAGCTCATCATTGCGGGGGGTGCTAACTTAACGTTATCCTCGCCATAGCCTCAAATCTGTTTCAAAACCTAGCTCCAGCTTGTCCAGAGCTAGCTCCAGCTAGCTCCACTAAAGAGAAAGCTAGCTCCACCTTACTTGAGTAGTTATAAGCTCTTCATTGCGGGGGGGGGGGGGGTGCTAACTTAACGTTATCCTCGCCATGGCCTCAAATCTGTTTCAAAACCTAACTCTAGCTTGCCCAGAGCGAGGATAGCGTTAAGTGAGCACCCGTCGAAATGATGAGCTTATAACTACTCAAGTAAGATGGAGCTAGCTTTCCCTATAGTGGAGCTAGCTGGAGCTAGCTCTGGGCAAGCTGGAGCTAGGTTTTGAAACAGATTTGAGGCCATGGCGAGGATAACGTAAAATTAGCACCCCCGCAATTAAGAGCTTATAACTACTCAAGTAATGTGGAGCTAGCTTTCTCTTTAGTGGAGCTAGCTCTGGGCAAGCTGGAGCTAGGTTTTGAAACAGATTTGAGGCCATGGCGAGGATAACGTTAAATTAGCACTATCCGGAATGATGAGCTTATAACTACTCAAGTAAGGTGGAGCTAGCTTTCTCTTTAGTGGAGCTAGCTGGAGCTAGCTCTGGGCAAGCTGGAGTTAGATTTGAAACAGATTTGAGGCCATGGCGAGGATAACGTTAAGTTAGCACTCCCCGAAATGATGAGCTTATAACTACTCAAGTAAGGTGGCGCTAGCTTTCTCTTTAGTGGATCTAGCTGGAGCTAGCTCTGGGCAAGCTGGAGCTAGCTCTGGACAAGCTGGAGCTAGGTTTAGAAACAGATTTGAGGCCATGGCGAGGATAACGTTAAGTTAGCACCCCCCGCAATGAAGAGCTTATAACTACTCAAGTAAGGTGGAGCTAGCTTTCTCTTTAGTGGAGCTAGCTGGAGCTAGCTCTGGGCTAGCTGGAGCTAGGTTTTGAAATAGATTTGAGGCCATGGCGAGGATAACGTTAAGTTAGCACCCCCCGCAATGATGAGCTTATAATTACTCAAGTAAGGTGGAGCTAGCTTTCTCTTCAGTGGAGCTAGCTGGAGCTAGCTCTGGGCAAGCTAGAGCTAGGTTTTGAAACAGATTTGAGGACATGGCGAGGATAACGTTAAATTAGCACTATCCGAAATGATGAGCTTATAACTACTCAAGTAAGGTGGAGCTAGCTTTCTCTTTAGTGAAGCTAGCTGGAGCTAGCTCTGCGCAAGCTGGAGCTAGGTTCTGAAACAGATTTGAGGCCATGGCGAGGATAACGTTAAATTAGCACTATCCGAAATTATGAGCTTATAACTACTCAAGTAAGGTGGAGCTAGCTTTCTCTTTAATGGAGCTTGCTGGAACTAGCTCTGGGTAAGCCGGAGCTAGGTTTTGAAACAGATTTGAGGCCATGGCGAGGATAACGTTAAGTTAGCACTCCCCGAAATGATGAGCTTATAACTACTCAAGTAAGGTGGAGCTAGCTTTCTCTTCAGTGGAGCTAGCTGGAGCTAGCTCTGGGCAAGCTAGAGCTAGGTTTTGAAACAGATTTGAGGACATGGCGAGGATAACGTTAAATTAGCACTATCCGAAATGATGAGCTTATAACTACTCAAGTAAGGTGGAGCTAGCTTTCTCTTTAGTGGAGCTAGCTGGAGCTAGCTCTGCGCAAGCTGGAGCTAGGTTTTGAAACAGATTTGAGGCCATGGCGAGGGTAACGTTAAATTAGCACTATCCGAAATGATGAGCTTATAACTACTCAAGTAAAGTGGAGCTAGCTTTCTCTTCAGTGGAGCTAGCTGGAGCTAGCGCTGGGCAAGCTAGAGCTAGGTTTTGAAACAGATTTGAGGCCATGGCGAGGATAACGTTAAATTAGCATTATCCGAAATGATGAGCTTATAACTACTCAAGTAAGGTGGAGCTAGCTTTCTCTTTAGTGGATCTAGCTGGAGCTAGCTCTGGGCAAGCTGGAGCTAGGTTTTGAAACAGATTTGAGGCCATGGCGAGGATAACGTTAAATTAGCATTATCCGAAATGATGAGCTTATAACTACTCAAGTAAGTGGAGCTAGCTTTCTCTTTAGTGGATCTAGCTGGAGCTAGCTCTGGACAAGCTGGAGCTAGGTTTAGAAACAGATTTGAGACCATGGCGAGGATAACGTTAAGTTAGCACCCCCCGCAATGAAGAGCTTATAACTACTCAAGTAAGGTGGAGCTAGCTTTCTCTTTAGTGGAGCTAGCTGGAGCTAGCTCTGGGCAAGCTGGAGCTAGGTTTTGAAATAGATTTGAGGCCATGGCGAGGATAACGTTAAGTTAGCACCCCCCGCAATGATGAGCTTATAACTACTCAAGTAAGGTGTCACATTTCCTTTATTGTTTTTTTTTTGTAAAATCATGCTTAACAGTTATTTAACAACCTGAAGCTTTTGCATTAAAAAATAAAAATGCATTCTTAATAATAATAATTTGCAACACTAGCAAACTAGTAAGTGAAGATTCCACCTTTTCCTGAGCGATCTAGTAGCTAGTGAGATTGAGTGATACAAAATTCGCAATAATCTTGCAATAAGATTTGAGGCGCTTAAGAAAGCTTAAGCACATTGGGCTCTGTATTACTTGGTTGTTCTGCGAAACTCGATGCAGGTAAGAACAATATTACATTGTCACTCATCTGTATTTGTGATGGAGTACTTACCTATACTTTCGGGTATTAAAACTTTTATGGCCCTCCGGTGACGTAAGCGGACGGCCCGATAGATAACATGTTTCCCGGTAAAATTTTTGTTCTAGCGTTTGCCCGGGCTTAGTTCACCCATCGCGAGAGAAATCGTAATCAGTTACGAGAGATATTCTGAAATATGTTAAAAAGCAAAAGTGCTTGTTGCTTTTCACAATAATTGTTTTATTGAGTTTTACGTGTAATGGTAAAAGTTTTGTTATAAGTAATTTTATCCTATTTTCAAATGTGTCAATATCAATGAAATTGATTTAAATATTGAAAGATGGTATGAAATTATATTAATTAACTTCAAAATGAAATATTAAGTTGATTTTACTACTGTTTCTGCGAGGGAGTTCGTTAATTTTGAGAATTTCTGGAAAAGTGTATCTATTTATAGGTATCGGTATAGTTTTAGCAACTCAGATGGGATACTATATAACCTAAATTCTYATTTGTGCATCAATATTAAAAATACGAATGTTGGTTGCGTTATGTGCAAGTGATACTGAACTATTTTTGCTTTTTAACTTTATTTCTGAATAGTTCTCTGAATTATCAATCTTTTAGGTTATAATCTTAAAGTCCCGCGATTGCGATTTTTCTGGTTAATAGTTCTCGCAATAGGTGAAATAATTTGGGGCAAACGCCCGAATAAAAATTTTGCCGGGAAACATGTTATCGGTTCGTCCGCTTGCACCGCAATAGGGCCATAAAAGTTTCAATACCGGAAAGTAAGTATAGGTGAGTAATCCTTCACAAATACAGACAAATGATATGCAATATTCTTCTTACTATAAGGTGTACTGCATCGAGTTTGGTAAAACAACCAGGTAATAACAGATCCCAATGCGCTTAAGCTTCTTACGCGGCTCAAATTACTACAAATGAACAAATGGTACTATTTTTGTATCACTCAATCTTATTGTAAACTGAGGGCAGCTATAACAGATCCCTCCGGAAAAAGTGCAGTCTTCGGTTTACTAGTTCGCTAGGGTTCCAAATGCTTAAAATTAAGAATGAAGTTTTAATTTTTAATGCAAAAACGTCAAGTTGTTAAATAACTTAGGGATGCTTTTATAAAAAAGATATAGTAAAGGAAATGTGGCGTATTTTCGGTAAGCAAATGCCTAATACTTAAAAATTGGTAGATAACTGTATACTACTGTAGTTTAAAGAGTTGGTTTGCTTTTATATTATATGCTAGACGTCAATGTAAAGGAATACAATATATGCAGTAAAGGCGCCTTAAGTATATAATTTTTGCCTCTCTGCAAATTTGTCCTAAAGTTAACCGTTTCTGAGAAAAAGAATCTTTTCCAAACTAATACTAATAATAATAAGATCCTATTACTTATATTGACATTATATGTTTCCGTTATATACAGTTTAGATCACATTTAAAATATCCTCACCACTGTTTGATATTTTTACTTATATCGAAAATGCCTGCACACTAACTTATTTGTAGTAATTTTATTTTGCAATCTGCAATATTGCTCATTTTTTTAGCAAAAAATAATTTGTTTTCTTAAAGTCATGTAATGTTATTAAATAATATAACCGGATTTTACTTTAGAACGATTCTAAAGTGTTCATGGATAGTTAAGTAAATATAAAATCTTACTTTCACTAAAAAAGTGTATTTTCCCCTGCTTGCTTGTCAGTCGTGATAATTATTGACCTTTGCTAAACCTTATCATTGCGAGCCAACAAATAAATGAAACTGGAACCTGGCCGACCAAGCGGAGCGGAGTAAACTTGTAAAGGAAGCAAGCATATGAATTTTGGAATATCTGGAACTTGAAACGCCGAGGAGTGTCATAACGGTAGCATAACTTTCAGTGATATAATGTAAATGGCTCTACCTGCGCCGCTATGCGGCAAGTAGCTGTACTGATTTCACTGAGAAGAGTTGTGAACCAAAATTCCCCCCCCCCGGCATGCCACCCGGCTAGATCGTCTCATTTTCTATGTCCGCGGGTGTACAGCATGTGCGTTTTGTATATTGGATATTCTTAATGCCAAAAATTGTATAAATACAGCCTACCATAACTGACAATGTAGAATTCCGTAATTATGTAATTTTGTAGATTAAGCCTACTAAAATATACTTGTATGTCTATATTTATTAAGCAATCTTATCAGCAAGTACACCACTTAATAGTTTGTTTATTGACTATTCTGCAAAATCACGTTTTATCTTCAATTCGCAATTGACGGTGAGGAACAAAACTGACGTTTTAATTTTTATTTTGCTGTAATAGAGGTAAGTATATTTATATGGACATCACATCAGATGTCCTGGAAACATACGTTGCTATTTTTTATTCGGCCTTTTGACCTACTCTAATCCATTTGTTGATACATTTAATTGTCAGGTGAATTAAAACTTTAGATATTGTGATCTTATGTACTTATAAAATTACTTTGTCTGATAGATTTTCGCTTTAACTCCTAGATAAGCTAACCGCATATTTTGTCAAAATATTTGATACCTTCTTGTTCTTATTGTGCAGCCTTAGTAGATGTAAGAAAGTTAACAGTATAAAATGCATTCTAGGTTCAGGTTTTCGAAGGTCGGCCGCTTAAACCGATGTTTTTAGTTTTTTTTTTGTTCGGTCGAGAAACCAAATACTGTCATCGAAATAAGAATAAAAACGTCTACTTTAACAACATTCCTGTAATTTTTTTATATAACGAACTGGTATATATCTATAAATGCTTGCAGGACTGTCGGTCGGGATAGTATATTTATGTGAATGGAAAGCTATAGGTATGCATCTAAAATTGTAACTTYTTCTGGTGCTATGTGCAATTCGAACGTAGGYAAYCTTTGGCATACGTCTGTGTTGCAAGCTTTTTCACATTTCTCCACAGACGTAGGAACATACGTATAATTTATCGCCGGTTCCGATCAGCTCCATTTGAGAGGCAAATTTACTTTTAATGGTTTGTCATTACCTTCCACGAGGCAGCGGTCGTATTTTCCGTTGTTCTTGGCACCGGGGATTGATCCCGGAACCTTCGGCATAGTACGCGAGCACGCTACGACTACACCACTTCCGCTGCTAAATTATAACAGTTTAATATAATTGTATTATTAATTCAAACCCTTTTGCGCGACCTTTCACAAAATGAACAAGCAATTGGCTGTCTCTATATTTACAATCCGTACTAATCTAAGTCATAGTTCGTAAAGTCACCAGCAGGTAGCGTATAGGCATGTCCACAAAACGACCGCCAAATTGTTGTACATCACGTCAAAATCCACGATATTTATCATAACCAGTGGCCCCTGAATCGAATTCATTATGACACAAAATTGAGGAAGACGTGGAAAAGAGGACTTATTACTTATATGGCAATGTAATGTGTAATATGTAGACCACACAAAAAATAATGTACAAGACTCATAATAGTGAGCAGATTGTCACTAATTTTCAAATAATGGAGAGCTGTAATGCAGCATAGCACAACCTATGTTATCCAAAATAACTTCATACAAACGGACCTTCTGCTTTGGGCTATGGTGTTACAAGATAATACAGATACATTTTCTTGTGCGGTATGTATTATCTACCTGCTTACTTAATTTATAGATTGCAGCACACATCGTGCTTACGCATATATGATTTGTCACGTATATACAGACTTACTGCCATGCTTAATGCCTTTGGCGTAAATTCATCTAATATAGACTTTTAGTTTATTAGTGAATTGATTTATTGAATGGATTGGTTTAAGCACCATCAAACTATCATAGGTGTGCGACTGTCGTGGAATTTAGATACCGGATTTTATTTGGAAACCCTTAGTGATTAAGGTAACATTACAAATATTTTCCTTTTATCTTTCTTTCACACTTTGAACTTTGCAGGGTTTTATGAGACGGGTCAGATCCTACGTGTTTGTCCCTGATTTTTTTTGTTTTTCCTCCTATTGACGTCAGACTAGAGATACTGGAAATTGCTATCTGCAATAGATAAATTGGACTTACCTGTGTTACACTCCAACGCTTGGTTCCTGGTGATTTTTTCTGGACATTTCCTTGGCAGGACGCTTGACTAGTTGAAGAATTTGTGAGCAAGGATACTTACCAGTATACGCTAGAAGATTAATTGGCAATGTCAGATCCGTCCATTTCCGTTTACCTTATATTTTGAGGAATGTACAATCCCATATCGAACAACTGAAAATCGTTAGATACTTGCTAATGGTTGCTGTTAGAATTTTGTGGTTATTTTTTATATTTTGAGATCATTCTAGAAGTAAGAATTTAGGATGGCAATGCCATCTGTCAGCATTACACTGACATGATGACAGATGGCATTGCCATCCTAAATTCTTACTTACATCATACCATTGCTTTGGTATATAAGCAAAACCAGTTCTATGCCGTGCACTGCTGAGCTGTAATGACAGCGAAATAGATCCATCTGCAGTTGGTTGAGGTGTAGACAGCACAGCATAGACATGCGTTTTAATCATTCAAGAAGATTAACTCATTTAATGATTTGATGCTGTACATAGCTTTTATTGCTTGCGATACGTTGTATAGTTGTTATTTTTGTTTGTTGAACATCAACATTTTGTGATATTGGTCAACACTGTGATTAGGCTAGAGAACGTTCGCGCTGTTACGCCTGGCCAGTCCAGCATCGCTGCGGCACGTCGCGGATGTTTTCGGTAATTTTCATTTTATTAAGGCATCGTTTTTTTGATCGCCTCCCGCGTGCGGTACAAGTACATTTTAGTCAGACGAATAATAGTTTTTCTAAACAACGTGTGCATTAAATCATATTTTTCGTAAATTCCCAATATATTCTTTATATGTACGTTACATATGCACCCCCTTGTACATTTTTTTACTACCTGCGTTTTCTTTATACACTTATAAATTGCATTTGATCTAACCTGGTGGGAGTTGAAGCGAGAGAGTATCAAGGCTTGGAAAAATAATAAGAGTAAGTACGTTAAACCTACCTGGTGTCCAATTTTAAAAGTAATAAGACACCTAGAGGAAAATTTAAAATTTTATTTTTTTTAATTTAACGACCTCGACCCTTCTCCACCAAGCGTGGTCGAGCCCGTCTCGCGACAGCGACGCGTAGCTGAGGAGCCAAAGTAGTCAAGTAGTAAATTGTGAATAATTATTTAAGATAGTAATGCAAATGTGTGTTCATATGAAGCCAAACTCTGCAGGTGTGGAAAATACAAACGTGCATAAAGTAATGTTGAAATGTTGAGCGTTATCAAATATTTCGCATATTCTGTCTAGCCAATACTGTGTAGTAAAAACAAATTTTTAATAAATTCGTGCGGTAGAAATGCAGCAACTGATTATTATCTACCTATATGAGAATGCCTGCACATTTGATTTCCCGGTGGGTGAAAATTCCATTGCATGGAGCATTATGATGGGTAGTGTTGGATCTTTATGTTTTTGTTGTTCCATTCTTTCATATACGCGCCCACATTCCCCTTTTTTTATTCCTTATCCGGAGCTAGTGGGAGAAGTGGGATCGACGCGAGAAGAGACCGCATGAAATCTCGGTTTAAAGCACACGTTATTCGATTACGGGTTTTCTTTACCGAAAAACGTGTCGCCGCCTTTTTAGTTTTGTGGTTCCGGATAGTTTCCCGCAACAGTGACAACCCATAGAAGAAATTACGCCACCGGTCTGCTTAGAACGAGCCTGCACAATAATACGATCGAAGAACGCTCATTCCAACGTAAGTTCTTTCCTGTCGATTGTACCGGCGTATTTTTTTCTTTCTTAATAACGAAGAAGCTTCAACAGATAGATTGCAGTAAGCTTGTCAAAGGGATATATATTACCTACGTATAATTTGTACTCTCGTGTATACTGAATATTCCCCATCAGAAAAGTTGCAAGCAATATGTGGATACCACAATAAATTATTACAGTGTATACGCATAGCCCACCAGAACTGACAATGTAGAATTACAATTGTCAGTGTTTTCTACTGCTATCATTACGTGATTTTGTAGTTTTGGTAAATCTATCCAATATTCTCCTGTAAACATACTCGTGTGTGTATATTTATAAAGCAATCTTATCAGTAAGTTAACCAGACGACTATTTGTTGATTGACCGTCCTGCAAAATCACGGTTTATCTGAAATCCGCAATTCACGATGAGGAGCGAAACTGACATGTCAGTTTATATTTTGCTATAGTAGAGGTAAGTACATTTACGTATAATAGACATTGTCATCGGTAGTCCTGGAAGCATAACATTTATTGACCCATTTTGACATACAATTCTGTTGATATATTTATCAGTTATAATATCGCAAGAGAGTGAAAATAAAGTGGACTACGAGAACCGTTGTTGGCAACAGTTCGAGAAAAGTTCTGGAGTATTATTTTCTAATTTATTCTCACCCTCGCATGGTATTCGATAGATTATTTCTTTACTTTTTGCAAGCCTTAATTCTACCACTAACTTCGTCAAATGACGATGTGCTAAATCTATTCTTATTCCTTTCCACAAATGATGACAAATGTAAAATTTTAAGAAAATGTGTTGTCTATCAATAAAAGCAAAAAGTAATCTAAAATTGAAACGTCAAAAATTAAGCACCTAAATTAAAATATTTGATACTGTGATTTTACACATAAAATTAATTTCTGCCTGATAGACATTCGATTTAACTCCTTGATAAGATAATTCCAAATTTCGTCAAAACATTTCATGCGTTGTTATTATTGTTATTATTGGGTTTACTACAACACAGCGGCCAGTAAATGCTACTTGATTTTTCCGGTGAGATTATAAAAAGATGCTGAAACGAGTCGGTATTATTCTATACGTGACTCGTAAATGCGTTAATAACATAAACTGTGTTCTGGGTTTAGGTCCTACAACAAAATTCGTTCGGTTGAGAAACCATGACTCATGAGCTATCCGACAAACAACAATCAAAAATAATTAACTTAATTGTTTCGATACAATGTCACTTTCAAAAAAAAAACTATACTGAGCTCAGATATGCAGAAATTTGTGCACACTCCTTATTTTTAAAGAGGTTGTAAAATTTAGTAGAAAAAATCTCTGGCTTTGGTTTAAGATCGACTTTATAATCTTGGAATTATCAATAGCCTACTGGACTAGAAAATTTCTTTTGCGTATTTGTCAAATTGATTGAAATAGCATTGAATTTATGGCGAATTTGCATAATTTATATATACGATGGAGCTTCAATGTAGGGAACGATTGTTCTCAAACGTATTCCACCTTTGAATTTTTAGTAGGCCGTCTAGATGTAGCACTTTCTTAATTTGTATTTCTTTTGTCCTTAATATTAAGTACTTTGAAGAATTTAAAATGTTAGGTACGTCTTTTTGGAATTGTCATGTGTGATCTGAATTAAATTTAGAGATGGTGTTTGAATCTAATAAATTATTTAGTTCCGTTTGGTTCTCATCTGTTTTCAGAGCGACAGCGCTTTACGTATAGTCAATGAATTATCTGCACACTTCTACTTTATGCTTTTTACTAATTACATTTAGAAAATTCGATCCTTCATATAATTGGCGATTTTTTTTTGTATTTATTTGGAAACATATTTGAACACGGTGTATTTGTCGCTTTTCGTATCTTTGTTTGTTACTTTGACTAATTTATGCCTAATATTTCAAGTTCTTTCTTTTTGAGACTAATAAAAAATATAGATTAAACTTTGAACCCTTCCTCAATAATTTTTGTTCTGCTTGGGTGATGTTCCCGAAATTATTAAATCGACAGACAAGGAAACAGATTTTTACAACAGGCGGACAAATTTTTGCATATCTGAACTCAGTATAGTTTGGGACTCGACTTGAGTCTATGAAAATGACCGTTAAATGGAAGCGATAACTAGGGCTACCTGATAAATCAATCTGCTTGCTGTCAAGTTATTTAAATAATTCCGAATATTGCACTTTCCAAACCATTCAGCTTAAAAATCAAAAAGTGTATTTTGACAGCCTTTCTGCTGCTCTATACTGCATTTACTGACTGTTGCTCGGGCATAGTGTATTTATGAATAGTCACATAATTAATAAACTGTATATATATTAAAACTGTAACTGATTGATGCAATTGTAGTTAATTTGTCGGGATGTGTTTATGGGTTCCTGATTGCAAAGTGCAGACGGAATGTAGCAGTAAGAAACACAATCGGAACCAAAAGTACCACAAAACAAATGCAAATGTTTAACAGTCAAGTTTATAACAATCAATGTCATCTAAATCACGTTATAATAAATTGGAGAAAGAAGTGGATAACCGAATATGTCTTCGTATCTATAAGGCAAGTTTTTATAGCGAAGTAACAAAGGAGGTTTGGTTTTCTTGTGTAAATTACACGGAAAATAACGAAAAGAGATAGCGAAAGTAAGTACGGAGTGTACTATCGATAATTAAAATGCATGAGTTTGCTACATTAAGATTTTATAAAAAAGTGCTCTAAAATACACGTTTTGATGTTTGTTTCTTAAGTAACTTCTACGACAGTTAGGTTCAACAAAAAAAAAAGAAAAATTTAAGAACTACAATGAAAATCTGGAAAGCGTTTTATGCGATAAGCTTAATTACGCCGGATATAATGGCTACAATCGAAAGTGAGAGGAACCAAACTGGACAGTAGAGTATAACTGCAAAGTGGTTGCTCACTATTTACATGCATAATGGGCTGAAATAATGACTTCATAATAAATGTGTCCCTCCGTCACAAATTTGGCTTGAACAGAAACTGCGAAAGAAATAAAAGTATAGAATAAACACCGGACAAAGTCAATGGGAAGACTATAATAATATTTTTTCTTTTGTTAAATGCAGGTGATAATGGTTAAGTATATCGGAACCGACACATAGAAAAAAAGGCATGATTACACCACGAACTATGTGGTTAAGAATTAGATCATCATCGTACATGAAAAATCACATTTCAAATAAACTTAATTGGATTTTAACGCCTGTGTAAAGTAATATACGTATATTTTAAATGGTGAAGAAGGCTTGTTCAAGCTTTGGCTGATTGTCACTTGTACGTTGATAGTGTAGTGGTATGCACGTTGGGGCGCCATTCCAGAGGCCCGAGTTCGATTCGCGGCCAAAGCTAGAAGTTACTAAACTAAATACTAAAATTGTAAATCCACACAGGATAGTTTCTAATACTGCAAAAACCCTACCTAGAATAAATAAAAAAAATTCTTTGTAGCCAGATGCGCACTTTTATCGTTTTTTCTTTCTTCTGAATTTCAGATCGTTTATATCAAGATACACTGCGTGAGAAACGTTGGCCGTTCCACCTTAGACAGCAACGGTGMTTATAGAAGTGCACAATGTTTTATCTTCTGGCATTTGTAGTGCTGACTCTGACATTTGTTTACTATCTGGCAGATAGAAATAATGATTACTGGAAAAAGAAGAGCGTACGATATGAGAAACCATTACCTCTCATTGGGAACATGCTGCCCTTGTTGCAAGGTAAAACGAACATAAATGCTCTGTTCGCAAATCTCTACAGAAAATTCGATGCCCCTTATTTCGGGGCATATGTTTTCAACTCTCCGTGCCTGATCCTAAAGGACCCTGAAATCATCAAACAAGTGATGATCAAGGATTTTAATTACTTCCCCAACAGGTCTGGTTTCTTCGATGAAAACATCGACCCCGTCAGTGCAAATACTATTTTCACAGCCAAGGGGTCCGTTTGGAAAACTTTACGTTCAAAGATTACACCGGCTTTTAGTTCTGGCAAGATCAAACTTATGGTCCCGTTAATAAGTAAGTGCGGAGAACAGCTCGATCAATTTTTAAGAAGGAACAACGGAAAAGTCATACAAACAAATGACGTGTGCCGTCGGTTCACCACGAATGCCGTCGCTTCCTGTGCATTCGGAATTGACGCTAATAGCTTCAACCTGGAGAACTCGGAGTTCTATGACGCAGGAAAGAGGATGTTTGCAACTACCTTTGAGAGAGGGGTATCCACCACGGCATATCTGTTTGCTCCATTTCTAGTGAAAATCTTCAAACTGAAATTTCTCGATCCAATTGCGATTAAATTCTTCAGAGAGGTATTTTGGACTGTTGTCGAAGAAAGACAGAAAACCCAAGCAGGTCGATCTGATTTAGTGGACTTGTTAATTGAAGCAAGAAAGAGTGAAAAAGTCGACGATTCGTGCAAACTTGGTGAGCACTTTAAGCAATTAGTAATTTAAAAGCATCGTGAGTTTCGTTTATTTCATTACTTAATATTAGTGACATCTTATTAATCCTTTGGTTTAGAGGCAAAAACAGTTCTTATCCACGTTACATTAGACCCAAACAACACTCAAAAGCTACAATAGAATATGTATAATATAACAGTATACAGGGTCCGCCACATAAAACTCCCCAGGCTCGTATTTTCTTTGTTTTTTTTTAGGTACAACTTTAAGTTTTATGTCAAATTCTAGGTCTTTTTGAACTCTTTAAAAATAGCATAGTGAGTGTCAATTTTTTTTTACAGATTTTGATATATCGCAAATAAAGTTAATTTTTGTAAATATTTTTTAACCCTACCCCGTATAATAACTATTGCTTCATAGCTAAATGCAGATTTTTGTTTTCTTCAATTTGTGTTATAACCATGTATCCGTAATTTTGACTCCTTCTTAGTGAAAAACAAGAAAAACTAGTCGCCGCCATGTTCTGCCATAGGGCTGTTTACAATTTTTTAAGTGTTAGTTTAGTAGCTTATTATGGTAAAAATTATGCCTACATACCCATCGGTGCACACAAAACCCCAAAATTTTGAGTAACTTTTAAGTAAATCAAGGCGACTAGTTTTTCTTTTTTTACACTAAGAAGGTGAAAAACTTATGCGTACATAGTAACGACACAGATTGTAGAAGACAAAAGTCGGCATTCAACTATGAAGCAATATTTATTATACGTGGTAAGGTTAAAAAATGTTGACAAAAATTAACTTTAAATACAAAATATGATAATCTGCAAAAAATTTTCTCACACCCACTAAGCTATCTTTAAAGAATTTAAAAAGACCTACAATTTGACATATAACTTAAGGTTGTACCTAAAAAAATAAAGAAAATACGAGCCTGGGGAGTTTTAGGTGGCGGACCCAATATATAGGTAATATGATAATAATATAATAGCAATAGTTGTATAGACATGCATTTAATTATTACTTCTTTAAAATGTCAAAACTCATAGAAAGATGATACTATCAGACGAGGAAGTAATTATACTGTAGCTCTTGTGTCACATCAAGTTTTGATGACATTTGCTTTACGCAGAACAAGAAAAGCAACAACAATTTATTGTTGTAGGTATTGCTTCACCACGGTTATTATAGTTCCTTTAGCTCAGGGAGTGCATAGACCAAATCAAGTGGTAGATATCTTCTCGTGATAAGCGGTCGCAGTACTTCACAACAATGCGACCCTTTTGAATGATTTAGTGCCGAGAGCCTGGATGAGTTGCGTTTCGCCAACTGTATATTGTATTGTATAGAATAAGTAATGAGATTGCTTCTTAGAAACAAAGAGTTTACCACAGTAATATCGCGTTGCAGATCAAGGAAAACGGTAGTTTATTTGTCCATTCGCTTTAAAATGGTCGGAAACGCAAAAAAAACAAAATTTGAGCAAAAAAAATTTGTTTGTGTGTCTGTGGTATTTATTGCTTGTGGACACGATAACTTTCGAAAGACTTAATATATGCACTTGAAATTTGGCAAACGTATAAATCTCAAGTACCCAAAGCGACCTATTGTTTGTGGGGTAAGTAGGGTATCGAGAAGGGGGCGAAATTGGGGGGGGGGTAACTATCCTTTTTGCAAATTTTTACTTTTTATATTTTTCTCGTTTTAATATGTGATTAGTAGTATAGCTGCGAGCTCTTATAAATTTTCGGTACAGCAAACTGTTTAGAAGATATTAGCAAAAAAGCGTCACTTAAAGAAAACGGTTTTTCTTAAATATCTCCGAAAATATTTAATATATTAAAAAAATGAAAATGCCATCAGATAGGAAATAAAATTTCTCACAAAAAGTGTCTTAAAAAAATTTATGCAAAATTTTGACATTTTCGAAATATTTCCAAAAAACCTATTTTAGACCTTGCTCGTACAATTTTTTTAAATTTTGGTATTATATAGAAAATAAAATTTCTGATCAGAAAGCGCTCTTGTAATTTAAGTTAACAATTTTCGAGTTATTTGGAAAAACCGATTTTAAAAATGTATATATTTTTGCTAATATCACGAGGAGTGTTTATCTTAGAAAAAATGTGTAGAGAGAAAAAATGCTCAAAACCTGATTATTAATCGTATAGTATAAGAAATAAAAACGTAAATGTGATTTTGACAATTGGATGTGGAAGTATTGATTCAATTTGCAGCGGTTTTTTTAAATGTTTTTGGTTGCCAAAATGGTAAGCGTAATTGGATTTCGTCAAACAATCGTAAATATGTTTTTTCTCTTCTGTTTGGCAATACTGCATAGATTAAAGGAATGATGTTCGAACGTCACCGTTACTCCCGATGTCACCGTTGATCAAAATTTCGACAGCAGCTTTTAAATGTGCCGACTGCAAGATAATCAGACGTAGTCACTAACAACTTTCTTGCTTCCTCACTAGCAAATGCAAAAATTCTATCTTCGCCACCGACGTTCATAAATAAAAAAATTGTCGGTACGATGATTTAGTAACAGAATTACACTTCTGCACCGAAAGGTCGTAACATTGATTGCAATAACTATTTCTTTGCCGATAAATTGTAAACTTCACACGATCCAAAGAAGGCATATCGGTAATAAACTGATGTCCGGCATCCTTAAAGGCATCATCGTCTGTTCGAATATTTGTCCAACTGGTAGGTGTTCTTCTCTGACATTCTTTTTGCATACAAACAGTTTATTCGCAACCTCATTTTTAGCACAGTTAGAGTTGCAGGTGTGCTGTTTCTTCGACACTATTTTTTTTTCTCTTCATTGGTCACAAAGCTCCACTGCACTTTCTATCGTTGCACCTCCAACGTGTCGTGCCGTTTTTATTTTATATTTTCGAAAGCACCAGCCTGTATCCTGAATATAGAATCAGAGGCTGACCTCGTTTTGTTTGAATAAATTTGATATCTTCCATGATTTTAACCCAGTTTTTTTAAATGTAACCCTACTCGTCCAAAAGATGAATAAATATCTTTTGCTTAGGTTCTTGCGATTTATAAACTCATCACCTCTAACCCTATTTAAAGTAAGTAGGTACCACAAAAATTTGTAATCTTGTTGCATTTTCTTGGTAATAGGAGTTCTACAATTCAGGATTGTACCTGTTTGTAAACACTAAAAATAATTGCCTTTTAAACCTACTTGTTACTAGAAACCAATTTGACCCCGGACTAATCAGTGGTTTGCAAAACGGAACATCTTTAAATGAGATTGCCCTTGGAGTTGGCGAAATAGCACTAAAACAAGTAGAAATTTTAGTTGGCAAAACGCGAAAATTGGCGAATCCGGAAAATACCTTTTGAATCACTCTTGAAATGCATGGATTGCGCCAATAATTGTAAGCATTTTAACAGGGTGTTCGAATACAAAACAGAGCTCACACAGAATCATGGTAGAACAGGTAACTGGTTTTCAGCATTATCAAAATTTCTTTATTTTTTGACAAATGTAAAAACGATTGAGATAAAGGGGTAAAAATAGCTCGTTGTGGATATATAGGAACTCTTTCATCTTAAGAAACATACGGGTATGACCCGTTTTTGTTAGAATCTATCATAAGACATGTGAGGATCAGTTGGCTAGTAGAAATACCTTGGAAAGCTTTCGGTACTGTTTGCTATATGTAAACGGTTTATCCGCAAATACAACAGTGCGTGAACAAATATTACACGAATTTTCATTGGTTGATAGACCTCTATGTACAACTAAATCTTTGATTTAAATAATTATTTCAATATCATATGTCAAACCTCGGTTATTTAAATTTTAGTAGAATCCCGATACTCTAAATTTTGTTGCATTTTCATCTCTTCGTACGGGAATATCGACTGTACGCTAGGCAGATGATCTTCACTAAGTATTAAAACTACAGACTAATAATTATTTACAGTGCTTTATCACTATTTACTGCAACTAGTAACAGTTTGCAATGTAGTAGTAGTAGTTGTGTAGTGCACATTTCTAGGGCCGCAGATATTATTTTGTATTTTATACTGTGCACATCTAAAGACGCCGTCTCCTCACCCTTCCTTAGCCGAAGAAATGATATTATTTTAAAAGCGTATTTGTCAAAATTGTAGATGCCAGTCGATAAAGCCTCGAAAATTTTACATAGGTAATAATAGTGTGGGGCATGTCTTAAATTTGAAACGGATTTGAATAAAATGCAAATACCTAATATGTTGGAATATGAACTCATTTTGGAGGTGATATTATGTTTAGCTCAAAATATGGGGTTGCGCCAAAAGTGGCAACCAAATTTAAAAAATGTAAGTAGCAAAAGAGACCATTGAAAACCACTTGTTATATCTTAATTTACGAATTGTGGCCCATTTTATTCTAAAGTTATGGGGGGGGGGGTTAACTTTGAAATGTCGCTGAAAGTATAGAAGATGTATTATCTTCAAAACTAATGTTAGCGACACAGTCAAAATTGTAAATATCAAAGATGTTCATTTCGCACTTCAGTAGACAGACACATTATTCTATTATTGTACTTAAGAAATAGAAATTAGACACTACACGAGGCTTTGAATCCCAAAACGTTTTAGTATAAGATTTCCACTGTCTAGGCCATTCTTAAACAGAAATAATATCTACACCCTTTTGCGGCAAACCGAACAAAAAATTAAACATTAGTAGAGTTTAATTAAAAAATATAAATATAAATTTAAGGTCGAAGAACTAAATGGAATAAACACTAGAAAATTGAAGCTGTAGGCGGCTCAGGTGAGCGGATTTTAATGTTCAATTGTATTTAATATGTTTTATGCAAGAAAGCCGTAAATATAATCTCCCGCCTTCGAGCAGATCACATTGTCAATAATTGTACACTCAAAAACCATCTCGCATCGCAACGCTTTGATTGTAATCAGCTTTAAAGATACGGTTAAATCATTTTTTATATCAGCAGATATATTATGCAGAAATAAAATTTTGCTTCATCCCAGTAATAGTGACCAACATAATCATTTTCCACAGATGATACTAGGATGTTAGCTCAAGCAGTAACATTCTTCACAGCCGGAATGGAACCAGTAGCATCTACGATGACTTTCGCTCTTTATGAACTTGCTCTGCACCCGGACATTCAGGAAAATTTGAGGCAGCAGATTGATGAAGCTGAAAAGGAACATAATGGCTTAATTTACCAGGCCATAGAAGACCTAAAATACTTGGATATGGTTCTTTGTGGTAGAAAACTCTTTCACAATAATCATTCGCAATCGAACTGATTTCTTTACTTTAGAGGTATTGCGCAAGTATCCTGTGGCTGCCATTATCAACAGKTATAACACAAAACCTTACACGATCGAGAAAACCGGTTTAGCACTGGCTGCTAATACCCAAGTATACGTATCCATAATGGGCCTGCACTACGACGAGAGGTATTACCCAAACCCACAAAAATTTGACCCAAATCGTTTTAGCGAAGAATCCAAACGAACACTCATAAATGCCGGATACTATATGCCATTTGGTATAGGACCTAGGAACTGTATTGGTAAGCGTATCAGCTAATATTGCTTTCATGAAATTTTTAATAAAATTTCTTATTTAGGAGAAAGATTTGCTTGGAAATGCGCAAAACTGGCTCTAGTGCATGTGTTAAAGGGATTTCGTTTTGAGGCTTGCGAAAATACACCCAAACAAGTTAAATATAGTAGTAAAAGTATATTCTTGACACCGGAAAGGGACATTCCCCTTGTAGTGAAAGCGCTATAATTTGGATACTAATGCGCAGATGAAGGAAACAATGTGATTTACCTATATAGCCTATGATAACATGAAGTTTTTGGGTAAAAAGGCCACGGATTTGATTATTCGCTCTTGGCCGAACGTTTAAACTCATTAATTATACAAAAATGGATTATTCTAAAACCTATGAAGATTAACATGGTAATCAATCTCTGAATAAAAGGTTGTGTAAAATTAGCAATTGCTATTAAATTGCATAGATATGGCTATAAAATAAAAAAATAAAAAAAATAGAGTACCTTTAATGTCTGTAAAATATTACTTCTAGAGATTATAGTTGTTATGTCCATTGATTTGTTAAAAATAGCTTTATATAAGGTTATATATTTTGTTAACTAAGCTTTAATAAAAATTAAATMTTAATGTACAAGTTTAATACATTTTGTATACCTATTTGAATTTTCGCGCCACCGCCAACTCATAAGGTTGGAGGTTTCTAGCGATAGAGGGCTTTGAAGAAAACTGTAAGTTCTATTATGCATGGTTTTCACGACTAAAKATGCACGTTATCCAGTAACCAATTGTTTGTAATGTGTTGGTTAAACAAAAATATACAATACGTAAAATGGTCCTTCGAAGTCTTTAATTTGGACGATCCCGTACAATTAAAATTGTTTGTAAGCAGAAGGATGAATCTTGTATGTTAATTACTTTATAATTCATAAACATGTTGTCATATATTAAAATGCATGGCTATGCTGTGCTGCCTACACCTCAACCAACTGCAGATAGATCTATTTCGCTGTCATTACAGCTCATCAGTGCAGTTTAGGTCTAGTGTAGACAGCACGGCATAGAACTGATTTTACTTATATACCAAAGCAATGGTATGATGTAAGTAAGAATTTAGGATGGCAATGCCATCTGTCAGCATTACACTGACATGATGACAAAGCCACCTAGCTGCCTTAACGGGTACTACTTGTCGGGCTATAGGTCACTTTCTTTAGGAAGTAGTACCCGTTAAGGCAGCTAGGTGGCTTTGTCATCATGTCAGTGCAATGCTGACAGATGGCATTGCCATCTATATTCTTACTTATATTGTCATACATTTCGTGTAATAAGGAACCGGGCGGTGTGAGTTGACTACACTACCCTTCTTGTAATTACACTTTAGCGGATCTGGTTTCATGCAGTTTACTGTCTGTAATGGGTTAGTTGAAGCTTCCACTTTAAAAGCATTAATTTTAAATCCAATTGCGATCAAGCTCTGTGCTCGAATCATTTTCTTTATACAGAGTATCCCAGCACGGAGTATTTTCGATAAAACGTGCTAAACAAATAAACACGTGTTATTTGATTTATCACATACGTTACCACATGTGAAGAGATTTGTAGTGAATAATAGTTATAGTATACAACTGAAAAATTAAGGCTAAGAAAGTTGCCTTGCACAGGTGTAAAGATAGCTAAAGATTAAAACTACTATTTCTAAACTAAATTCATATTACACCAACAATTGGTTATGGACATATACGTTTAGTGTAGTTGTGAATTTCAATTCGTTGTGTGCGGTATTTCTTTGAAGACATTTAAAAAATGTGACTGCTTTATTGTTAGTTGCATATTAGAACCTTGAGAAAGCATTTAAAGATGAAGGTTTGGACAGAAAAGTTCATCTTGTTAAGAAAAATGTGTTCATTGCGACTAGAAAACTTTGGCTCCATGGAGAGCTATGTCAATCAGTAGGTTTATGTTTATCCAAAAGTCCTCCTGGTGTTTCTACAAACAATAACAGCTGGTACATAAAAATTCTGGGGCTGCTACACGTACGACATCTAGCAAGGACTGGCTTATAGATAACAAGGATAAATCAGTATCAGACTTGAAAGTAACTGTTGCAAACAATGGACAATTATGCTGTGAAGGTGTCAGAAATGTTTCAATAAAATTGAGAAACAATTAAAGTAAAACAGTATCGGATGCACTGCTTGCATGTTCCCAAATTAAGCGCAAATTTGTTGTCAGTGAGTAAAATGGTAGAAAAAGGATATGTTTTTGGTTTTGACAAAAGTAGTTGTTGCCACAGCTAGTGGAGAGGGTGGTATTTACCGTTTTGATATCAAAGAAGAGGTATTTGCCGTCGCTTGTATTTTCTTGGAAAATAGAAATAATTCCCTCAGTTTGTGGCAAAGGCGTTTGGGTCATTTGAACAGGGCAACTACGGCCTTGCTGAAAAAAAATGTGAACAACCGGAATTAATGTGCTAAACTGTAACAGAGGATGATAATTCAGAAGTTGAAATAGAGGAAATATTTTGTAAGCGCTAAAATGGCAATAAAATAGAAGGACATTAATAGAATTCCCTATAAAGCATAATTTGATAATAGTAAATATGTTTTTTTTTAACATAAGGATATTCTTCTGGGTATATGGTGTTCACCAGTGGGTAGAATAAGCAACTAAATTGCTTACTGGTAGAAACAACTCATATTCATTTGGAGGCGCAGCCTGCGACAGCAACTACTTCAAAATAGACGCAAGGATAATACAAATTAAAGAGGTGCTGAACCCGCAAATCGCGGAATGAAAGCACAAGAATAAACTACATTTGGGAAGTTATATCTGAACGCAATACACCATTGCCAATACTTCAGCAACCTCAAGAAAGCACAAGAACAGTAAAAGCATTGCAGAAAATGGAATAAATATAATGTTGTTGATATATGTTATTTCGGAGTTTGGTAAGTGTTATTTCATCGTGTTAGTGTTGCMGCCGAGCAGCACCATAAACACAAAAAGTATCCCGCTGCAAGTTGTCGAGATATTACGAGGGAGTGTATATCTGATGATCCTGCAAGTGCAATGCAATTAACTGTAATATTTGAGGCTAGATAGAGCAATGCATTTTGGCAACTAACATTTCTATATACGAACGATAAATTAATAAGTATGCAGATACCGATATAGTTGGACGAAAGTTTATTAAGCCTTCTACACAGTCAAACGCTTGCGATTCTGGGCTCAAGCGGTGTGTATCCCATCCCCGTCAGTTTTAAAAAGGTGTTTTTATTTTAGTGGGGAGTACTTCAGTTTCAGTACGTTGAACGCTTTTTGCTGGTACCAATCTTACTACTGGTTTGTTGCTTTTTTAATTAKGCCTTAAKTTCCTGAATGATGGCTGCAGCATGCGGGCTGATATTAGCAATTGTTTTTGCCGTGGAATGGTGAAACTATGCTTTGTGTAAATAAATAGCTTTATGCGTCTGCTTACAACAGGTAGGCGGGAAAATATGATCTGATAAAATGGCTATGCTGCAGCAAATATAAATAATGCTCAGGTTCTTCACGTTTGCCAACAATACCGTTCTTGATTAAATGTGCTTTTCTTACTTTCCTATTGTCAGAACTTGAGAGTGCTTTCGGTCATATTTTTAGTTTGAAACAGGGGCAAAGTTCCAGAGCAATGTTTTCAAGGATAAAAAGGAATACAAAAGGGGCAAGTATTCGGGCCGCGTCATTTAGACTTATACTCACAGATATCCTTTGTCTTACTTAAATATAGCTCGGGAAAAGCATTTGGGGCGTGAATTTAATATTGCTGGGGAATAATGGAGCAGTTAATTAATTTCAGTGGACCTTTTTAGTGCTACTTGTTTTAAAAAGACCAACTCAGTATCCTAAGCAGTGATGGGCGTGTAGAATACTCCATGTAGATTACGCCATTATCTACGCGTAAACTATGTAATATTCTACTTTAAAAGTCTACTGTAGAAAATAACTTCATGTAGATAAACAGCAAACTAGTAAGTAAATTAATCCGATCACAACCAAACTTGGTATGGTAATAGCCCATGACCTTCTGAGCTCTAATTTGGAGTCCTATGCTGTAGACTCTCACCGTTCAAAAATTGCAGGACATCAAAGTTGCTGCAGATCGCCGTGCACTAACGTCAGTAGGTTGGAACTACGCGTGGACCACGATCGGAACTACCTGGAGTCGATCATAGGAGAACGTTTTTTTCGTTTTGGACGATTCCACATCCACTGGTTGTTGCTTCCTAACTAAACAAAATACTACTTCGTTGTAATTAAAATAACTAGATCCACGTTAAACAACAATAACTCGTTTCGGTATACATTTGTTAGGGTCAGAAGGCACAAGCGTGCTTTGGAGCTGTCAATCGGTCAATGGGTTCTTAAATGACTGTAAACTATGATTTTATTATCTTTCTTGTCTATAGACGGAAGAAGACTGGCTATTTCATATGCTACCTATTATACCTAATATACTCGTAGAAGAAAAGACTTCGAAACGCATGTTTTGTCCGAAATAAGTAAGAAAACCGTTTGGGTATTCTGATGACTTACTAAAATAAGTTATGCAAATTTGTAATATAAATATTAAAAAACTGCAGTGCTTTAAAAAATTTTAAGAATTGACCCATAAAACAGGGAAATTGGAACAAAATAATTTGCACAATACACTTAATATATAATAGCCATAATATACTCGTCTCATATTTTCTACTCAAAATCTACGCCAAAATGCTTTATCTACATTTTCTACGCGGGTAATGTAGAAAATTATAATTTACGCGTAAACGCCCATCACTGATCCTAAGGCGCAAACAACGGGACCTAACCCGCATGCTATGAATTTTATTAAGAGAATATAAAACATTTCTTTTTCATTTATTCGTTGCGTACCAAAACAGTTTATAAGCACTATGTATTTAGTGAACGCGTAATTTAAGCTTCATCTCTGTCTCTGAACAGTTGCTTCTAACCTCTAAAACACTTACGTCATCACAAACGTTAAAGGTTTCGTGCAACTAGTACATAATTAAACTATATTAGACTCACCTAGTCTACTGCCTCAAATACCATGGATGTATAAAAGACGGGATGCAGCTTTTCACATTCTAAACTGATGCCAACATGTGATCACAGTCTAAGCGTTTATTTGTAGAAAACATTGGATCTTCCAGTTGACCAGTTGTGTATGTACAATGACTAAGCTTCATGTTCACGGTCACACACCATTTGGGCGTTTGCGTGTTTGTTTTTATTTGGTTTTATGATGTGCAAGACGCAGGGAATGATTTCCATATAATTGTTAACGGTAGCAGTGATAAGATGATCAGGCATTGTCAAATGTGCAGAAAGATTGATATACGTTAACCCAATGTTTCATTTCACAGGTATGTAACACCCAAGTAGTATTTAATGTTAAGATTCATAGGCGTGCGGTATTTAAATTGCTTATTAGGCCTTTATGCCGATATTTTACAACACTACTACTGAATAATGAATTGTTTACAAGTGTATAACAAAAAAATGAGTTTTATATGTGTGCATAAATCATATTTATACAATATTTATTTCCTATCTATTATTCTTAGGTTTCCGAAGCATACTGCAGAATGCAAATTACGGCACGCCAATGCCGCGGGTGGAAAACAAAGTTTGTTATTGCGCTAACTCACGCCATTCAGATGTTGGCTTCACAACAATGCGCTTTCTGTTAATAAGATGCGGTATCCCCTCGTTTATACATCCATGTCAAGCGAGGTGTTCCGTCAAATTCGCGAACTGTCACGTTCTTTTAACATATTTACGTTAGTGCTTTGATGTGGAGCGACAAATAAGAAATTTGAATACAGATGAATGTGTGAAAGTGGTTACGTTGGCTGACGAAGGATTAAGCTATCGTGCTATATCTCAGAAGCTGGGAGCTCACCATGCAAGAGTATCTAGTGTTATTCAATGTTTTGAAGAAACTAACAATCAGTAGCGACGCCACGGATAAGGAAGACCGCGAGGAAAAACAGTGAACCATGATCGTTCCATTTTATTCCGTGGTCTAAAAGACAACGATTTGTAACAGCAAGATCTCTGCAAGTACAACCTAATGGTACTGATAAGGTCCAAACAAGTGTGGCTACTCTAAGAAGGCGTCTTAAGAAGCAGAATTTGTGCTTCGGAATTCCTGCAAAAGGACCGAAATTAACGACAAACTGCAGCTTTCTCGACAACATGTGAATTGGAATGTGTCCTATTCACTAACAGATCCAAGCTTTGCCTATACAACTGCGACCACCGCATAAGAGTTCTCCGACGGCCAAATGAGCGTTGTACACAATGCAGTGTTCGTCAAATCGCCCCATTTAATGGACGTTCTGTAATGGTTTGGGGATTGATTTCTTTGACAGCTCGGACAGAAATTGTGTCTTTACGTGGAGGTAATGTGACGAGCGATCCTTACATTCGAGAAATTTTATCCGCGCATGTTGTACCATTTACTCCTTATATCGGTAACAACTATTTGTTAATGCAAGACAGCGCGAGACCGCATGTTGCTCGTATAGTGCAGGCATTTAGTGCGCGCCAGGAAAGAAGTCACACCTTAGGAATGTAACATCGTCCACAATTTGAACGGAGCGAACCGCATGGGTGGGCCGAGATAATAAATTTGTTCGCCGCGCAAGCCTGAAATTGCTACGACGAATAATGGCGGGCACTCCTAAGATTTAAATGTCTCGAGATAATTACCTACAGGAGGTGGATATTCAGACTCTTAACTGGCCTGCATCCTGATCTCAATCCAACAGTTGTGGGATAATATGGGTAGACAACTTTGGAACCGTCAGCCACTGCCTGCCTCTCTTGAGGACATTGAAAACATCATCATGGAAATATGGAACAACAGACTAAACGACTCGTTTCAAGTATGAGCAAGCGATGTGAAGCTGCCATTAGGAATGGAGGCGCAATTCGAGATATTGATTTTTTTTCCGATCTTTCTTGTTTTTATCACTCTTCTTGTTACCTATAGATACTGTTCCTGTTGTTGTAGTGCTCTTAATAGCCCGCTCAATTTAGACATGCAAGGGTACAAAACGGAACGGAACGTTATGGAACACAATTATAAATGAATGGAAAGTTCCCATCGATCCCGTACATGAAAAAAAAATTATTCAAGGTCAAAGGTCTCACAAATGGACTTTTCGCGCTTTTCAGCAAAACAGTAAGTAAAGTAAGCAAAAGTAGGTTAGACAAAAATATTAAATCATATAATTATCTATTATAGATGCCGCAATATTTGTTTTTTTTATTTGTAAGAGCTACCGTTTCTGAGATATAATGATTCTAAAAGTTGTAATCTTTATAATATGCACACGTTCCACGGTCTATTTGATCCTGTTTAATTTAAAACTATTGAATAATAAAAAAGAATAGTATTGGGAATGATGAAAGCGATATAAATTTAAAAAATAACTGGGGAAAATTATTTGTCAGATTCATAATCGTCTAATACTGCTACTTCCTCTTCTTCTTGTTCTTCTCCTCCTTCCTCTTCTTGCTGGGTGCAAGTAAATTGCCTCAATAGCGTTGATATCATATGAATCTTCTTCTGTTGGTAATTCAACATTGGAGCATGACTGGTCTTGACAACTAGTACATGCAATATTCTAACTTTTTTGCAGCCGCATTTAGCACTACATCCATTTCTACAGTTGCAAAAAATTGTGTTGAGTTTTTCCGACGCCGGTAGGAGTAAAGTCTGGACTGGCTCCAGTGTTTTGGATCTAGTTGATAACCAAGCCAACTTGAACGTGATAATGTACCCGAAAACGATGTTGATGAGCAGAAACAGAGATTGGAGGAAGACAAGCTAATTGCACTCGTTTTTTGTTTCAAGTATTTTTAACAGAACATGCGTATTGCAATTTATCTAAGTAGATAGTTTTTTAGGAGATGCGTACATTTAAAGAAGAAAGCAAATTCCGTTGGTGCTAACTTTTGTGGAGTTGATTTACTCTTTTTAGAAACTTGCACACAATAATGCATATTATGAACTCTTAGAATAGTTATATCTCAGAAACGGTGGCTCTTAAGAAAAAAGTATTCCAACATCTTTTATTTTATATCTACAATTTTTGTCTGACCTAATTTAATGATTTAACTTACTGTTTTGCTAAAAAAAACGCGAAAAACCCATTTTTGAGACCTTTAAAATTGAATAAAACTTTTTCTATGTACAGGATCGATGGGAACTATTCAGCATTCATTTATAACGGTGTTCGGAACATTCGTACCAATTTTTAGCTCTATGCAAATTTTTGTAGCTTCGCTGCTATTTCTGGGGCTAATTTGACCGGACTATAAATTTAATTTTGTTGTATAAATTAAATTTTCATAAATAACTGGTACACTTTAAAACTGCGTATCTCCGTTAATAACAAAGACATTAGCGCGAATCAAAAAAGAAAATGTTCAGGAAAAATGGGGCTACAATCCTTTGACAAATTGTAAATTTTGAGGATAAAAGCGCATCCAGATACTGAAAACTGTAATTAGAACGAAAATTTCGAAAACCGCTTCATTGCCGAAAAATAAGGACAAAGGTCATCAAAATCGGATTAGTCATTGGGTCCGTTAAGTTGGCTCCGCCATGATGAGCAATTTTTTTGAAAACATTGCTCCAGATTGCCCTGAGCTAGCTCCAGCTAGCTCCACTATTATAAAAGCTCCACCTTACTTAAGTAGTTATAAGCTCATCATTGCGGGGGGTGCTAACTTAACGTTATCCTCGCCATAGCCTCAAATCTGTTTCAAAACCTAGCTCCAGCTTGTCCAGAGCTAGCTCCAGCTAGCTCCACTAAAGAGAAAGCTAGCTCCACCTTACTTGAGTAGTTATAAGCTCTTCATTGGGGGGTGGGGGGTTGCTAACTTAACGTTATCCTCGCCATGGCCTCAAATCTGTTTCAAAACCTAACTCTAGCTTGCCCAGAGCGAGGATAGCGTTAAGTGAGCACCCGTCGAAATGATGAGCTTATAACTACTCAAGTAAGATGGAGCTAGCTTTCCCTATAGTGGAGCTAGCTGGAGCTAGCTCTGGGCAAGCTGGAGCTAGGTTTTGAAACAGATTTGAGGCCATGGCGAGGATAACGTAAAATTAGCACCCCCGCAATTAAGAGCTTATAACTACTCAAGTAATGTGGAGCTAGCTTTCTCTTTAGTGGAGCTAGCTCTGGGCAAGCTGGAGCTAGGTTTTGAAACAGATTTGAGGCCATGGCGAGGATAACGTTAAATTAGCACTATCCGGAATGATGAGCTTATAACTACTCAAGTAAGGTGGAGCTAGCTTTCTCTTTAGTGGAGCTAGCTGGAGCTAGCTCTGGGCAAGCTGGAGTTAGATTTGAAACAGATTTGAGGCCATGGCGAGGATAACGTTAAGTTAGCACTCCCCGAAATGATGAGCTTATAACTACTCAAGTAAGGTGGCGCTAGCTTTCTCTTTAGTGGATCTAGCTGGAGCTAGCTCTGGGCAAGCTGGAGCTAGCTCTGGACAAGCTGGAGCTAGGTTTAGAAACAGATTTGAGGCCATGGCGAGGATAACGTTAAGTTAGCACCCCCCGCAATGAAGAGCTTATAACTACTCAAGTAAGGTGGAGCTAGCTTTCTCTTTAGTGGAGCTAGCTGGAGCTAGCTCTGGGCAAGCTGGAGCTAGGTTTTGAAATAGATTTGAGGCCATGGCGAGGATAACGTTAAGTTAGCACCCCCCGCAATGATGAGCTTATAATTACTCAAGTAAGGTGGAGCTAGCTTTCTCTTCAGTGGAGCTAGCTGGAGCTAGCTCTGGGCAAGCTAGAGCTAGGTTTTGAAACAGATTTGAGGACATGGCGAGGATAACGTTAAATTAGCACTATCCGAAATGATGAGCTTATAACTACTCAAGTAAGGTGGAGCTAGCTTTCTCTTTAGTGAAGCTAGCTGGAGCTAGCTCTGCGCAAGCTGGAGCTAGGTTCTGAAACAGATTTGAGGCCATGGCGAGGATAACGTTAAATTAGCACTATCCGAAATTATGAGCTTATAACTACTCAAGTAAGGTGGAGCTAGCTTTCTCTTTAATGGAGCTTGCTGGAACTAGCTCTGGGTAAGCCGGAGCTAGGTTTTGAAACAGATTTGAGGCCATGGCGAGGATAACGTTAAGTTAGCACTCCCCGAAATGATGAGCTTATAACTACTCAAGTAAGGTGGAGCTAGCTTTCTCTTCAGTGGAGCTAGCTGGAGCTAGCTCTGGGCAAGCTAGAGCTAGGTTTTGAAACAGATTTGAGGACATGGCGAGGATAACGTTAAATTAGCACTATCCGAAATGATGAGCTTATAACTACTCAAGTAAGGTGGAGCTAGCTTTCTCTTTAGTGGAGCTAGCTGGAGCTAGCTCTGCGCAAGCTGGAGCTAGGTTTTGAAACAGATTTGAGGCCATGGCGAGGGTAACGTTAAATTAGCACTATCCGAAATGATGAGCTTATAACTACTCAAGTAAAGTGGAGCTAGCTTTCTCTTCAGTGGAGCTAGCTGGAGCTAGCGCTGGGCAAGCTAGAGCTAGGTTTTGAAACAGATTTGAGGCCATGGCGAGGATAACGTTAAATTAGCATTATCCGAAATGATGAGCTTATAACTACTCAAGTAAGGTGGAGCTAGCTTTCTCTTTAGTGGATCTAGCTGGAGCTAGCTCTGGGCAAGCTGGAGCTAGGTTTTGAAACAGATTTGAGGCCATGGCGAGGATAACGTTAAATTAGCATTATCCGAAATGATGAGCTTATAACTACTCAAGTAAGTGGAGCTAGCTTTCTCTTTAGTGGATCTAGCTGGAGCTAGCTCTGGACAAGCTGGAGCTAGGTTTAGAAACAGATTTGAGGCCATGGCGAGGATAACGTTAAGTTAGCACCCCCCGCAATGAAGAGCTTATAACTACTCAAGTAAGGTGGAGCTAGCTTTCTCTTTAGTGGAGATAGCTGGAGCTAGCTCTGGGCAAGCTGGAGCTAGGTTTTGAAATAGATTTGAGGCCATGGCGAGGATAACGTTAAGTTAGCACCCCCCGCAATGATGAGCTTATAACTACTCAAGTAAGGTGGAGCTAGCTTTCTCTTCAGTGGAGCTAGCTGGAGCTAGCTCTGGGCAAGCTGGAGCTAGCTCTGGGCAAGCTAGAGCTAGGTTTTGAAACAGATTTGAGGACATGGCGAGGATAACGTTAAATTAGCACTATCCGAAATGATGAGCTTATAACTACTCAAGTAAGGTGGAGCTAGCTTTCTCTTTAGTGGAGCTAGCTGGAGCTAGCTCTGCGCAAGCTGGAGCTAGGTTTTGAAACAGATTTGAGGCCATGGCGWGGATAACGTTAAATTAGCACTATCCGAAATTATGRGCTKATAACTACTCAAGTAAGGTGGAGCTAGCTTTCTCTTTAGTGGAGCTAGCTGGAGCTAGCTCAGGGCAATCTGGAGCAATGTTTTCAAAAAAAATTGCTCAACATGGCGGAGCTAACTTAGCGGACCCTTAGCCATTCGAGTTAATTCTTCCATTTCCCCATTGTATATACAGAATATCTATAGACTAGAACATGAACATATTTTATAGTAGATACAAAATAGAATGTAAAATAGTATTGAAACTAAACAATAACGTAAAATTGGAAAGATACCTTATACAAAAAAAATTACAACTCGAGAAACAAAAAGAAATCTCGAGGCGAAGTTCTGGTGTAAAGCATAATATATGCTTTATTCTGTTCTTCCACTTAACCTCGATATAAAAAACTAGAAATTATACACGAGAAAAGAACAAATATTATGCATGAACAGTGTAACAACTACTTTGAAATCAAGCACGTTGTGCATCAAATAGGCAAAATGCATTTTTTTTCATTGACGTCATTTCTCCAAAATACCGATTATACAATTTGTACATACAATACGAAAAAGACCTTTGGAATAGAGCGGTTTTATGTGCAGGACAAAATAGGAGGTGTCCTGACCTTACGTTGACAAAATATACCTCGTTGCGAAAACAAAACTTGTTGTACAAATATGCAGGTTCCTTGCTGGTAACTATACTATAAAACTGTCGCACAATTGGAACTGCATGCGGTTCTTCATGTTGAGCCAGAGAAGTTAGTTTATGTGACACATGTTCAAATTTTCTAATACCATAAATAAACCTTATGCAGCAATTTTGAATCTTCTGAATTCTATAGGAGTCAGCATTGCCAAGCGACGGTCCAATAAGTGGCGAACAGTAACTAAAGTGCGAAAGGACCAAAGCTTCACAAAGCGTTACGTTTATTCCGCGATGCAAATATGACCGTTGGGATTATAGAGACCTCAAGTTAGGATAAGCACGTTGAGTACACCCGATAACATGTTGTCTAAATCTAAATGAGTTGTCCAAAAGAAGACCCAAATTGCGTGCGTAGTCAGATATAAGCAGCTCACTATTGTTTAGCAAAAGCTTTACATGTTTTACAATTTCACGCTTATTTCTATCACCTAACTTAAGCACAACGGTCTTCTTAGCGTTTAATGACAAGCAGTGATCAGTGGCGCTCCTGTAAATGGATGTCAAGTCATTATTAATCTGCTGCACCGTATTATTAATTTTAATCAATTTTAAAATTATGGTCAGTTCATAATGGTGCGTTAATTTTGACGCACAGTGTAGAATATAACTTTTTATGAATATCATAGGGAATGTGTTAGACTAACATCAATAAACATATAAGTAATTCAAACTGGAAGTGTACAATACAGCGCTTACGCAGAAAAGAACCACCTGTAGGTATGCTGTTGTTAGTCGATTCCACCATATATAGAAGCAAATTGCACTAGTCAGATTTAATTTGCATCAACCGGGAGGTGCCGGCTGTGCTTGCTTCAATTAACTTTCCTTGCAGTAAGTTTCCCCAGAAGCGTGATTAAAATTAATCAGGGTGGTTAAAATGCAGGCAGCGATGAGCATCCTGCTTCCTACTGTACCGCGTGCAGAATTTTATGGGACGACGAAATTCATTACAAGCGTCACGGTATACTACGATAGTTCATACTGGTGTACCCCAGTCGGAATTAATCGTTTCATTATCCGGGGATGCATACAAAATTTATGGATGTTGCGGCTAATTGTGGACTTACGACATAAAATTATATTTTATGTACAACGCTGGAGTTTACACTTGCTACCTCCATAATTATAACGGTGTTCACATGAAAATAATCATAAGTTTAAATAAAACTACCGTAGGTTGGACATAATCATTGTGCTAATATAAACCGACTTTCAGGAACTAAAATGTATTCTAGTATACAATCTTGATTTAAAAATTACTAATAGAATAAATGGATAACAAAAAGTGTTTTGTTGTCCTAGATTTTTCATGGTTATCGCTGGGTAGAAAGTAGATAGCTGTGTGGTCTTAAAATTCCCTGTAAAGGTAACATTCTCGGACATTTCATTTCCCATATTATTCAGGACAGTTCACATTCCGAGGGACAAACATGTAACGTACATCATCTGACTGTAGATACAGTAGGAAACCAAAAGTATACCAAATAAAGCATAAAAAGTACAAAAGTCTTCCTCCAAATATAAACGGTTCTGTGTGGGACTTCAAACATCCCCGCACCAAATGGTCCAAGGGTACAAAGTCGCAAGACAAACCATCTTGCAATAAGGCGATTGTCTTATAAGATATATGGCAAGTGGCTACGTCTTGCTGAAACAAAACATTACTCCATTACTCTATTCATATACCGTTCTCCAATAAAAGTAAATCTTCCATTGATATCTCCAAGAAAGAAAGGTAGGTACGGTTAGACCCTAAGCACAAAAATCACAATAACAACAACCACATTTTCTTAGCACGAAGAGGCAGCGATGTTCTTCAGAGATCGGGCAACTCAGCGACGCAAAGATGTTATTTCATTTGCAACTAAAATACATCACCGAAAACAGTACGCTACGTTGGAGGCTTATGCTTACCATAAAGAGTGGTAGTGAACGCTTATTTTGAAGATAAATACGAAAAGCATCTGCTCCCTTTTGAACAGTGAACTACATTATTAATAATTGTGCACTATTATAAAACACAGTTGTTTAGGTTTGGCCTTACACGTCAAACAGTATTGTCTGTATTACATTTAAAAGTTCGGACGTTTATTATGAAAAATATTTTAATATAGCTCAAATTCAGTAGTTTATTGTGTTTTAAAAATGAATATATTGCAGCATCTTTCGGATAGTAATTCCTATGCAAAAATAAAAAGAAATAGAAAAATTATTTAGTTGCGTTTCTTTTTAAGGGCTTGAGACTATTATTAACTATTACAAAAACTTTGCACTAGGATGCCAATCTATGTATGTTTTCATTAGATGAACAATTTGAACAGTTTGCCTTGAACTTGTTCCAGTTACCAAAACCTATTTGTCGGCATGCTGTATGGTAGAATATTGACTTAGGTCGGTTAATAACAAAGCCTTCGCCCAACTTCCACAAATTGTGTGCATTCAGAACTTGTCACAGTTATACAGGACACTGTGTCTAGTCATATTATTAACTAATAAATGACATTTGTTCTTTAACACTATTTCTTAACATCTTTTGCTTATTTGTTCGATGGTTCGATTTGAGGTTTAGGTATATCTAAAGAGATTAGCTATTACCAGAAAAAGATTTTCTTGAGTGTTGGTCCCATACTCATATATTACCTACTTATTAAAATATTGCACACTTAACAACAGTGCGTTGAGCATGTGCTGAATAAGGTAATTAAGTAAGATGTCTTGCTATGCGCCTAGAGACGTGAAGATATTTGAAACGACTTATTACATAATCATAAATGTGCGAGATATGTAAAAAAGTTTGTAAGCTTTAATGAAGCTGGCTCTTAAGTGTACTACAGTTATGTGTGACAAGGTGATATATGCTTATGGAATTTAAAACATAACATGTTTTACACGGTAGTGGACTAGAATTATATTATATCGTTTTCTTCAACTGCGCTCTTACTGAAAGGTAATGATGTTGTATGAAGTAGTGTGTGTTTTAGTGTGCCATAAGAAGTTGATGTAAGCTACATTATAGCGAAATCTGTTTTTTACACTTTCCTTTTCTCAACTAGAAGATTTTGCAATGCAATTTATTATCACAAAATAAAGTTTGACAGCCGGGAATCAGCGTCTAATTAATAGCGAGCAGATAAATTTGTAAAATGGATATAGACAATATGTTGCTGTTACTGACTGGGAATGCCAGTGTACGAATAGATAGCTGTATACATTTTATATTTACATTATTACCATTTTGATATATATTATATTCTATCTACTAGGTAATGCCATATGAAAAACAAATTTAAATTAAAATAGTGGGTTACATGTTTTGTTTTAAACTATAAATGAATACCAGCAATTGCATATTACTGCTCTTTCTTTGTAAAGGGCTGTAAGGCTAAATTTTTAGTGTGATCAGTGTCTACGACCGTAATCAATACAGAAGCTATTCCTGGTAATTTTTACTTTATTGTTAAGTCTATCCCTAAGTTTTAACGACGAAACTAATCACAAATTGCTAAGTAATAATTATGTACAATTTTACGTATCAGGTATAACATATTAGCGTGTTCTCTAAAAGTAATGTCTCTTAAATGAAAATTACAGTTATCAGAATACTATTAACACGTGCACAAGCCTGTTGTTACTATGAAGACGAATTGCTGGTAAGTACTTTTTGTTGTAATCGATGCGGGAAATACGCAATGACACATATTAGCTGATTATAGTAAAGTAATAGTCTACTGTAATTAAACTTGTATAATTTAATGTAAACAAGTATGTGTCGTGACGCAATACGTTGTCAGCAGACTCCACAATAGCAGCAACACTAATTTGTGGTCTGCTAAGAGCTTACAGAGCTATTAAAAAACCATATACAGGTATAAGTATAACACTGGTAACCTTGTAAACAGTGTTCTTAAAGCTGTTCCGAATAGCTATTTAAAGGATAATAATATGTATTTGGGCAGAGCAGATACTTATAAGTACCAGGAATATGCATGAATGGTTAATCTATTTCAATAATTCATCATAATATCATTTGCGACTTAAACAATTAACACAATGTTATAAAAGCACTCGCCATCTGTAGAAAATATTGCCTGTTATTTAATCGATAATAGTCTGTCTGTATTAGAAATATACGTTTATATTTTTGCAATGCACTTGTTCCGAACTTGTCACTAGACCTCTGATTTTTCTGTTTTAATAATGCTGCGACGCTGCGAGCAACTCTTTTCAGCGTATGATGAAGATTCAGTATCGCATATATAGTTTATGCACTGCTGATAGTAGACAAAAGTATTGCATTTATTGCATTTTGTCGATTCCAATTACTTTTCTGTAATAAACAACATTAGATATGAAACGAGATATAGATTTATCGATGACGACCAAATATTGTAGATAGTATCAGGATTTCTCTACTGCAGATTGTAAATATTACATAATGTGCCCTGCTAATTAACAAGTAAATAAACTTCTTTTGTTTTGCTACAAATAGCATTTCTGTTGTACCATTTTTTCATCCAACTTTATCCGTTGCTATAAGTTGCCACACTTAGGTTAGCTAATCGCCAATAAAAACGTTAATGTTGGCTGAGAAGGTTCAGGTACACAGAGATTACATATTCATTGATCGATTACTTCAAGCAATCTAATAATATTTGATATTACTATATTTCAGCAAGTTCCCTTGATAGGGGCACAGAAGAGACACAACACTAACACTAATATTTGTAATTCATTGTCTGCGATATCGAAATCAGGCCCTCAAATGCAGTGCATTGAAATATGATTTACTGATTCCAAGGCAAGTTGAAGTTAGCACAAAACAGCTGGTTTAAAACTGAAACGTCCTATTCACAACAGTGGAGCAAAAAGTGTTTCACGGATGAAACAAAAACACAAATAAAGAAGACTATTGGACGTATTCGAGTACATAGAAAATCCAATCAGATGTTTGGTGGTGCATGGTGCATGGTTACATTATGCTATGGAGCAATGGCAGTTCCTCTTGTGGAATAATGGGGTAGGTAATTGAACCACCGGTAAAACCGACATGAAGCTTCTCCTTGTTTCTTCCTTTGAAACGGGAAATAACAATTTGATTATGTTTTTTGATGTATTCTTTGAGTATATGTGCTCCCTGGCGCTAGGGTAATGGCCTGGTACTGTTGAGCCAGATTACAGAATATCTATAGGAGCTCCAAAAAACCTGGCTTTGTTAACTTGGCTCTATTAAGGATTAATATTTGCATCCTTATTGTTAACGGGTTGTCTTGATGAGTAGTCTTGCTTATGATGCGTGAATACGAGTAATTGAAGTCGAGTCTAGTCTTGCTAATGATACGTGAATAGAAGTGATTGATATTTCGTGTGTTTTTTATCGTGATATATTTAAACAAATTTTTGTTACAACAACTTTTTTTATGTTTCTATCGTGACCGTTTCTATGATTGTACTCTATGATTATACACTTATTATTTCGCCTACGCTAACTATAGGAACATGGATCTAAACAAAACTCAATCCGTGACTCTTGTTAGTGATGATAACTTGATTTTTACAGGGTTTCTATAAATGATTCATGCAACGCGGGCGGCGTTGATATCTGTATTGTTTGTGCCACCTTTTTATAACTGCTACCAAGCTACAATATGCACGAAGATCAATGAGCACGATAGTACTGAAGGTTGCAGATCAAGTTACAGTCACGAAATTGATGGCTTTATAAAGATTTTCCAACAAATTACGGTTCTGTTAAAGGTAAAGAAATAACAATAATTGTTGGTATAGTAGGCTTGTGGTAACCTCTGCAGACTACAGTGTGGACGCTTTGTGTAGGGCAGCTAACGTTAATATCACTTAGTTTACTGTAGCCACAACCTCACAAATACGATACATAACCTAAAAGTTATACGAAACCGTGTCAGCCCACAGCTCCGGGATGTGAGCTTTCTGCAAACTTAAAGTTGATTATTGCACAAAACACTGCAGAATATGTTGAAAATCTAATCTCCCACGCGTTTTCTAATATTAAAATATATCAAATAATTCAACAATCGACTATAACTTCAAATCAATTGTTGTGTTCACCCTCATGAGAGGCGGCAAACTGATTTAATCGATAATTTCCATAAGCGCCCTGGATACATGAATCGTTCCCTACATGCAGGGAGTAATCTGAAAGCTTTAGCTTGTAGGGCAAAAGCAAAAACAATTAAAAAAAGAAGAATTGCACTACGTCGGGGATTTTTAATTTAATAGGGTCTGTCGACGGATGATACCTATTTGGTATTTTTAMTGTTTCTAACTGTTTGATTCTAGTTTGAATTTATTGCCAACGCAACGGATGTGTTCATGCGATATTATTATTCAAGTCCACCATCTACCGGATCTACAAACCGCCATTAGCATTGTATGTTTGGAAGCTCGTCGATGCCGACCGGTACATGCCTAACATAATTCAGGCTGTATTGTAAAACAGTTTTGTGTTACTGGATAAATAATTCTATACACTCTTGCTCACTTAACAAGTGTATACTAAAATACACCCAATTAGGTATATACATGGTTGGCACGATACTGATAATTACCTCTATTCCTCTTGTACTATATGCACATATGTATATGGCTAGTAAAATATATAATAGGTTTAGGCTTTCACTGCCGGCGTTCAAATTGATAACATTTATTTACACCTACGTCTACGACCACAAGCAAACCACACAGCAGTAGGCTAAATATGTGGAGAGCGACATGGACCAGAGGCTTCACATCATCAAAAATATGTATAATTGTAATAGGATAATTTAGTGCACATCAACATCAAAAGAACATTTTTTGCCCTTTAAAAGAAATAAATTTATTTTTATCAAGCACTACTTTTTGATTTTCATTCTGAATCTTACCCGAAGCACTCGGCAAGGCTACCTCAGCATAGTTTTCTTTCTCATCTGTCAATCTAGGCAGATTACTTTCATGAATGTGATTAAGATGGCGCTTCCAAATTTTCTGTATTTCTGACACTAACACTAAATAGGATGCTTTGCCAATTTGTGTTGAATATTTGCAGGTGCCCATTGCGATTTAGTCGATATTATATAATCTTTAACAAGAAATATGCAGTTATTTATAAAAAGAGTAAAATGAACAACACGACATACTCTTTAACATTTTTTGGATAACCTGTTTATTTACTGATTGCTTTACATTTTGATATCCGCTATTCCAATTTTGACTCCCCGCGCTCTCTCCGTCGGGCTATTTATACCCTGATTGAAAATTGCAGAAGTTACACCTTCCAGACGATATCGAAACTTCGCGAAGGTTCCATTGATAGAATATCAACATTCGCTGCCATCTGTTGCTAGGATCACTACTTACAGTGTCCTACTACACCGCACCTACACGCCTGCAATTTCTGTCCATGGGTGGCGCTGATTCCACGACAATGGGGTCGTCCACCCAGTTTTTTTTTAATTCAGAATATAAATCTACAACGAAAATAAAGGGAACCGTATTTTCCGTCTTTCTGTGTAAAGCATTTGAAGGCAGAAAAAAAATAAAGAAAAATAGGATTGACGAGCGTGACTTTAGATTCCGCAGCCCTCACCAGTCACACATCGCGCGCTTTGCGCTTTTCAGTTTTGCAATAGAAAGTACTTTTGCTCATCGCAGTTTAAATCGCGAAATCAATATATTTTTCCGAACGGTATTTCCAGGAAATCCATTGCGTCGCTATAGACTTCCGATACACAACCTATAGAACACTTTTAGTTCGACAAAAACGACGAGTATCATATGATCTAGAAGAGCATACAGTAAGTAAACAATTGCAGAGCAACAAAATAAAAGTCAAAGATGCATAAAAGTAAAATAAGGTATGCCGTATTTCTATCTATAAGAGTATAATAGCAGCAATATGTACTATATATAAATATAAATTAGTATAAAAATATATACATCGTAATTGGTCGGAAACAATTTTTTACAAATCTGTATTTTTCTCAATCATGCCTTCTTACCTTATAAAATTCACAAATTGCCACTGTTAAAACTTTTATTATTTTTGCAAGCAGCAGTTATAAACCATAGTCATACCAAAACTGGCACCACCATATAGCAAAAACGAAAACTATAAGGCTTTTCTCAAAGTATTAAGAAAACAGAAAATGGTAACATTAGCTTTTGGCTAATACAGTTGCCACAACTTCGAATACGGCTGTTGTTCAATAGATGCGCAATGCAACCATTAAGATTTAACGTAGGAGCTTAGAAACTACGGTGCTAATTTCTAATATGCGCTCGTAACAGGAAAAAAATTATAACTTTTATAATTGGAAGCTGTGTAGTTATGCACCAGATCGTGTGATTATTATAATAAAAAAGAAAAGCACACTTACGCAGTTTTCCTTACTTTTTCGTCTCTTTAGGGGGTTAGAAAGAATAAGGAGAGGAGAATGAGAACTCCCTTTTGATAGAATCACTAAGTTGAAACTAGATGATCGCATAAATTTGTTAATAATCAGCATCACACAAGCACTGGTGGTCTTTTTGTTACTGACTGTTTTTACCTGATTGCTCTTATCGCATCGAATAGATATTTATTGGGTCTCTCAATAGATGCCAATACCTATCCATATGTAGCATTTAAAATTAAAAGTCTAGCCTGAACACTGCAAATATATAATAAAAAGTGCCATCAGAATGTACCTTCCGCTTCTTTATTAACTTCCTTTTTATTAAAATGCACTAAATGAGAACAGTAAACTACACTTACTTACACTTTAAAACACCTGATTCGCCTCGTTCACTCGGATCTCGCTTGATTTACCGCTTTTTAAATTCAGAACTGCCTCTAGATCTTTTTACTAGTGCTATTTATACTTCCCGTCGAGAATTCCAGAAAAGACATCTCTTTGTCGTCGTCGAAACTTCGCCAAAATTCCGTAGATAGATTGTAGTGGAGAATCGACAATCCCTGCCATCTATCTGATGCTAGGATCAGTACTTAATGGATTGCAATGTCCTATGAATACCACATGCACGCCTGCAACTCTGGTCTACAGATGTCACTTTATCCGATGGTACATAACAATACGTCGCGCGTAGTGAGGGTCAACCTACTGACATTCTAGGTAAAAAAACTGCCAGTACACGGTGTTCCCCATTCTCGAGGTTACGGAAGATTCTACTAACCTGTAAATCATGGAAATTTAAGTAACCATGAATGAACAATTCCATTAGAAATACAGCTACCTCTAGAAGACGCTAAGCTAATCCATTAAAAGTTAAAAAGCTTTTACTTCAGTGATCATTTACTCTTAGTGTATTTCTGCAGCTCCAGATAACGAGGAACTCCATTTCATTTAAAACAGACATCAGCAATCAATCGTACAGGAAATTTACAGCTGCGTCGCAAACCGACCAGCAGGAAAAGCAATCTGTTTTATCACAACCAGCGCTATCATTTTCCGGATACAAAAAGCCTCTGGCAAGCGCGAATAATGACCGGGGCTTTGTAAGATCGCCAACTGCAGAATGAATAGCTCGCTGTAACCATTGAAAAATGAGCCCCACAGTCTAAAACGTTGGAGGCCATAAGTAAATTATTGAGAAAGTTATTTATGTAAGAAAATTTGCGTTGTGGAAACGGCAAGGACATTACTAATCTCTTTCTGAAAGAATGTGGTTTAGTGAAACAGGTGGGAATGTTGACATGTCCAAGAAATGCGATAATCGTTTACATAATATGGTATATGGGAATGAGACAGTTATCAATGCAAATATTACCAACCTTGAAGGTTTGGAGTAAGAGTGTTTGATTGCTTTTACATATTTGTCTTAAAGGTGTAACTTCATGTATTGTGACAACCATTAAACAATAAATCTTAAGAATAATAATTGTGGGCGACACTATGCCATCTATTGGCAATTAAAAGTGCCACCCGGTGTGAGAAACCTCTAACCATCTCAAATTTGTAAATATTTAACGATGCGAATCTTTAATTGTAGTTGATTGCTTGTAATTTGCATCTAATACCTACACTTCAGTATCAAACGGAAACGCATTTATACTTCATCATATCCTGAACCGTAATATTAACCATCATCATTAATAATATATGTCCGTCTTCAAAAAGAATCCTATCTAAAGAATAGGTTGTGTACAATAATTAGATTTTTGGTACAGTGTTATTTGACATAAAGTTTTCCTTTTTTACCCTTTATACAAATAATTCACGTTGACTCTGTTGCTCTGAACCATCATTGTACAAGGTGTCCCATTTTCGTTGTAATTGTAGGGTATCTCGGTAATTATTATTCCTAGAGGGTTGCGGTTTCAACATTACTGTATTACTTTTTTTGTTCTGAGTTTAGCTGTACCTTCGCCATTTTTGTATCGTCTTTTATTTTAAAGCCATAGCCAACTTTTGGAAAATGTAACATTTCTCCAGTTCTCAATTTCTCGCTTGCGTATGTAGATACATAAAACACTTTTATAGATATTTTTATTTAGAATCTAGTGGCGTACCCCGTAATCTTTAAGGGTGTCACATTTTTGAGATATAACACAAACTTACATTTTTTAAATGAAAACCATAGTTGGCTTTGCTATGGTTGAAAAGACCTATTTTTTCTKATTAAAAAATGTACACATTCTTAGGTTTATTTTTACTAATTTTGGAATTATTCAATTTTTTTAAATGATTTAAATCATTTTATATGTTTACATTCAAGAGGCTAACGAATAAGAAAACACACGGTATAATTTATATTATTAAGGAAAAATTTTAATCCTTTAAAAATAATATACGTATATTTGAATATATACGTAAGACTCCTAAGAGCGCTCAAACATTTTTTTATCAATAATCTAAGAGGTCATGTAACTAATGAAAACGATTGTTTATTTGCAGATAAGTAACTATGCATTGTTTATCAACAAGCAATTACATCCATTTTGACGAAATACGTAAAATCTCATTAAAATATTACAATAATTGGAATAATACCAAAATGAGTAAAGATAAACCTAACAATATATACATTTTCTCTGTCAGAAAAAATAGTTCTTTTGAACCATAGCAAAGCCAACTATGGTTTCCATTAAAAAAATGCAAGTTTGTGTTATATCTCTCAAATGTGACACCCCAAAAAAATTCTGAGTACGCCACTGGATTCAGGATAAAAATATCTATAGCAAAATTTTTCTACAGTTTTTTTGTATCTACATAGCCAATCGAGGTATTGAGCACTGAAAAAATGTTACATWTTTCAAAAGTTGGCTATGGCTTTAAAAGAAAAGACGATACAAAAATGGCGATGGTACAGCTCAACTCACAACAAAAATATAATACAGTAATGTCGAAACCGCAACGCTCTAGCACTAATAGTTACCAAGATACCCTACAATTACAACGAAAATGGGACACCCTGTACATACATTCAGTGACAAAAAGGGTCATTTGCTTCTGGAACATATAACCAACTTTAGATTGCAAAATTACTTAAAATTTATACCATTTGTGGAACGAAATCAACAAGATGATAGTTTTATTCGGTATCCAATACAAGGATCAGTTCATCCTTCTATTTCACACCGAAAGCTTTCTAATTTTCTTTTTCTAAATTTATGTTTGTAAAATTCTTTGACATGTCCAAGAATTTAGCACATTGCTGTATTTTCGTAATGTTGATAATGACCATGTCAAACCTTAGTTTCATTTCAAGAACTGTAAACAGTAAGAACGACAAAATTTTACAGTTTTAAATATATATTTTCATTCTACACCTGAACCCACCTTCGCCGATGCAACAACTCCTCGTTTTAATTTTAGATAAAAGTCATAAGTATTCTAATGAAAACATTCAATTTGCATTTTCATGAGTAACCGTCGGAAGAACGCTACAGGACAATTTATAGTTTGCGCTGAACTTCCACTGGAGGTCAAGCAAAGAAAGGTGATTCGAAGTATATGCGGCCATCTTGGCACCCTCCTTTGGAGACATTTAGATGGTAGGTCTTGATCTAAGGTATAGCCTACACACTGCTATTGTGATGAGCTCTCACTTTACTCCGTTACATCTTTAAATCGAAGCCTATTATATAACCTGAAGGCTTACACCTGGGTCCTTTGCAAAAGACCGTCTGAGAAATGCAATGTTAGCAGTTATATAAGGCGCTTCAGGTGTCAATTCCAAGTTCTGCAGCTCTGCGGGATTTGCAAAGTACTACTTTTAAAAAAACTGTACTGGGCAKACAGCATGCGCATTTATTGTAACACCACCGTTTATCTTCGAACAKCTCAAAGTTAGTGAGTATAAATTCGACATTTCAAAGGGAGCTGACGAATTTTTTTTGTATTATTATTATTATTATTATTATTATTATTATTATTATTATTATTATTATTATTATTACTATTATTATTATTTAGCTAAGACGTATAAATTTAATTAACGCTTTTTGATCTTATTTAAATTATCATTGAAAATACAAAAATATAAAAACTTAATATTGTGAAAATTTTTATGTCTGAAAGGCAAGTAGCAATAACTTATTGCTTAATACCACAGATTGCAGCAATCTTAGTGATATGTCACCATCCTTAGTGTATGTACAGGAAGGAATATGAAGTTCTTGCAACCAATAATTGAGATAAAAGTATTCACTAGATTCTAGGAGTGAAATCGAATGTGCTCCGTTTTCAATTGTTAAGCTTTCAAATTTCTTTATGAAGAAGCGTGGTCTTCACCGGTAGTATTGATCATTAAACGGATCGATCGAAAACATGTCTATGAGGAGGCTCTCAGGAACTTAAAGTAAGCGTTATGCAGTAGCCCGATGGCGCAGAAAAATTGGCATTGGAGCAGTGTTGTCGGAGACCTAGGACAGCGAGTAAGAAGTAAGAGTATTACAGTAAGGTTTTAACCTATAAGAATCTAGTAACATGGTTGCTAAAGCTGAAAAATCTAGTATGATATGTCATAGTGAATGGAGAGACCGCAACAGTGTAGAACCAAAACGCTAATGGTTTGTCCAGAAGGCCGTGTCTAGAAAGCAACCAGTGTAAGCGGGTAATCGAGCACGAGGGCACTGGCAGTCACCATGAAGCAAAGTAAGGAATGGACTGCTGCAAACGTCAGGAAGGCTCAAGAAGTAGATAGTGGTTCTCTACTTTTATGGAAAGAAGACAGAAGACCACGACCTGAATAGAAGGCAGTGTTTACAGAAAGTCATACCCTACAAGCGATGTGAGCTCAATGGGAATCTTTAGCAGTGGAGAACAGTCTGCTAAAGTTGGAAGGAACATGGGATTCTCGATGGAATGCATATTACCATGCTATACACAAGGAGTACATAGTGCAGTCGTCGCAAGTGGTATACGGAGAAACATTAAACGCTTTTCTGGGAGTAAAGTGGGCGAGAAGATGTACAGTTTGTTGCATTGTATGACCTCTGAAAAAGGAGACCTTGTCTGTAAAAACAGAATTGAGCCATCTAAGCGTTGTTTCGACAATGACGTCAATTTGTCCCCATAAACATTACGGGATTAAAAGAACACAACTAAAGGCACAATCCTGTCAAATGATACAAAGTGTTATGCAAATGAAAATGCTAAAATATGTCTTATTCCTCCGATTTTATTGGCATGGTGCATCGCAGAAGAAGAATCCTTACTTCCAAGTTTCTACACGCTGGTGAGAGATTGCGTATTAATTGCCTACTATTTCAATTGCATGTCAGCTAAATATTACATCACATTCAGTTGAATTGGATAAAACAGGGTGTCTTGCAGAGAACGAAGTACGATGATTTCAAAAAACCCTTTAGTTACTTACGAAAAATATTTACAAGCGATTTATTTAGTTGTATTACACCGATTTAAACAAAATGTAGAATGAATTTGTAACAATGTTGAGGGAGTTCGTATTCAACCTTATCCGTTATACCGACTATTGGTGGCGAGATGACAATAAAATCAAGAATTGCTGCACAAAAGTTATATCCTCTGGCCAGACGCTAGTGGAAGCTGTCGAATACGCGGCTATTCGGAATACATAGGAGCCATTTCTGAACCTTGCTTTTAAGTATTCTTAGGTACCAAGAAAAACAGCAATCTCCCATGTGAATGCCCGGTAAATAACACCATTTCCCTCTTCATAGTTAATTCGACTTTTCCTTTGAGGATAGGATAAGCCGCAGTGGTACTTATTTCCATGGAATAAAAAGCACCACCTGTTGATGCTATCAAAGCGAATTTAATCAAGGGATGAGCGAAAGCTATAGGCTCGGCAGATTGGAAAGAAATTATTGGGAGAGGAGCAAAGTTTTAATTGGCGGAAATGATATTGGATTCAGGGCGCTCGCCATGAAAAAGTTAAACAATCACGTAGAATGGTTTGTGTTCTGAAAGGAAATAAAGTAAGCTCTGTTGCAAGCTTAGTTTGTAAAGCATGAGGTCATATGGACTGATTGCATGCTACGACATGCGATTTTATTATACAGGCTAGCATACAGGGTGATCAATTAAGGCTGGACAGTGGCTGTATCTTGGAAACTAAGCGTGCTAGAATCTTGCGGAAAATTTTTTTTTGACAAAAATGGCCACCCAGATTTCATTTAAAATAATTTGAAGTACGTAACTTTGCCGCTGGATGGCGCATTTCATATGACATTTCAAAGAATCGTTTCTTTCTCCAAAAAGTTGCAATGCAATGTTGATCTAAAATAAACTCATTGCAATCTATGCTTATTTCTTAATAAATTTGGTTCGAACATTTTTTTCTAGTTGCTATGGTAACGACGATAGGAGGGATAGAAGTTTCAAATATTCAAAATAGCATAACTCAAGTATGGTTCAACCAAATTTAACAAGTGATGGCTAGTTTTAAAGTTAATTTTATGGTTTTCAATATAATCATAAATAACATAATTTATAGCAATTGTTTGACAATAGGGGCGTTAATTTCAAAATTTTTATATTTGTTCAAATATCTTTAAAAAATCTAATGCAACCCTATAGACCTTTTTATTGGTTGTTATAGCTCATTAATCAAGAAAGATAAATTTGAAAACCGGAGGTCGATACCATTCTTTGTTTGTTGGTTATAGTAAAAAACTACGAATCCGTCTTTGGAGTCAGCTTGTTTGGGATAAAAAGAGGCTAAATTAAAAACGACTTTTACTGATAAATTGCGACTTATTAGGTTAGGTTAGACGGTCATTTGCCAGCAGCGGTGGACATTTTGAGGGTCAATAATTATTTTTCGCCACCTAAAACTCCCGAGACTCGTATTTTCTTTATGTTTTAGTTATAGCCTTAAGCGAAATGTCAAATTAAAGGTCTTTTTTAACTCTTTAAAAATGGCATAGTGAGTGTCCAAAAAATATTTGCAGATGATATTTCACAAACAAAGTGTTTTTTGTTGTTTTTTTTTTATCTTACTTCGTATAATAAATATTGCTTTATACTTGCAGGACGCCGATTTTTGTCATTATCATGTATGCCTTATTTTTACTACTTCATAATGAAAAACAAAAACTTATGGTCGCCGTACTCTCTTAACTATCTTTATAAACTCAGTACCTAACCGTCAGCTAGTGTCAGTAAGAATTTGGTATTATATTTTTTATATTGGAAATAACAGAGAAAACTCGTTATTTATGCGTAAAGACATGTCCTTTGTTTAATATAACCTAATTTTATTTCAATTAAATAACAATAGCCGAACCAAATGACGAATTTGAAGTTTTTTTTGCTATAACCAAGAAACGGAAAAATGTATCGACCTCCGGTTTTCAAATTTATCTTCATTGATTAATGAGCTATAACAGCCAACAAAAAGGTCTATAAGGTTGCATTTTTTGATTTTTTAAAGATATTTGAACAAATATAAAAATTTTACAAATAGCGCCCCCTACTGTCAAACGCTTGTAATAAATTATAAGTTATGATTATATTGAAAACGATAAAATAAACTTTAAAACTAGCCATCACTCGTTAAATTCGATTGAACCATACTTGAGTTATGCTATTTTGAAGATTGTAACTTCTATCCCTCCTATTGTGCCATAGCAATTACAACAAAAATTATCAAACAAAATTTATTAAGAAATAATTTTAGATGGCAATGAGTTTATTTTAGACCAACATTGTATTCTAACTTTTTGGAGAAATCAACTATTCTTCGATATGTCATATTAAATGCGCGATCTAGCGGAAAAGTTACGTACTTCAAAATATTTTAAATGAAATCTGGGTGGCCACATTTGTTAAAAAAAAATTACCGCAAGATTCTAACACGCTTAGTTTCCAAGATACAGCCGCTGTCCAGCCTTAATTGATCACCCTCTATATTTGATTGATTTGAAGTTTTTAACTTTCTGTTGTTTAAAACGTGCTCTATCGATCCATTTCTTTCCATTTATTAATTTTTACAAACCGTATTAGGTATCCAACACACTACCTATCTTCTGTTTTCGTCCTAGTTTAAACAAAAAATGGAATACTGGCAAGCTTGGTTAAGCTTGATATGGCTTGGTTTTAACCCAGCCGGTACACCTGGCAACAATGAAGACAAGTGACTTCGCACTAATTGATTACGAAACTTTATACTTGTATGAACAGAGATATATCTGTGCATTTCGAAGCTATACGGATAATCTTGCCTCGGATTTCCACGCGGAAGCTTGGCGTGAACAAACTACACGTAATTTATAGTAAAATAATAACAGCAATTGCAAAATACATAAAGCAATTTTTAGTAAAAACAAATAATACGGCTTCACTTATTGTATAAAATCTCCGTTTGTCTTTTTAAGGCAACATCATTTGACTCGTTCCGWAGAAAAGAACTTAGCGGCATTTGCACTTATTTGGATACTAAATTTAGTGTAACCAATTGACAACATGCGGCATCTGTTATGGAAATTTTAAAACATTTTGCCTACGTAAGTAGAAAGAAGATGTATTTAGTAGGCACTATTCTAAACCTAAAAATGTTTATGACATTGGGCTAAATTTAAAATCCTTAACCAGCAATACCAAAATAATAAATTATAAATTAAGTTATAAAATGCAAACAATTAAATTTAATTTCCAAACCTTATTCTGCCTATCAAGACGTAATGAAGCGAAAGATTTATTTTTAACTGGTGCTCAAAAAATGCATCATATTCTTCAATACATTTTTGTGCATTTTTTTTGAACTACCTGAACTGCCCTTAGTATCGTGACATCGTATATTTAATTTATTTTTCCTAACTATAACAAACAGTTTCGACATTTTTCTTATATGTTTGGTTCTTTAAATTTCCCAACAGAAATAAATCAAGTGGGATTAAATCTGGCAAACATGAAGGGTACCAAATTGGGTCATTTGCTCCTATCTATTGATAGTATAGCCGCGCTATAGGGTAAAACTGGAATAGACTTGAGGAGTGCATTCCGGAATTGGAGAAATTTGACTGGTCGATCTATAAAACATAATGAAAGCTATTTAGATAATCGCGGCAAAAGTTGAGATACTAATGGCAAAAAATGAGTCTTTCAATTGTTTTGCTATAAAGACTTTTATTGCTTCTAAAATAGTGGTAGAGTCTCAGAAAATATCGTTCGTAGATATAACTCCATTAGAAAGGATTCCAACATATCACATTCTTTCTGAATAAATGAGAACAATTTTTTTAAATTAATTAAAGCAATAAAACTTTATAATTTTGATTACCGAAAATCACACTTTTATTTGACAGTTGAAATTATCATTCTAAATAGATGAAACTCTAGTTTAATACTGTAGTTGTTGAAAGATTTGTAGTTTCTAAGCTAATTTTTACGCTACAAATAAATATTTTTTTTAATAAGTGGACAAAAAGGATCGAGTACACTTTGGATAACAGAAGGGTCAATGCCAGAAAAGATTTATTTGGTCCTCCGTAACGATAAACGGTATTGACTCTCCTTAAGGACAAAACTATGGATTCTGTCAACGCCCACATATCAATATTTATGTATCCCAAATTTAACATAAAATAATTGTTAGTTATAAGGTAACTCCAATCGTGAAAGTTACCCCAGACAGTTGTCTCGAGGGGGAATGGACAAAGGCGGAAGTGCGACGGTTACATTACAAATTCCGGTCGCGCAGAAAGAGGAATTTGCCGCGTTTGTTATGGAGAAGTTCGGGAAATGGATAGAAATGCGTCGTAAGCTCCGCGGAAGTTTTTTATAGGACGAAACGCTCCGTTTTGAGTTGGATCATGCGAGACGAACTTTTCACTTTAGAAGTTCCCTGGTGTTTATGAGTTCACGTTAACAACAAAATTTCCTTTTAGCTAACTACCTCCGTTTTACTTGAACAACCACAGTTAAACCCAGCTATAAAGCATTTTTAAGAAAACAAAACACTAATCGTTGCGGGAATAAAGTATGTTGTGCCAAGTAGGTGACCGATTTTGTGGTTGCTATAGTACCTACAGGTATTCTACAGTCAAATAAACGTGAATGTATGTTTTGTTCACATTTGCATCTTGCTAGGTATCTACAAGGTCCGCCACCTAAAACTCTCCACGCTCGTATTTTCTTTGTTTTATTAGGTACAACCTTAGTTATATGTCAAATTGTAGGTCTTTTTGAACTCTTTAAAAATAGCATTGTAGTGTCCTAATTTTTTTTTTGCAGATTGTGATATTTTGCAAATAGTGTTAATTTCTGTAACTATTTTTTAATCTTACTCTGTATAATAAATATTGCTTCATAGTTGTATGCCGATTTTTGTCTTCTTCAATTTGTGTCATTACCATGAATGCGTAATTTTTAATCCTTCTTAGTGAAAAACAAGAAAAACTAACTGCCGCCATATTCTGTTATAGGGCTGTTCACAATTTTTTAAGTGTTAGTTTGGTAGCTTATTATGGTACAAATTATGCCTATATTCCCATTGCTGCACACCAAACCCCTAAATTTTGAGTATCTTTTAAATAAATCAAGTACAAAGTTCGTCCTAAAGAGAGAGAGAGAGGCTAGAAAACGAAACCCTGCGATAAGGCTAGTTTGGGTTTCTACATCGCACACTAGCGTCGTCGCAGGGTTTCGTTTTCTAGCCTCTCTCTCTTTAGAACGAACTTTGTACTTAATGTATTTAAAAGTTACTTAAAATTTTGGGGTTTTGTGTGTAGCGATGGGTATGTAGCCACAATTTGTACCGTAATAAGCTACTAAATTAACACTTAAAAATTCTGAACAACCCTATTTAAAGAACATAGCGGCGACTAGTTTTTCTTGTTTTTCACTAAGAAGGAGTAACATTACGCATACATGATGGTAATGACACAAATTGAAGAAGAGAAAAGTCGGCATTCAACTACGAAGCAATATTTATTATACGGAGTAAGGTTAAGAAATATTTACAAAAATTAACTTTAAATACAAAATAAGATAATCTGCAAAAATTTTTTGGACACCCGCTAAGCTATCTTTAAAGAGAGATCTACAATTTGACATATAACTTAAGGTTGTATCTAAAAAAATGAAGAAAATACGAGCCTGGGGAGTTTTAAGTGGCGGACTCTGTATATGGGTTTCGGAAAAGGCATTCATTTACATTTTAATTATTTGTTGTGATACTCCAAGTTACTTATTTTAAAACATAAAATTAGGATGTTACTTTCCCATATATGTTTACGGCATTAAGGTACATACATAAGGCAAAACTTGTTGCACCTGTTTGTACCCGTGACTTACCTAAGCTTAAAATAAAAAAAAAATCGAATTTCTTACTTATCTTCGTGCAGGTGGTAAGTCTGAGAAAGGAACAAAAATGCCTCGTCACTCTAATGTTAGTGGCTGTAAATCCAACTATAAAAGTCAGGGAGAAAAGGTCACTACTTTTGCTCTGCCTAAGGATTCTTACTTGTGAAAAAAATGGTTAAATAAAATTTCCACTGGCTTTATTGGGATCAAAAATCCCTTTGGGTGTATTAGACATTTTCTAGATAGTCATATTATTATAATAATATGTTTAGTGGCTGGCGATTTTAAAGAGTACCCAAGAAAAATACTCAAACTGACCGACGCACAGAGGAGTATTTGTATTGAAAAACTGGTCATAAGTCAGTAACTAAAAATGTCAAATACAGAAATAAAAGTTGTTAATTCTGAAACAATAATAAATACATAAGTGAGGGCCGTGAATATTTTGTATGTTTTTGGTAGTAGGTGGCGGTGCAACTTGTCAGAAGTTGACAGTTGCGCGCGGCAAGTTTATTCGTTGTTATCGTTTCGTATCAAGTTATACTTCAACAAGTGAATTAGTGAATGTGTAATGAACTTTGTTAAATTTCGTAAAATGGATTGTTCTGCCGCAGATATGTATAACATAATTTAATAATCTTTATTGTCAGTTTATTTCTTTTCATACAGAAATGAATTTTTTTTTAAAAGTCACAAAATTTTCGGTAACGTGTTGTTGCCAGATTTGTAAATTACTTTTTTATTATACTTCTGATCTCTATTGGACAGTAATTTTTGTATTAGAAAACAGAGAAAAGATCGTAGTTTCAAACTTAAAATGCGTTAGCTGCGAATATTTGCGAATTTGAATTTTGGAAGTATTTACATACATTTACCGATTTCTAAAATAAGTACATGGTTAATACAAAGTTCAGGAACAGTTCAAAAACTCCATTATATGAAAATAAATTATTTAGAAATTTTGGATGGATATGAAGTGGAAAGCAAAGAATAAATTTTTGAATTTTTTGACACTTGTTTAACCGGAAATATGTCCCTACTTCATTTTTTAAGTTAATACTTCTGTTGGCGCCCTTTGTAGGTATTGAATTGAACGAATGGGGCCCTTAACTACCTTAGTACGTCATACAACGCTGAATACAGTATTACCAATTTTACGCTAGATTTAGCGGAATTCGGGTTTTTTAAGCTGGCAAAATGACAAATTGTGGACAGCGGATTTAGGGACTTTTACAAATGACCATATTTTTTTGAACAATGCTTTGTTGTTTTAACAAAAAATTTGTTAATTTTTGCGTTTCTTTTAATACAGATTGCAACAGTACATCCAAAAATTATAGATGTATTTGTTTTGATCGTAAGAAAGCAATTCTCAATATTTTTATATGGTGACAATCTGGGCGGTTTTATTTTCTTAAGTTTTGTATATAAATGTTGTTTTTAAGTAGGTAATTATTTCATATCCTTTATTTTAATTTGCCTTCTAGATACAATAGTGATAATTATAAAATAATAATGCAAAACAAACTCAAGAATGTAAGCTTTAACATTTTATATTACTGGAAAATTTTCTTTTTTGTCATAACATTTTATCGTGTTTAAAAATAAACGGAATTTGGATATGTAAAAACGCAATATGGCGATCATACAAAAAATGAAAACAAAAGTGTGTGTCAATGTCTCAAAAACAGTTTATAGAAAAAACTGAAAACTGCATTACTTGAAATATTCAATAAAATATTAACAAAAATTAACATCAAATTTGTTCATTATTTCCATACAAACAGACTAAAATATATAGCAGTTAATAAAAAAATATAGCAAATAATAAAAAAATATTTTTTTTAAACAAACGCCGAACGATTCGTAATCGATTCGTTTTTTATTGCATATTAAATAAGGCCATTAGGCTACATAACTATACCTATTTAACCAGGTTTTGCGTATTACCGTTTCGATATTCCAATGGTGAGGCTTCTAAATTTAACACCCTTTTTAACTTTTTTGCATCCTAACCCATAAAATGTCTTTTAAACGTAACGTATTAAAGGGTTATATCGTTTAAAGAACCATTCGATCAACAAATGTTTTTGGCCGGTTACTGCGTGCAAATACTCCTCTGTGCGACGGCGCAATAACACAAATTTTTAAAAACGGACCAAAATATATAAGTTCTCTACCAAGTACCTCGAAACCATTAAAGGGGCTCTCTTAGGTTGAAAAAAGAACATACTGAAATGGCAATTAAAGACAGTTTAGATGTCATTATGAAGTTTCATTCCAAATTTAAAAGGTCCGAATGGATTTTAATCCATGAAGATGAGAAAATACATTAAAGGGCTGTTAATGTAAATGAAGGTGTCCCGTTTATTTTACGTTCTCTCGTCATTGATCAAAATTTAGACTTTGTTATTTATATTAGGAATGAGACCTTTTCTGTTCAAAAACTAACAGTGTTAAATTCAGTGATTAAGTATTTTACACGATGTATTTTTCTTTATCCTCGATAGTGCTAATAGTTTCCAAACTAAAAATCAGAATAAACTCCACTTAGCTGTCCAAACATAATAGTTTAGTCACCATCTTCAACCATCTATGTACATTTTTATCATTTAAAAGTTTGGGATTTTATTTTTTGTTCTTAAAATACATTAGAAACTTACTCTCATTTCCAGTCCAAAGAAACTATCTACTTAACTATAAGAAGTATACGATTTTAATAAAAAGAATTGAGAAAATATTTGCGCTAATGTACTACGGACACTTAATACACTTAATAATATTTTCAAACAGGTCAAAAAAGTTCATACAACCTATGCGATTTATAAAAGTAGAGATAACCTAAACGACACACAAGAAAAAATGTACCTAATTCTAATTAGGACTCAGTCTTTGTAGGACTAAGTCGTCAAATGACTGCGCAATTTTGCTCACGCATCACGGCCTGTCTGGTATTTTTCGTTGGCATCGATCTACTGGGCGTGACGTCACCTTTGGCGCAAAATGTAAAACTGACGTTTGTCTTGGACGAGCTTATTTTTAACTGTTGGGTTTCTGTGCGGTTTTGAGTTTCAATCTTGTTAGTAGATATTGAATATTTGAACAATATTAACGTGTGCAGCGGCGCAGTGCACTAGTATAGAAGGAAGACAAAAGGATTCGTTTTACACCACAATGAAACACAAACTGTTTCGTACAACTAAGTTGTGATTACACATATACAACAGCTATTATTTAAATAATATTCTTTAAAATGGCATAGAAGCTTGTAACGAAGTTACAAACCGGGACTTAGCCAAGTTTCAATCCGCGGCCGTATATCTGTCTGAAGTCCGCGATTTACGGAGTTCGAGTGCAATGCATTACTAAGGCACTAAAGCGCGCCCCGCTAACGAAAATGGCAGAATGCATACCCCTCCAGCCAAATACCTTAAAAATAACGAACAAAAATTTGAATGTTAAATCAGATTGATAAAGGTTGGTATGTTTAATAAATTAACATTTTAAAATTGGTTGACAATTACGTACGTTCCGAGGTAACGTTCATCGCGTTAGGTTAATCCCAAAACTGGTTCAACTTAAATATCCAATAAAACGGTTGTAATAGACAGTTTTTTCATTTCCATGTAAATAGGTTTTTCCTAACTGCTTAAATTATTAGTATTATATATTAAAAAAACGTCATTTTTATATTTTCACGAGTTGGTATAGAACATATATTAGCCGGCTAAGGGGAAAGACTATTAACAGATTAATATTAAACCGATTAACGGGTAAACTGGAACTGGTTAACCGGTCAATTTAAATCAGTTAAGAGCTTTACCGCCTTTAATCGGTTAATCGGTTAACATATGCCGGTTAACCGGTTAAGGTAAACCGGTCAACCGGTTAACCGACAGTTTGACAACTTTCATGAAAACCGGTTATTTTTTATAACCGGTTAAATTTGTTGTAACCGCCAAATCTGATAAGGCGATCACTGTTGACAGCACTACTTGTAACAGATCGCTTGCATCGCCGCACCTTTGATTGCATAACCGTATAGCTTGACTAGGCATTGTAAGAGGGAGGGGTCCGTTTCATTTTCCTCTGACGGCTATATTAAATTGTATATTGAATATAATAACCATAATAAACTGTGTTCGTAGATTCTTAGTGGTTTTTCTGCTTGTACCGCCCGCAGCCCGTTAACAACTTTTTCAGCTTGCGGCATCCGCCGCCATATGGGGATAGTGCACAGTAAACTGAAGAGCATACCTCAGTATAATAAAAAAAACTGGCGTACCGCTCATCACATAATCGTCCGCCCTCCGATCTAAAGGCCCGATCCGCCGCTCAATGAAACCTTTAACAAAGTGCAGAATGACTGTTAGAAAGCTCATTATTAATGTCAGTATAATTAAATTGCAGTAGTAATTCCTACTACTACGTTCGTGTAGCTAACCAGTTGTTAGACAGCTAATAATATTCACAATAATAATAAGTATTCTTAAACATATCAACGCCTGCGGATTAGACAACCAAACAGACGACGCACTACGTTAAAGTGGTTGCCTAAGGTCATGTTCTGATCTTTGACCATTATCAACCGGTTGCCGAAAGTTGTCGAAGCTGCTTCCAGTTTATTAGATAGTGTTCGTCGTCGATAAAAGAGGCACCGTGAAAATGCAACGAGCATGCTGATTTGAGGGACGGTGAAGCAAGCTAAGGGCATGGAAACAAATCGAACCAGGAGTGCAGTATAGTGTTCTGACTAATGATTTACTGATTTCTAGTGTTACAGTAGTAATGTTTTTACTTAGTTGTGTTTAGATTTAGTGTATTTTAATACAAGTATTTAAATAAAGAAAGTTATGTTACAAATCAGCATCTTTTGAACCCGTACGACATAACAATATCAAACCCAGCATTACAAAGCCAACACACTCTTCGCGCTGACATATTTTAAGAGCTAAAGTGGTCTCCGTAGACATCCTGTGAAATTAGCTATTCGCTATTACAACAGAATAATACCCGTCCGGCAGTTAAAAATACATTGCCGCGAGAGAATAAGAAAATTTATTTTTACCCCCTGCGGTCGTATTCTACATAAGCGAACAGAGAACGACCTAATGAAGTCGCGGAACAACCTCGTGTAGTTCTTTGCATTTCAGTATACTTATTCGCCAAGCGGGAATTTTTTTACAGGCATTGACACTTAATTAGCAATGTTTACTGCAACTGGCGATTCCATCGCCTGCCCACTTTTCTCATGTTTGCATGCACCCGTATGTATGGTGGAAAAAAAATAGGGTGATGCGACCGGGAAGCTTTAGAAAACATGTTTTTGTGCAATCAGCGTAGTCTAATAGTAAATGGAACTAATGCAACCGAAAGGTCGCAATACTTCTACTCAATTAAACTTATCTTTGTTCAAACAATAGTACTACTAAAGACATAAGGTGTTCAAGTTCAGATCTGTTTGATATTTCTCAACAGCTGTTCAAATTATTGAAATATTTTAATAAATTATTTATCGGAAGAATTTAAATATTTTGAAAAAATGGTTACCATTTGCAACTACAGTACTTCACATTGTCTTTACAATATCATAACGTTTTTGTAGCACCCTGTATCTACTTTTTTGTTACTAAGTATATTCTTCTATGCTTATAGAAAATAGGTACTTCATAGACATCGCTATAATAATCGACCGTTTTCGAGATATAGCATTTTAGTTATGTAATGCAATTCCATTATTTAAAGAATTATTTATGTAATGAGTAAGCCTTGATTCAAAATAATGAAGGCAAGCAACAAATATGTTAGGTTTTATTTTCATAAATAAATATTTTACAAGTGTTATTAAAAGAAGTGTTCTCTAAGCAATAGAAATTCAGTACACTTTTAAATTCGTTTATTAAGCTTCCCAAAGTAATAGCGCTGAATTGTTAATTCTTTGCTATCTATGGCATCTGCATAAATGTGTGATATATATAAAAAAATCCATGGGATTTAAATCACGACATATTCAGACAAAAAGAGAAATGTGTGTTTAAGTAATTCTTAATTGGTAGACAGAAGTGCGCTGGAGCACTTCTTTGCATGAATATCATATTTCTTCTTATATTTAATGGCAGGTCAACCAAATAAGAGGAAAGGTCATTTTGAAGAGAAACTCGCACAGTCCAGTGGCGGCTGGTCATTAAGTGCCAACGTGCCATGGCACTACCAGCAAAACTGTAGAAAAATATTTTTTTAACAATCAAAAATTGAATTATATTGGAACTCAAAGTGGTTGAATTTGTGGGAACACCGGCGGAACTGCGGAACGCAACCACTCATAAACGGTTACGCTTGCGCTCAGCACCGGCATTAGATCCAACTTCACGTTCGTGCACGAAATCGTGGCAGTCTTTTTTTGATCACCGCGGGGAGCAAGAGGAGCGAGGAGTACGCAGGTTTAAGTAAACGTTCGTGCCAGTGCCAGTGCCAGTGAGTCGATTGGCACGGATCAGCGTTGCCAACTGACCTAACTTTAATCATCGTACAAACCCTACAAAAATTATCGTATATAAGAAAATATTATCCTACACATAATATAATAAAAATAGTATAATTTAGCATTCTTTATTTAAACTTACTCAGTTATAAAGGTCGAGAAGTCAGCACATGTGGTGGTGAGATTAAGGTGCGGTAAACGTGTCAGAGAAAATTAGTTAAATTTTGACATTTGACTTGATGACTTGACATAGCAATGTAAATGTATCAACACAACGCAAACATTGAGTGCCTTAGGAATGCTGTCGGCTGAGAAGCAATTCCTAAATAATATTGACAATTTTAATAAGCGAGTAATTGACAATTTTGCAAGCAGAAAAGAGCGCCGAATGGATTTTGTCAATCAGGCAATATAAAAACTACATAGTGACTTAAGACACATAAGTGACGAACGCGTTGACAATGCAGTGTAGGTTTCTAACGTGGTACCTAACTTGTTTTGGATGAAAACGTTTGATACGAAAATGATAGGTACATGTATTATAAATTGGGTATTTTAAACTACCATATTATAATTTTATCTTTAGTTTTATAATCGTTTGTAACATATCAAATTTTTGGCACTACCTTGCGATACAGTCACGAGCCGCCACTGGCACAGTCCGATAACATAAATGTCAATAATCCCGCACCAAACATTAATTTTGAACTTATGTTGATAGTCTTTCATAACTAGGTGGGGATCCTTTGCGTCCCAAAAATGCTTATTGCGAAAGTCAAAACCGCCTTGACGTGTAAACGTCCGAAACCACACTTTTCACAAAAGAAGGATCGTCAGTTTGACTAACGTGTCAATAATAACTTAATTCAGGGTTTTCCGCCACACGAACCAAAATTCTCGCTTGTGCTTCTGGAGCAAGTTTTCGGACTTCCTTAGTATCTCGATTGGGACGATAGGAACAGTTTCTCCCAATCAATTAGAAAGATGCTGAAATAATTTATGTTCCGGCTGCCTGTTAGGAAGAGGAACTCTGCACACATTAAAATTGTTTGGGCGTATCCCGAAACCAAATGTCTAATCTCCATGTTCAAATACCTATAAATTATCCTGGTGGTTTAGTTTTAGATTGTAGTAAAAACTCTAAGAAAACAAAGTACCAACAATTACAATGCTCGACAGTAGCTAAGCAAGAAGTGTTATTTGTTGTTGTTAGCATTTATTGCTTTGCAATTAAGCATTCTTAAAGAACTGTACAATCTTTAAATAGTGAAATACATTGTTAAAATAGAACTATCTCGAAAACGGTAGATTTTAGTGATCTCCACAAACGACACATTTCTATTGATAAATGAAATGAAAAAAAATAGGTACAGGGAGACGCAAAAAAGTTATGACCTAAAGTACCATGTGCAAATAGCGACCAATTTTTAAAATATATAACTTCCTTGACCAAAGCCTTTATAGAAAGATTTGTCTGTAGGTACGTAATAAATTTCTAAAAAAACATTTTTGCAGTCCAATTTAATTTACATACGGGACCCAAATAGTTTCTTTGTGCTTTTTTGAGAGTTGAGCCAGGAAGATTCTGAAAAATTTGTAAATAAAGGGTAAATTTTTTTGAAATGAAGCCAAAGAGTTTCTGAATACTTGTCGATTTCGTGAACATTTGGCAGCTTTATTTTCGATATAGGAGCTTATGGATTTTAATCAGTATAAATATCTTTGCCATATTATTATAGTACAGGACTGCAAATTTTTATGCGGTATTAACTGGAGGTCCTTAAAAAAGAACATATCAGGGGTGTCCCTTCAAGGGGGTGATTTGAGATAACTGCGATAGCCTATAAACATAAGCAGGGTAGTCTGCAGTATTTTAATGGTTAGGTTTAACTGCGCGAACGGAGTCTGCGCTCATATTTGAACTTTTTGGGTATTATGTATTCCTAACCATTAAAAATCAGTAGCAATAAACAGTTGTTCCGTCTCGATTGTACATTAATTTTCATCTGCCCCACCGTTTATACTAAAAAAGTATTTACATTCAAAATTAAACCTCATAATCATATAAAATGATACTCGGCAGAATCTATCTGGGCACATTCAATCGGTTCAAATGTCCCGTTGAAAAATTCCCAATTTAATGATTGAAAGGTATTGTCGGATGGAGGATCGAAAGAACAAATTACACCACAGTGTCGATCCAGTAAGAATATATTCTGGCTGTAACTGGAGTGTCGCGCAAGCCGGGAAGTGAATGAATTAGGGTGGAGCTACCTGATAGATAGACCTTGAAAGATTTAAATCGACCGCATTTTCCAATGTAGCATAAGAAATGTGCGTAATATAAAATTGATACAATTCAGAGCTCCTTCTAAAATCAAATACATGTTACATTTCCATGTTTTGCGTTTCCTAATTGCTTGGGATTGTCGAATTAAAAATTAGTCTTGCTTTTCTTGTTCTCTGTAGACCAGACTTGTAACGTCCCCAAAGACTACTAGATTAGCGCTAGTAACTATCGCAGTTTATATAAACATTTTGAAATATCTGTAGATCCGTAAATTTTAGATACAAAAAGCTGTCGGAAATGGATGAGAATGAGAAAGTTGATGTAAAACTAAAAATTGTCACACAAACAATCCCTGCTGCTTCAAAATTTAGAAATTTGGCGCTCTTGCCAAAAAAATGTTACTAGTAATTACAATTATTTCTGTCTTTACGTAAATATCTACCAAGAAGGATTCCGAAGTTCCAAATACTCCGTTGAATTTTTGTTCTTACTCTAAAACCTAAAGTCGTAGGCAATATAAAATTATGGATAAGTATTTTTCATTTAACTTGAAACTTTATCTCAAAAACCAGTAGAAATCTAGGCCAGAATACCAACAGGTGAACCCTCTACAGGGTCCGCCACTTAAAACTCCCCAGGCTCGTATTTTCGCTATTTTTTTAGGTGCAACCTTAGGTTGCATATCAAATTGTAGGTCTTTTTAAATTCTTTAAAAATAGTATATTAGGTGTCCAAAAATTTTTTTTGGTAATTATATTTTGCAAATGAAGTTAATTTGTGTAAATATTTTTTAACCTTACCCCGTATAATAAATATTGCTTTATAGTTGGATGCCGCCTTTTATTTTCTTCAGTTTGTGTCTTTACCATGTAAGCGTATTTTTACTCCTTCTTAGTGAAAAACAAGAAAAACTACTCGCCCCCATTTTTGTTAATAGGGTTGTTCAGAATTTTTAAGTGTTATTTTAGTAGCTTATTACGGTACAAATTATGCCTACATACCCATCGCTGCACACAAAACCCCAAAATTTGGAGTAACTTTTAAATAAATGAAGTACAAAATTCGCTCTACAGAGAGAGAGAGAGAGAGAGAGAGAGAGAGAGAGAGAGGCTGGAAAACGAAACCCTGCGATGAGGCTAGTTTGGTTTTCTACATCACGCACTAGCCTCATCGCAGGGTTTCGTTTCCTAGTCTCTCTCTCTCTGTAAAACGAACTTTGTACTTTATTTATTTAAAAGTTACTCCAAATTTTGGGGTTTTGTGTGCAGCGATGGGTATGTAGGMACCATTTGTACCGTAATAAGCTACTAAATTAACACTTAAAAATTCTGAACAACCCTATTAACAAAAATGGCGGCGACTAGTTTTTCTTGTTTTTCACTAAGAAGGAGTAAAAAATACGCATACATGATAAAGACACAAATTTAAGAAAATTAAAGCCGGCATCTAACTATGAAGCAATATTTATTATACGGCGTAACGTTAAAAAATATTTAGAAAAATTAACTTTATTTGCAAAATATGATAATCTGCAAAAAAAATGTTTGGACACCTAATATCTTATTTTTAAAGAGTTTGAAAAGACCTATAATTTGACACGTAACTTAAGGTTGTACCTGAAAAAATAAAGAAAATACGGGCCTGGGGAGATTTAGGTGGCGGACCTTGTATATGTAGTAATGGTGGAGGCGCCGGATCTGCAACTAGCTTGTGCATATTAATTTAACATTATAAGTGGAATCAGTTAGCTGTAGAAAAARGTAAATACCGGCAATCTATGTAACATTGGGATTGTGCACTAAAGCTTCATGCACAAAGGATTAGGTTCTCGAATGTATGAAGTACATTATTTTAAGACATTGAACGCCCCAACCTGATCGAAAGGGCAAAATATTTATTTAATATAATACATATAATCAAGTAAAGGCGGCGGTACCATCAATCCCTATTGTACAGTTTCAGCTAAGCCGCTTCTTAGGCAAACTCGGTGGATCTGTAAATCCCGGTTTATCTTGAGGCGCTCACCGCTGCAAAACCATTTCGCCTCGTTTGCCAAGCATACTTTCCGTAATTGAATTCAAGGCAACGAGTTTATTTTTACCACCATTCAAACAAATATAGATTGTATACATTTCCACCTCGTTGCGTGCATTTCAGAGGTAGAGTGTATAAATCTCATATCCTTGATCGAAATCACACAAACACGTTTGCTTTTTTCAAACTGACGTAATCAAAGCACCGCAAAATAAAGTACGCTAGGTTTCATCTGCTGGCAAATATTATGAGGCTGGTTATCGATTAGTTCGATGAATGCCMCATTWWATTAATAAGAACAGGAAGACTACTCAATAAACATGCCAAATGATATTTAAAAGAAACCAACAAGTTTCATTTTCAAAGCTTGTAACCAATTTGATTGAAATAAATATATTTTCCACTTGGCAACACAAAGTAACATTGCCAATTAAGGAAAATCCCTTTGGTATTACGAGGTTGCCTTAAATTATTCTGGTTAGGTATACATAATAATTAAGAAAAGAAATGAATCTAGCTAAGCTAAGGCTTAAACCTATAATTAAATCTTGTGTTCGTTTTGCTTATCTTCACCCTTTATCCATGACATGCGTTTCTGTTCTAGAGGCACAGCATGTTTATAATATTTTTTGTTGTAAGACAACGCCATATTTTCCTATGTTCTTGTCTCCCTGGCTACATTAGAAAAATTTGTTTGGTGCTGTCTTTTAATATCGACTTTACGTCAAAAAAATGATTCATAAAATTCTGCCACATTTTAAGAAGCTTTAACTACAAGTGTATAAGTACTTAATTTAAATTACTATAGTATTTATTAAAGGATTGGTAGATTCTTGCTTCAACACCACTTGCTTCCTTACAAATTTTTGTTTTTAATTGATTCTTCAATATATTTTTCAGCAACTTTAGAACTTTTCCAGTAGCCGTGTCCTGTTGTTAATGCTATCCTAAAGCAGTAACTAGTACCCTTATTGAAACTTTCAAGATTGATATATTTAGTGTAGATCCTAAATCTTAGATTTATGCATCCGTATTGTGTTTTCAGCGATGCGTGCAGGTCACAAATGCAAAATTTCTTGAAAAGATGATTCAAGTTTTTTTTTTAAATTAGTACAGCAAATAATTAACGATCATCATCGATTTGAGCATCGAACACTTAGACTATAATGTGGCACTATTGATATACGTTTGACTAAAAGATAAAATTTTAGCAATTGAAAGGTACGAAAGTGTTTATTATTGACCTCGGGATGTATGTGTTTAGTTTAATCTCCTGATGACCCCTGTTTTAGTTTTTAGTTAAAATATCTTCTTTGGTTTCCTATTAAGTTTAATTCCAATTATATTTGAGTTTACAATCTATTTTTTGTGTTTTATATTATTAAAGCTTAACCACTATAATTGTTACGTACACCCTGCCGAAAGAGTACAAATTTGCAGGTTTAGAAGTATTCTTCAGACTACAAACTGGCGTCATCATTTGCATTTATTAATTCCTGTTAAATGAGTGTATTAGTTTCCTGTTAGCTGTAATATCTACACGATTCTGAAGTATTTTTAGATTTTGTTTCTTGTTTGGACTTTAAGCTGTCGTTCTTATAGTTTAGTTCACGCTACAAACACAGAAAATAGCAACTTCTTCATTTTTTCACTGCGTTAGTTTAAGAGCTTGATGTAAGTAATGAAGAGTTAATAATATTAGTAATGATCAGTATTATCCCCGTCTTTTGTAATTGAATACCACTTTGGACTTTTCAGGATATTAAGGCAACAGCTACGTTTGAGGGTTGTCAAATTACAGTAATGAAGTTTTGGAAAAAGTAGAAGGTTCTCGCTCAAGGGTAATGAGGTAATTGAAAAGTAATTATGTCTATTACAATAGTATTAGCACGGGCAACCCTCCACAAACCATACACATTTTCGCGCCATCTAACGCCATACCAGCCCATCATTGTCTAAGAGCAAAAGCAGATAATTTTCCTTCGGTTATTTTATTTAAATTTATTTTGTTACTCGCTTAATTAAGTATTTATTTTGTTGCAGTAATTATACTGTAATTGGATATGTAAATAATAGTTGGGCAATAAATTACCATTACTACCTATATATGTATACTTGCGTGTTGTAGTATGGCCATCCGGTCACGTGGAATTTCCACAGCTGTATCTCGGAAAGTATGAATTGGAGAGGAAAAGTCATGAGAAATAATATCATAGTCAGAGCCTTTCAATGGTTTGAAAAATGGTCTCCGTTCGGAGTTGTTGATCTTTGACATAAACTATTTAAAACTTAAAATTATTTTGTCTCTTTGCATTTTTATTTCCTCGTCCCCTATGCCTGGACTAATAAGGTGTGGTATAAAAAAAAGTATATTTCTTCTAAAATGCAGCGCCAACTACACGCATGACATAAGCTTAGTAGGACAAAACAGAATGCCGACTGCTAAATCAGACCACGAGACGCTCTCAACGCGGCATCCTTAAGCTTGCGCTTCGGGGTATTGAAGCGAAACAATGGTCGAGTAATCCCGATGACAGACAGCAGGAATCCCCTATGTTTATGTCTCCTAATCCAAAGTCAACTTTGCGCGTCAACTTTCTCAGATATGTAAATGGGGAGAAGTAAACTTTGACGGCAACAAAAGAAATATTACTTTGGGGGAGGTCGTAACACGCCGGTGACGTAAGAACCATACTTTACACAGGTATGAGTTTATCTAATAAAACACAATTTGGATTCCAAAAGATGTGCTCGTTCTTTAGACGCGTTAGCTAATGTCCATTGCAGTGTAAACTCATCAGCTAATTTTTATTAAAAAAATTATGTAAAATTGCTTTTCGGGATCTAAAAAATGTTTAAATTTACGAAATGTCACAAAATATATGGGTATTACGGTGGTGACACTATGTAATGAAACGTCAGACGGGTTGTCATTTAAACGTTAACGTAAACGCTTAAACGAGCCACATCGTATAATCCTGTAATTGTTATGTTCGGAAAAATCTTGCAACACGTCAGCTTTTGTTTCTAGAGGGACACATTTGAAGGTAACAATAGTTACCCTTTCCTACGCCCCCCTCTCCCCACCACATCAAACGTTAAAAAGATTAAATAGGAAGAAGAGTCGAGTGATCCTTCATTTAAAAGGTTTTTCAATTCTCTATTCAACCATAACTAAATGTTTGACATCCACACAAATTATTCACAGAATTATCGAAATCTAAATAATTTATTTGTGTTAAAAATAAAACCACTCAAAACAAATAACAATGTGTAATTTCATTTTATTAAATTTTCCAACAAAACAAATATCCCTCGACATTTAGACCTTGCAACCCAACAGCTTTATAATGGTCAGGCAAACATTTATAAAACAGTGGTACTCTTGTAAACATTGTCACAGGGTTTGTAGAATGCTTGAGATGCAAAAAGGCGCATCGTTATAAAACATTTTAGTTATATACAGTATCCCATAATGATTTTAGTAGGTGTTATAGAACAATTTTGCAGATAGTTACAGAGGTGGTATAAAAATTACTATAAATCAGTTACAAAACGTTGCATTTAGCATCTTCAAAAGAACCTTTCGGTGTTTTAGCTGATTTGCCTGAGAATGATTTATTTCTTAACGATTAGGTAAAATTGCAACCTATATTCTCCTTCTGTAAAATAAAACGTCCTCAGACCGAGATATATACCGTACCAGATGACATAAAATATGCGTAGTATTGAACTGTGGTTACAAGGAACTACTACCAAACAAGATTTTCTGTGAAACATATGCATATATGTGTACAATTGCGGTCGTTAAAAATGTCCCGGTCTCCACAGGTTAGGGTTGTCGAATATCACCTGAAACTTAGGCAACCACTATAACGTGCCTAAGCATGCGATTATTTTATCGCTCGAGCATGTCTAAGCTCCCAAACGGTAAATTTGAACGGCTCGTGTTACGTGGGACCACTTTATATACAGCATGCACCTTAGGAATACATACAAATGAACATAACTTTATTTTTGATAACTTCGTATCTTTCGGATTTGAGTTAATAGTGGAATGAATTTGAATCGACCACCATTTAGTAAATAAGTATTTAATCAGTTTTGTGAAGGCCAGTACCTAATTATTTTAAGCTAACTATTATAAATAAATTAGCGAATTGTGATACATTTTGAGTTGCAAACGAGAGATAATAAAAACGTGGAGATGACTGGTATAGTATACAGAATTTTTAGCCAAGTGTTCATTCGGTGTGACAATAGAGAAAATTCAAATTCGTTCTAAAGTAAAAAAAAATCAATACGATGACTTCTTTTTGTTTGATTAGTAAGATATGTAAGCTTTGTATTGGCAAAAAATAAGTAACATGATCGTATCTGGCAAACGCATCATGATACAAATACGAATTGTGATACATTTTGAGTTGCAAACGAGATGTATTAAAATCTTCCAGATGACTGGTATAGTTACGGAATTTTTAGACAAGTATGCTTATTCGATGTTTCAATACAGAAAATTCAAATTGGTAAATTCGTTGTGAAGTAAAATAATCAAAATGACGAATTCTTTTTAGGTTTGATTAGTATAAAATGTAAGCTTTGTATTGGCAAAAAGTAAGTAACATGATCGTATCTAGCAACCGCATAATGATACAAATACGTTTGTTTAAAACTATATTTAGCGGTCTGGGCATTGCCGGTTTGCTAGTTATACACGATGAGAATGGTTACTCAGCTGCCCGGGCCTGACCAAAATTTACCTGTTTACGAACAAAGGTTATATGCAGATTGCACCCTTGCGATTTCAATCGGCAGTTCCCTACACCTTACCAAATTTCGTGGATTTCCTAATAATAGTAATTTGTATCTKGATTTKTATTTTGAACGAAAATAGGTGTTAGCGGAAAAGTTAGTCGGCTAGTGACAACGCTAGGATTTTAGTGACGTCTATACATGCATTGTATATAAGGCATATTGCATGTTGAATTTACAAGTATGTGCTTAGCAGATACATTTTTGATTCCTACATTTTTATGTTTACAAATAGTATATTTCCAAAACCCACTGTGATCAAATTATCAATGCTACGTTAATATTTGATAAAAAGTTCACTTATGCTGTTGCTTTTGCTTTTACGTTCCTCATCACCGCCGCGTTGAACCGCTCGTCGCTGTACACAAATTTCATAAGAATGAACATGCCTTCAGAAGTCATAACTCATAATTATTTCACTTTTTCTTGGCGTATTGTAATTCGCTTGTCACAAAATAAACACAAACAACAAACTGTTAAATTGACGGGCTGAGGCTCACGCGTGACGCGTTGACCCCAGATGTAAACAAGCGGCAATTTACAAGACACCTGACGTCACGGTCAATATGTTCGCGTTTTGGCGGTCCCTTTAAATATTCACATTTTTAATATTAAAAATACACCTTACGATCTATTTTTTCGAATGTATAAGTTGTCACAGCTGTTTTGTGGATTAGATGCTACCTATTAATATACAATTTAATAAAATATAAATACATGGCAAATACCCAATTGTCGATATCGGATTGACACAAATCCAAAAATTGAATGTTTAGGCAGGTATCCTGAGTGACCACACCATAGTGACATTCTTTAAGGAAATTAAATGGTGAGATATTGGCATTTGTTGGAAAATCAGATCATACCACGGAATAATCACGTAATTGAACATGACCCGAGCTTATCGGAAAACAAGGTAGTTTTCCAGCAGGATAGTGCTGCACCCAATTACGTCCCTCCCGTGAGGCATTTTCTGAATAATCAATTTCCCGGTCGCTGGATTGGCTGGGGAGGGTCTATCTAATGCCTTTCCAGATCTACCGATATTAGTCCTTTAGATTTCTTTTTATGGCGATTGATAAAATCTAAGGTATACGAGGCACAAGCTGATACACCAGAAGATTTGCACAAAAATAACCTCTGAAGTTCTCGGAAACCTGCGGAGGGAAACAGAAAATAGACTGTACAACTGCATGGAGGCAAATCATTTTGAACATTTAAGTAAATGTGCTACTTTCTTGTGTGAGCCCATACTAACGTTATTCGTTATGTCTCTGAAAGTTGGCGAATTCCCCAACAAATGGAAAATTGCAAGCCTAATTCCAATATTTAAGAATGGTTCAAAAGAAAACGGCGAAAACTATCGGCCTATCAGCAAATTATGTGCACTTTCTAACCTTTTTGAGAAATTAATGTACAAATATGTTTTCGCCACTGTAAATCAACTAATTATACCACAACACGGATTTTACAAGGACAATTCCTTGGAAAGTAACTTATTCAGTTTCTCTGAGTATCTACATGTAAATTTAGATCAGCAAATACAATCCGATCCGATCTACACCGATTTTAGAAAAGCGTTACATAAAATAAACTCTACTTTACTTTTTAGACGACTAGCATAATCCGGTATACAAGGTGAGCTTTTATGGTGGATTCGGTAATATATTCAGAACCGATTTCAGTTTGTACATGTAGAAGGCTTTAGTTCCAAGTGTCAGAGTGTCACTTCCAGCGTACAGCAGGGTTTCCATCTGGGACCCTTCTTGAATATTATATATATAGACAACATAGGATCGTATTTTCATCACTGCAATGTCCTGTTGTATGCCAATTACTTAAAAATATATTGACGTATAAATTCAACTGTTTTGCTGTCCAGGAGGATCTTGAACGTTTAAGAAAATACTGTGAATGGAGTAGTCTCTTTCTAAATTTAAGTAAGTGTCACTGTATAATTTTTACAACAAATAAATCACCATTTGTTTTATCATATTACCTCAATAATAATCGCCTTAAACAGGTTAAATTAAATTACAGATTTTAACTCACATGTAGACCTTGCTGTAGACAGTGCACTAAAAATTCTCGGCTATGTTTTTCGAAAATGTAAATACTTTCAAGCATTAGATCTATTACTACCTTATATAACTCTCGTCCTTAGTAAACTGAGCTTTACCAGCTTTATTTAGAATCCGCATTATAAATGTTATATAGATAAAATAGAAAGAATTCCAAGCAAATTTATTAGATATTTATGTTATAAACAAAACTACACAATTCATAATCGGTCTGTCTCAACTGCAAGGCGTCATTTTAGTTTTATTTCACTTGAGAATAGGAGAACCATAACGGATATTATTGTTTAATGTCAAGAGTACAATTTTTCCTTCTTCTAATTACATTTATATACATAGATATTTAGTTATATTTATTATTATTTAGTTGCGAATACTATGTGAGGTTTTTTCCTGATTATATTTCCACGTGCACAAATAAAATAAATAAATAACATAATAAAATAAAATTGCTTGCTACCATTTGTCTTGAGTGTTTATATTCATAAAAGGAATAAATTGCTTAGATTTCGATTTTCTGTTAACAATTTGCAGGAATGGTAAATATTTTGGTTTGTGTGTACTCTAAAAACAGAAGTTGGCGTGTTTCAGCACTTTTCTTTGGGAATATATCAATTGCCAAAGTATATAAGGTGGCTCGTTTTAACTGGAACGCACGGTATATTACAGTAATTAATTGCCCATCATCTAAATCGAGTAAGTACAGTATCACGAGTAGTAGAATTCCAATATTATTATATTATATTAATAGAAATACGGCAGGCGACAAACTTTGCTTTTATTGACTGCCCCGTTATTATTCTCTACTTTGTTTTTGATCCCATCGAACATGTTTGGGACATTCTTGAGAAGGGTCCGGGCTTGAGTGCCTGTACCAACAACACTCGAAGAACTCAGAACTGTCTTAACGGAAAAATGTGAGCGTATCCCAAGCAAATTTATTCAAAATGTTGTAGACAAGCTTCCAGCAAGAGTAAATAAACGTTAGTGAAGCAGACCATTGAATCCTGTAATTAATGTTAAACGTCTGACTGATATGACAAGAATTGTTTTTTTTGCATTTTATAAACAGTAAGTTGTATTCGTCCTATAATAAAACAATCTTTATTTCATGTGGTAAAATTATTGACGCAAACAATAATTATGAGCAAGGGAAGATGTGAGTTATAAAAGAAAAGTATTTGAACCTAGATCTGATATATATGTTCGCTTGCGACTATTGCGTTGTGGTGGGTGTTTCAAAAACGTTAGTCGACAAAATTTTTTCGATGGTAAAGCACTTCCAGATGAATGATTACAAATTTTTCCTAACTAAATCAGGACATGTTGACATAATTCTTTTAGAGGGTCGATATACACAAAAATGCTGAATAGTTTACAATAATTTGCTTGCCAAAAATCATTGATGAGTGGTGACAAAACAAACCTAAACATTAATCATTCTTTGTCACGATAATGCAAAACCCCATACTGTGTTGGTAAAATAGTGTTATAAAATACTTAATGACTCCTTCACCTCACATTCTCTATTTGGCTCCACAAGACTATTTMCGTTTCCTGTGATCAAAAATAAAGGGCGTCGCTATCGCTTTTCCGGTACTAAGGAAATCACACATTGTAAATATGCACACTTCTCAATAGAATTCTAAAAGATAAATATTATGAAAAACAATAAAGCCATTAATATCTGCAAAAACTGTTCATCATGCTATTTCCGAGATATTTTGACTGTCCCATGTACTTGTTAATTGATATATTTTGTATGTATCGATTATACGAAATATTTGTTGTACGATGTAAGAAATTTGCATCAAAACATGCTTCTCGCTTGTTAACCAATAACGCTGGAAATTAAGATTGATAGCAAACTGAACATTAACCATACCTTTGAATATAGAATGTACATTCTATATTCAAAGGCCATACTGACAGGGTCGTGCAAAAATACTAACGAGAAGCTATCTATATATCTAAGATCGTACGTACATTTCAGTTTTAACTAGTTCAGTTTTTAATAAGTTAAGCGTAGGGAAAGCAAATCAAAGTCTACTACCAGTGATTCTGTCGCAAAATGCAGGGCACTTTCAGACACCACGTGACTATCTTCAGTGTTAAAATTTAAGGAGAGATTACACAGTAAACATATATTCAAGTTTAAAATTCTTCCTTAGTATTTTAGCACTGAAGAGTATGGTCACATGGTGACTAAAAGAGCTCTTCATTTTACAATACAGTCAGTGGTATTGGACATTGCTCCCTCCCTCCTGTTGCTAAATCTGGTACAAACAAGCAGTCTATTTTCAGATTTCTCATTACAAAAGTTAAGAGTTTCCGCTAAACACATTCTCTGATAAATATCCAACATGCTGTTTTGACAATAATTAAATCAGAAGAGACCAAACGTATTTAATATTCAGCAAACACTTCGCAGGCTCAATTAAGAACGGTAGCGGAGACCCAGAGGGAGAACGTAAACAAAATCGATGGGAACTAGATGTCGCTTAGACCCTAATCAGCCTAAATTGTGAAGTTGACTCGAATATGGGAAAAGTAATGGTTGCAAACCGCGTTTCGGAGATGTTTGCTTAGAGCCAACGATATTGGTTCTGATTTGGTGCTAGATACGCAATATTACGCTCACAGTATGCGCCGACGTCAATATATAACGGTACGTCGCAGTACGGTGAAAATACATAACAAAACCGTGCTAATTTGAGTATAACAATGTATAGATTTTTCTTTTGTAACGATTCAATTTGTATCTGTCTGGTCACAATTAATAAATGATTTCTATGCACTTTTCAGTTTTGGTCGATCGATGAGATAGAGTAATTCCTGAAACTCTGTGTTCGCAACATTTTTAACAGACTTCGATAAAACTTTAAAATATAAAAATTTATGTTTTACTTCTCGCTCCAGTTAGACATTATGTGTTTGAATTTAGGTTAGACCGATATAAAAAGGATAACGGCATCAGCTTTTTGGTTTTTTATACTATTCTTCTTCTATTAATCAGAACCTGAGACTATCTTATTCTTAAAGAATAGCAATTTCTATACATTATTACCTAGTTATACCTTATACCAAAACCTAAATAATCTATATGGAGTTACCTACATCGTAGAGATAACAATTTATGTGGTTATTTCTTCAACGATTAACTATTACGCTATATTCAAACCCACACTTTTATTAAGATTTTTGACCAAGGCAAAATACTGCTAAGCACTAACGGATGACCTGACACCATCAGTGGCACTTTTGGTCCAGAGCCGCTGCCGCTTTTGGTAATAAGACACTGCAATTTGTTAGATAGTGACCCCTAGTAATAGATATATGGTGTGTAAATGTCGACCATGGAATAGTCTGACAGCTCTTCAGAAACATCTAGTGAGATTACGCAGGCGGGGAGCTACCCTATATAAAGCCCAAACTGGCCCATGACGAATGAAGTATAATTTTAAGGGCGTTAAAGCAATGAAACAAAAGCGAATTAGGAGTTCTGAAATGTCCTAAGTGCTACTGAGAGCAAAATAGTGTTTTAAATAGTGGTTTACTGAATAAATGGTGTTGTAATATATATAAAATAAGACTGGTTAAGGCATTGGTGAATCCCCACATAGAGTATTGCGCACAGACATATTATAACTTCCTTATTCAGCACAATAAACACAAATTGCAACAAGTACAAAATGCTTGTATGAGATTTGTCTATAATATCCAATACACCGAACACATTACATCGTAGTTAATTGATAACCCACAATTGAATACTGAATCTAAAATGACATTATTATATAAAACTTTGTTACAAAATACTACACTCAAAACTGCTTCCATATCTTTATTCTTTGTTATCAAGGCGATCAGAAAGTCATAGTGTGAACATTCGTAAAGATACTTTTTCTATTCCTCTGCACTCCACAAAAAAAAATTTGCACTTAACAATACCAATCATTCATTTACTATATTCGATGCAGTAAAGTGTATTTGTTCCTGGGAAACAAATATTCAACTGTTTCCTACAACTTCTCCAAAGTCTCGTTTAAAATTCAAAAGTAAAACGGTTTTAACATAATTAGCGGGTACGAGAAAGTCATTTTTGCGCAAGCTTGATAACAGACCATGCAATAAATTTAGAAAAGTTAAAATTTAACTAAACAAGTGTGGTGTTTAATTTGAGTAAAAAAAAAAGAGCGTAAGCAAGTGAGTAACTAAAAAGAAGTTGTGTTAGTTTATAAAGGACCTTTTTAACCAGGTTGCATATACAATTTTTATACTTAAATCTTGTTAACACTTAATGAAAGGATCTGAAGTAAATAATTATAATAGGCAAGGTTATTAAACCACGTAACAATCAAACAATTCAGCAAATGGTCCAGTGTAAATATAGTCATATTCTGTGACATCTTAAATTAAGCGGTTCTGTACCTTCAATAATTACTTATTTATACATGGTTTCTATAAATTCATATGCATTCATTCATGCATCCAGGGCGCTTTTGGAAATTTTTGATTAAATCAATTTGCCGCCTCTTAGGAAAGTGACACTTGCTTGTCATCTGTGATTTTTGAATTATTTGATGTATTTTAATATGAGAATACGCCTGGGAGTGTATATTTTCAACGCATTTTTTAGTGTTTTGTGGGATAATTAACTTTAAGGTTGCATCCCAACCTTCAGTACTATAGCAGCTTGCTATCGCCATGCATATTGTAGCTTGGCAGCAGTTACAAAAAGGCGGCACAATAAATTCAGAAATCCACGCCGCCCGCGTTGCATGAATCATTTATAGMAACCCTGTATTTATACAAACTACAAATAAATAGATTAATTTCATTTACCGAGACTGTTTTTTTGAGAGACCTGGCTTTAAATGGTTAACAGAGGCTTGGTATTTTGCGATACATTGACATCTTAACAAATCTAACCTACTGTAACAAATTCAGTCCACAAAAACAGGTTCTGATATACTTTAGAACAATACACTATTTTGAGGTAAGTACTGATTTATTTGTATATAAAAGGTATTAATAAATAGTTAGGTACAAATTGGTTCATAAGGTATTGTATATATAAATTTATTACAAGCATATACCTATCACGTACGTAAAAATCAATTTCTAATATCCATGTTTATTGAACTGACTGAAATAATTAAAATGCATGTTTACGAACAACTTAATATTCTTTTTTCATAGTTTTTCACGTTTTTTTGTATGTACACTTTCTCAAGCTTGAATTTCAATGTAAAGTTTTATTTGTTCCTGGAACTATAAGGCTGCTTTGGAAACAGAATAGGCTTGGTAAGTGCACAATCTTAATTTACGACTTGACTTTACACGAGATTATTTTGCAACTTTCGGAATTAATAGAACGATCGAGTGGAGCTATCAAATACGGCCACACATTCCATTTTCTGCAAAATCGTTAGCCTGGCCTATTTTGGTGCATTACAACATTACAAGCACACTCAGGTACAATAAAGCTGGATTTAACTATAACTTTACACGTGTGCGTTGGATCACCTCTGTATAAAAAGAGCACTGTCGGCATTACAGACATTTTGTCTCTCACCTGGACGACTAATCAATATATGATATGAGCGACAAAATGCCGTGTTGTCTGCACTAGGAATATACTGCACTGAGGAGGTTTAACAAAAGCGAAATGGTTCTGTCTGCAGTTGGTTGCAGACAGCATTGCGCAGACACGTATTTCAATCTCATACCTCTCTCAGATTTGAGGCACAAATTATAGTGCATCTAATGATAGTGTTGTTTCGTCTCCGTGAGTATATATAACGTGTTTTATATACGAGTACATATTGACCTTGATGTCGCTCTAGTCTGTCGCCCTCACCCCAGGTCAAGAGACCACTTKCAATATAGTTGGATAGACCATAATTGTTTACAGACTATTTTAGCGACAGGTCGCATACGCATCGCGTTCCGCTTTCATTATCGGATTGTTATACTAGAACTTCACTTGCTTGTTTATAGACTAGTAGCAATGGTGGCATGCAAACTCTACGGAAACTTTGCGATTAGTTTCTGTAAACGCTCGTTACTGTGTGTGAGTATGGAACACTAATTATTATCATATAGGCAACACCGATACCGAGAAGCGGGCTTGGGTGTCCGAAGACGGCCTTCAGTTTCATTGTCATTCGTTTTTTTATTGTTTCGTTTTGCATGCAAGATTATATCATGGCATGTTGTTTTCCGGGCTGGTTCCCACGTTGGTTATTAGACCTTGACGTTTCGACACTCATGTCGGTGTCTTCCTCAGAAGTAGCTCTAAAACTGAAGTGAAGTTCATGACATGTTGTTTTCCGGGCTGGTTCCCACGTTKGTTATTAGWCCTTGACGTTTCAACACTCATGTCGGTRTCTTCCTCAGAAGTAGCTCTGAAACTGAACTTCWCTTCAGTTTTAGAGCTACTTCTGAGGAAGACACCGACATGAGTGTCGAAACGTCAAGGTCTAATAACGAACGTGGGAACCAGCCCGGAAAACAACATGTCATCGACAACAACCACGGAAGCCTTCAAACCAAGATTATATCATTATACTCGAGCTAGCGTTGTACTGCAGACTTATTACTGGTTTTAGCTAATTTTCTTAATCAATTATTTTCGCTAGGACTCTTTATTGTGTTTTACTTTCTCTCAGAAGTGGGATAAAGTTCCGTTTCGAGTGATAAGATATGGAGAGCGAAGATGCAGTACTCCCAATCAAACAGAAATTCCGGCACGTTCATCTTATTCTATGATTCGGGTTGACAAACTGTTACCTGACTGCAACCCCGCTAGAAATGTTGATGTAAACGATTGGTTACAAAGAGTCAATGATTCCATTCACGTTTATCATTGCAATGAAACAATGACTGTATATTAGGCGCTCGGTAAATTAAAGAATCCTCCCGTTAGGGATAGAAAGAAATCAAGAATGTTTTCCGATATCAGATGTTTATCGTTCGGGAAGTTTGGCCATTAGAAGGGTGATTACGAGGTAAATGGGACGAAGCATCTTCCTTTTCAAATACTCGAGGTCCACCGCAACTTTCATTTTTACTTTCGTTTGTTGAACCGAAGTTTCTCAAAGCTCTACAGGAGCCGGAGACGACTCAGAGTTCAGATGTGTATTGATTCGGAGTTACTCAAAGCTTTACGGGAGCCTTAGATGACTCAAAGTTCAAGTGTGTATTGAACCGGAGTTTCTCAAAGCTGTACAGGAGCCGGAGAGGACTCAAAGTTCAAGTGTGTGTTGTACCGGAGCTTCTCAAAGCTGTACAGGAGCCGGAGACGTCTCAAAGTTCAATAGTGTGTTGAACCGGAGTTACTCAAAGCTTTATTACTTAATTATAGGAAACGTCGTAGTGATGCAATCTGACGGAACTTCTGCGAAATAGGGGCACAAGCTAGACTTAGCCTACTTACATGGTCTCCCTTGGCTGTACAGTTGATTAGCGGAAAAAATATTTTCGATGTTAATGTGACCTGAAAGCAGAATAGTCTGTAAATCCTTCATTGGAGAGCGCTTATTGGTATTTAGGCAGCAACCAAACTGCTTTACAAACTTGTGACGGTAGATATCGTACAGAAAACTTTAATTCTGTGTCCTTGTAAAGCGACATAGGCAGGCAGAAATCGCCAAAGTTGAAAATGGACAGAAATAAGTTTTCCACTTATGGTCGTGCAGGTGAGAACACAACATCTGCGTGGACGTTATTATATCTGTTAAATACCCCATTTGCACGCTTCTAAAAATAACACTGCCCTACAACCATCCATCTGAGAGTTTATACGGCTATACTGGCGAAATATTTGCACGAAAGTTTGCACGCTTAGCTGTGTTTTGCGGCGTAAATTTGTGGAGTCCTCCGCACTTTCATTGTAGGTGTAACCTAGTTGCAGTGAAATTTATTGCACATCCAGCTTAGGTTATGTGTAGCGAGGGAGGTGGGGTATTTATAGGAGGGAAGGCTTAGTTTTGCACCATATTTTATGGAGTGACCTTGATTTTCTTACACCTGGGACGCACATGTTCGAGTTAGAAGCTGGGCATTTATTTTAAGCTCTAAATGTGAAATATTCGTACTTTGTGGAAAATTCACAAATTGTTTGTAACGAAAGTAAAAAATTAGTTCAAAGTCTCAAGCTATGCTTGCCCGCATAATTTTACCGCTTAAAACTTATAATCATATAATATAATCGAAAGTTAGCTAACCTTGATGGTTGTACAGACTATGAGTCCGTTTCAAGATATTATGATGCGACAAAGCTGCCAGAGAATCTTTCAAGAAAATACATATATAACTGAAATTCAATGCTTGAACGTAAAATTTGATAATGTAGATTCGAGTAGACATTTTACTGTCGTTTGCATAAATTTCGGATCCGACAGACTTCCCTGTATTCTAGGAAGTGTTTTAATTAATCTGATTAGTCTCGTGCTAAAGTAGTTATCTAGAGCCTGTGTAATTCCTGTAAGGTCCAGAAGTAGTAAATTGTTAACTACCGACTGAACCTAATTATTTTCCCATCGGCTTTGAATTATGTTTGGTAAAACATGGTAGAAATCCTTAGTTTCGTGGCTTTTCTTCGGCTTTTTTTTACTCTGATCTTATTTTATTACATAATTGTTAAATATATTGCTACTAGAAACATCGCTTTTTTATTCGCCAAATAGTTTATCGTCTCACGCATTTTGGTTTGCTAAGTGTTTGCAACTAACTAAAACTCTGAATCGCAAACCYAAACTGGATAACCAAGATAGATGCCACCTATACAAATATAAAATAAGGATTGACTTATCAAATGTAAAATCAACACAGACAGACTATGATAATAATGATTCTATCTCTTAATATTATTAGAATTCTTTTAGCATGAGATGGTTTAGGTCTTGTTTCTTATAGTTTAGTAATTTATTATCAAAATTTAAAGCCTTTTAATGCTGGTATGTTAAATGCTATTGGGGATGTAGCTTTATTAATGAGAATTGCTTGACTGTGTGTATGCCACATACAGGTATTATATCTAGTGTTCTAAAATGAAGTGAGATCTTTCTAAGCATTTTTATAGTGAAATAAAATACGTATGGATATTTCCTAGTGTTGTATTTGTAATTCAGCATCTTAGAGAGATATGGTATATTTATTTCTGGTGCCAAGTAGAACTTATTAACACTGAACTTCGACATTGTGAATCTGTAAATGTTTGTACTAAATAAAAAATACGAACGCAATAGTCACATCGGAGAAGGGTCCCGTTTTATGAAACCTGTAATATATATGACGGTTCGGCGCGGAAGCTTTCGAATATTTCAATAGCGTATCAAAATGTCTGTGTTTGAGTTAGTTGGCTTTCACTCGCTCGGTTTTTCTATATGAATTCGACAGCTGAAATGGGGACATACTATATCTTAAGGAGATTTTTTATTGGGAATTTTATCGTGCCAGATATTTACAGGAAATGAATAAGAAAACTTGCAAGTTAAAGGCTGTTGTTCTAACGTTTTTTATTCTCAGTTCCACACTTGGGGAATATATAATCTAGCATTATCAATCATTTCAGATTTAGTTGAGTATATTTTTGATAGGTATTTGGAGATGCGCGAACAACGTATACTGGAAATAGCAAACTTGGCGCCATAGACAGCAGGTAGGGTTTCATCGACTTGAGATTATAGGCCATTCGTGGGTTAGTAAAAAACCATCTAACATATTTCGCTGTGTTAAGTTTCATATTAATCCCGTTCCAACCCCAAAATTAATTAGACGGGTAAAGGGAGAGCAGCATTTGACTCTCTCATACGAATAGTTCACTTGTGCTACTTTAGTAGTGAGATTTGGCAGGGTCAGTTAAAAAGTATGAGAATGTGGAACATAGAGTCGGTTATGTTTCCTACCTTTTTTTGAAATGGTTAGTCAAAAGCTTATAGTCTCGCGCGTAAATTCGCACAAGGTTAATAATGTTTAGAAGTTCAGAATTATCATTAGATGGGATTTTTCAAAGGGCTAGCTAGACTGTTACCCAATCTCTGTAACTTTTTCGTGACAAGGAGTAATTTTCGCTGCATTAGTATTGTGTTCTTTGATATAGGTTTAAACGGTATTCGTTAATCTGTTGTTAAAACTATATATATTGCCAGAAACACAACCACTTTATTCTCACTCCAAATAGTATTACTGTGTTTCGCTGTTGAAGTTTTGTTCAGGTAAATTCAGGTAAAAGTAAGTCAGGCTTTATTACTAAGTTGGTTCGTTGTTTAGTTAAATTAGTAATGGTTGGTTTTCAGCAAATTAGCAGATTTGCGATTAGTAGCTTATATTAGTAGTTATCGCCTAGTAAATTATTAGCATCTGGTAAATTAAGGGGGGGGGGGGTCCTATCCGTTTGCTGTCGTATTTGCATAGAATAGCCACATATTGAAGCAGATGAATATTCTCATTTCAGCACGTTTGTGCAAAGCAGTGGCGGCTACTGAGGGAGGGTTGCGGGGCGCCGCCCACACTACGCAAATGAATAGGTACATCAAATTCAATTAAACATTTATTTACATTTACATCTAATATACCCATTATTAGTTATTACCACTAGGTATTTAATTTTGCAATCTTAGTAGATTTGCGTTCAGCGCCTGCACTGCGGGAACCCGCAAGCCATCTGATTCACTTGCCTGCCGGCTGCCGGGCGGGCTGATTTCCTGTAAGCCCAAAGCGTTTCGATGCCAATGCAATGGTTCTGTGCCCAATGCGATGGACATGAATTTCGGGCTTAGTTCATTCAGCCCGGGACACGAGCGCGCATTCCAGCAAATAATGCATCCGAATGTGAGCGGTTATTAAGCGTACGTACAGCTATTTTTTGTGTTCAAGGCAAAAAATGAGGGTGTGTGATTTAATTAAACTAAACTGCAGTTCTTTGAGTTTGGCGGACAAAGTAAACATTAAGGAAAACGAAACGCCCTGTGCCTGTATTAAATTTAAATCAACTGCAACCCAGATACCAAAAATCGAAAAAGATTTACCAGAAAGTTTGATGCAAATGTTTATGATAAAACTTCATGGTTGTGCGGATGTGAAGAGACAAATGCGTTTTTTTATTTTATTTATTTATTGTTTGGTGGCGATGATAACATTCTAAGAAATAAAAGGAAATGTATTTAAAATAGGAATACTCTACTCTTTGTATTATTCAATCAGCGCCCCCACCAGATAAAAATGCCACCAGTTGCCACTAGTGCAAAGCTTTTTAGGAGTACAGCAGGTAAACATTTTAATAATTAATATTTACTGTGTGAATTTTTTCTCATCCAAAATTTAAATGCTATAGGAACAGCAAATCTTCATGGAAAATGGAAATATTGCTTAACATTAAAGCACATTGATATTAGAGCTTACAATATACCATGTAAGTTCCATGAAAGTCACTACGCCAGAGTGGTAACGTAAAGATCATATTTACGACCAGATCAAAGTAAACTGTTAATATAGAGGTCGTATGCTCCAAACAGCAAGTTACAAAGATATGCTCTTCAGCAAAATAAAAAAAAGTGATTTATACGGACCTCAATTTCGTTATTAGAAACAAAGTTCAGACTTCATAAGGGCAACACGTTTTTTATGATATAATGAAAGCAGTCAGTGGACTCTATCAAAGCCGTGCTTAATGTGCAAGAGAATCAACCTCTTTCCAAGATTTCTCTGCGGACAGCATACTTTTAAGTAGGCAAGTCTGGCTGTATGCCCTACCATTATCATTGACCAACAAACACAAGAAAAAAATATATGAAAACCAACTGGCGTTCTAAAAAGCAGTATGAAGAAAAAACAACACCCGGGAATGCTTTTAAATTGAAAAATATGTTTATTTAATTATTTTCTGGATATTCTTTTTTTAATTTACTACTTTTTAAAATGCCAACATGAAATTAATTTTTCAAAAATAGTTTCATACATATTTTTTATTACATTTTAGTCATAAGCAAAATGAGAGACTGCAATATATTTTGTCAATTACTGTTAGATTTTCTCTACAATATAAATCTTTTACACTAACTGTTCACGCAATAATAACCTGGCAATTCGGCAATAAAGTCTATATAAATACCTTATACATGGCTCGCGACAGAAAGCACAACGGCGACCTGTGAAGGTGTTAGGATTTCCAAGGAAGTTCTGAATGAAATCCTGCTCGGTTTTAAACCTAAATAAAAAATTAACCTGACGTTCTTTTCAGATGCATGTACGAGTGAAAATAAAACGGGTACAATATTAATGGGCATCGCCGCCGCCGACTGTACAGAGAAAGAATATATGTAGGACATATGAGAATAAAAATTTGCATTTTAAGGAGAATTGGTTGGCGAAAGATTTAAAATGTCAAGAGAAGAAGATATTTAAAAACAAACTACCATTTAAAATATCAGACGTTGAAATCATTCAGTACCAACAACGTAGGTAGGATGTAATCCTTGCAATAACATATACAGCAATCTGATAAAAAGTACTAAAAAAGAAAATTAAAAAATCACTTGTAGTGGAAGTGACTGTTATTTGAGATAAATAAATATGCCAAACGTAAAGTTCCTGCTGAAAGGAGTGGAAATGTCTAACCATACTAGAAAGTTTTATGAAGACGTAGTAGTTTATATATGAACAATAAACCAAATAAACAAAATTTGCAGCATCCTTTGCGTCCATCTATGTAGATTTAGTAGTAATATAAATGTGTTTTCTAAAAAATATTGCCATGTTGGGTTTTAAAATCAACGTTCCTCGATTGGGGCCATTGCGTTTATTTCTACGGTACTTGCACGAATAAGAACTTGGAGGAATCATACTGAAACAAAGCATTAAAACACAGGCAGAAACATACTTCTGTCAAATGAAGGATATACTGACTAAGAGAACGAAACGTTTCTTTAATGAGGAGGGGGGCTAGTTGCTGGAAGAAGAGATTGAACCCCGGATTTTACAGACACCTTTAATTTCCGTCCGTTTCAGAGCACGTTAGCTCGAGACAATTGCGTCTCATTCTTCGGAATCCAATATACTTTTATCAAAACCTTTCATTCACACAGAGGGATATTTTAAAGGAATAAGTTGAATGAAACGGAACATCTGCAGCAGAATTTTTTAAAGTCTACGTACAGCCCTATAATACTTTTTGTGTTAGAATTAAATTACAGTTTTAGTAAATGTGGTATTTTACACGAATATGGTGCGTTCGCGAATATTTTATTTTGTAAACTGCATTGCCACAAAAAGATAAAATGGAACATAGCGTATGCTAATCATGGATGTTTTTAATTATACTATAAGGTGTGACCTATTCAACCTCTCCGAGTAATATGTGGATATCAAAACTCGGAAACGATAAAATATACAAATTCGGTTAAATGAAATAAAAATTGCTAGATATAATGGAAAAAAACTGGAAAATGGTACTTGGTATTTACATATATTGCAAAAATGGGAAAATTGTACACATAGGATCGAACGACGTTTAAAATTGACGCCATTTTTTACATTAAGTTAAAGTCTGTGATTCTTTTGACAATTATATTCATTACTCATTAATAAACAAATATGGAATACTTATTGAATCTGAAAGAGAACGCATTGCAAACAAATTTTGGGAAGGGAGGGCGTCCTAAACCATAGGTCGTTGTAGAATTTCAGCACCAGTGGCGGTTGGAATTAAAGGGCGCAGGGGCGTACCCATCCTTCGCTAAAGAAAGAAATACTTTTTTTAAATTTTTTATACATTTTTATTTGTGTTTTCAAATGGCATACATATTCCTGCAAGAATGTCGCCAAAACTTATTTCCTGCCCGTACCTACCTACATTTGCGCCACTCAACGGAAGTCTACTGATGTTGTTAAACACTTTTTCAGTACCACTTTCATTTTTCACTTTACATTAATCTGATGCCTGATTATTCTTGACATCTCTCGAAGGTCCGGATTGTTTAGGACTAGAGTCGCTAACTTATTCGTTAGTCGTTGAACTTCAATCAGATTTCGGCATTACCGTTTTTTTACTCAACCCTTCGTGTGCGCCTTTTATACTGCTCACGCTATCTTCGATTAGCTTTTGTTATAATAACTGCACATTCTTATTTAAAATACATAAAGTAGATATTTTATTATACAGGGTCGCTACAAAGTATGAAACCAGCGGGATATTTCAAGTTCTGTTCGACCGATTTTTCCCAAATTGTGCATGGACCTATGGGTAATTGAGATGCATTTTCTCCAATTTTTCAACTCCGTGACAGCTCTTGTTTCCGATATTGCATTATTCTAAATGGGAAGTGGGTCAAAAGGAACATCATTGAAAAGGATGTTTTTTCCTGATTTCAAAAATATATCACACTTTTACAGTTTATTGCTTCTGAGTTGAGAAAAATATGATAACAAACTTGGGTCTTGCAGAATACTTCGGGATAAAAGCTATATTCGTTATCGCTAAGTAAGAACAAAAACTCGAGGTGTCTCCATTTTCCTCGAGACTGGTGGTAATTTTCATTCACTTTGTTATATGCAATCGCAATGCCTCAGTTAACTGAACATGATCGCATCGAAATTTTGATAATGATTGGTTATCAAGATAGATGGCGAAGTTATTCGGAATGCAATTCGTGAAGATCGTAAACCAATTGCCAGATCAAGAGTTAATAAAACATTGCAACGTTTTGACGAAACCGGCGGTGTTAAAAATCGTCAAAAACTAGGATGTCCAAAACTTACTACAAGTGAGGAAAGTAGCTTGAATGTCGTTTTAGATGTGTAAGAAAATCCCAAGTGTTCCGTTTCATCCATACAAGATTCACTTATTACAAGAACTGAGMGAAGATGATTTCGATCGTGGGATAGAATTTTGCGAAACTGCTGTGAACATGATAGATGACGATAGAAACATTTTAAATTGGATTATGTTTTCTGATGAAGCGACCTTTTGCCGCATTGGTAATGTGAATAGACATAATATCAGMTATTGGTTGGACACAAATCCACATTGGATGGAACAAGTCCACATACAACACCATCAGAAAGTGAATGTCTGGTGTGGTATTGTCGCTGAGCACATTATTGGGCCTCTTTTCATCGATGGAAATTTGAATGGGGTCAAATATTTACAGCGCTAGCGCGAACACATTATACCAAACCTATTAGCCCGTTCTCTAACCGTGAAAATGCTGCGCGTCCTTCTGAACAGATATGGTTTCAGCAAGATGGTGCACCGCGCCATTTTGCAGTCAACGTTCGTGGATATTTGAAGGCGATATTTCCAGACAGATGGATTGGTAGGCGCGTAGCGATAAAACGGCCAGCACGTTCCCCTGATCTTGCGCCGCGTGATTTTTTCTTACGGGTTATCTGAAAAATCGTATTTATGCTGATCGGCCACATAATGCAGAATATTTAAAAGGAAGAATCAAGACAGAAATTCAGAACTTATCTCCAAATATGCTAAAAAGAACATTAGAAAACTTTTACTCAAGGCTGCATTACTGCCAGGAAGTAAATTTTGAGCATCTTCTGTAATGTACATCTGAAAATACTGCATTTTTTACGGAATCATGTTTTTCTGTTTTACTTTTTGGGTGTGTACCCAAAACACTCGCAATAAATTGATCAAACTAGACGAAAATTATCACCAGTCMAGGAAAAATGGTAATACCAGATGGCTTTTTTGTCCATTTTAGCGATAAAGAAAATGGTTTTCACTCATTCGTTCTTTGTCAGGCTCAGTTATTGTATTTACACTTTTCTCAACTCAGAAGCAATAAATTGTAAAAGTGCGACACATTTTTGAAATCAGGAAAATATCTTTTTTTTAAACGTTATTAAAGTGGCAATTTTCTGCAGCTAGCATAGGAGCCAAAGTGTCAAATTATATCTTAGCAACAATGACACTCACTTTTGCTGCATATACGCAGCAAAAATCATTTGCAGCCACGGCGGCAAATATTAAGGAAACTTGATTAAATTATTTACAACTTCTGAAGCGGCCTCAGCCACTTCAGGGGGCGTGCATTCGATGTCTGACATGGCGAAAACTGCAAAATGATTAGTTCCAATGGGAAATATTTTTAGAATATTCGGTAAAACTTACAAAATGCAGCCAGGTTTTGTGACACATCAAATTATTTTTTTGGTTGTTTACATTTCGTCACTAGACAAACCTTTCCCAGAGCAAACTAAAATAATCACTGAAGCACGATACGCAAATTTAAAATTAGTCAAATTTTTAATTAGTGCTAGATTCTTTGTCGACGTTTAAAAAAAGGCACATCATTTAAAATAATATATTACGTTATTTGGAGCTAAAGTGACTTTATGTAGCGCGGCTGGACCTATCTGCCTCGCAAGCTCGGCAGTTAAACTCCAGCCTTGCTACATAAAAGTTCACTTTATCTCCTCATAACATAATATACTATTTTAAATGATGTGCCTTTTGACCCCCTTGCCATTACAAAAATGCAACTTGCGCCCATATTTCGGAAACAAGAACTGACACGGAGTTGAAAAAATTCCAGAAAATGCATTTTAACCACGCATAGGTCCGTGCACAATTTCAAAAAAATCGGTCGAACGGAACCTGAAATATCCTGCTGATTCCATACTTTGTAGCGACTCTGTATATCGATACAGTTCCAATTTCAACACCTCTGTCACCAACACGACGATTGTCCGCATCACAGAAGTTCTCTTCCACATCATCATCAGTGTTATATATTGGATCATCACAGCACACAAATGTATTATTGTTAGTAACTTTTCTGGCATTATATTTAGTTGCACAACTTGGGTGAAAAACGTCGGAACACTTTTCACACTTAATATAGTTCATTAAATTCGAATTCTTACAAATTTTATACTTAGCTAAAACATTCATGCTGCTCGCACCCGCCGTCATGATTAATGATGATTAACCTTGTTGCAGAGTATTTGCGTTATAAATAAATGAACTGGTTAGGAGTATTTATAAATCTATACAACACAATGGACCCATTTTCCCCTTCCAATCAGTGTCGGTGTTAACTAAAGGGACAAATATTTTACAAACGTCAAGTGCAGGAACGTTAAAAAAGCAATTTATTTTACCGTCACTTTTATTTTCGGGTGGCAGTGTAGATTTGACAGATCGATGAATTGAAAGCGACAAAATACTTTCTCCCGATTGAATGAAGTTACATCACTGATTGAAAAGGTTTTCTGGGAGAAGTGGAATTTAATAAAATCTTACAGAATTAGTTATCTCCCAAATAGAGGTTAAAAAGGATTAAGATTAAATTGATAAGACTTTATGCAATTTGGAATTATCAATACATTGTGGTATTTAGATCTTCCCGAATTTATATCATTGAAAGTGATAGAATAGTACCCAATTTACACAAATACATCCTCCATTCTTGTTTCAACTTTAAATAAAAAAGTGGATATATTCAGCTTCAAAACAACAGAAGGTTTGCACCTGTGTATTTGAACAACAGGCAAAACAGTTTTAACTAGTATTAGCATATGTGTTTCTATTCAGTAGCAGCTTTTCGACAATGCACATTTGGAAATTCATGGAGCTGTTAAGCTTAGAACTATGCCTGAGAATAATTTATGTAGTGAACGTTATTATGTCTTCTTGAAATTAATTAATTGAAGTCTGAAGTTCTGTATTGTAGGATACAAAACACGACAGGGATATTAATTCGCAGCTGTTCGGTTCTCACGTGTACTTCCATAGTTCCTCCTTCGCTATTAATTTGGTCGATAAATTACTTAGAGTCATTGCTGGATGTAGTTTTTGCGAGATATGTAAAGTTCTTGGCTTTCTCTTTTTTACACCAAAACATGGAATCAATCGTGCAGGTTTTTCCTAGCCTTAAACGTAATCGCACTTTAACTAAATTCATCTTGTCATTCGTTACTTTACAGCGACAGTCAATACATATTAATAAGACTGCAAAGTAATTTAATGCCTTGATTTTTAAGCAAATGGTGTACTAGAAGCAGTTGTCAAAGGTAATTAAATGTAACTGCATAATATTTTTTTTACCTTGTTCACGTAAAAGTAGCGGTATTTTCCCCAGAGTTTGATACGTTTCAACAAACCTCATATTAAAATGACATCATAGATATTCAAAATTAACGTTTTGAGACTAACAGCAATAGCTTCTAAGTTCTAAATATACAAGATTTAAGAAGATTTTACAGGCTTATTGTGAGTAGTTCAAAACTATCATTTAATCTACTTTAAATGCCAGAAAGCAAATCGAAGATAAGTTATGGAGTCCATATAAACTTATTATTAGAAATGGGTTATAGAATTCAGCGCACTTGAAGAAATACCGGCTGTCAGTTCATGTTAATTGGGTATTTGCCATGTACTTATAATTTTATTAAATTGCATATTAATAGATAGCATCTAATTCACAAAACAGCTGTGACAGCTTATAAATTCAAAAAAATGGATCGTAAGGTGTATTTTTAATATTAAACATGTGAATATTTAAAGGGACCGCCAAAACGCGAACATTCTGGCCGTGACGTCAGGTGTCTCGTAAATGGCCGCTTGTTTACATCTCGCGTTAGCGCGTCACGCGTCACGCGTCAGCCTCAGCCCGTCAATTTATCAGTTTGTCGTTTGCGTTCATTTTATAACAAGCGAATTAAAATACGCCAAGAAAAAGTGAAATACTTATGAGTTATGACTTCTGAAGGCATGCTCATGGTTATGGAATTTGTATACAGCAACGAGCGGTTCAACGCGGCGGAGATGAGGAACGTAAAAGCAACAGCATAAATGAACTGTTTATCAAATTAACGTAGCATTGATAATCTGATCACAGTGGGTTGTTGGAAACATACTATTTGTAAACATAAAAATGTAAGAATCAAAAATGTACCCTAAACTTGACATTTATTTTAGAGGTCAAAATAAATATAAATTGCTATTTATTTTCGGGGCTCTTGCGGCTCGTTTTCGGTCTGGAATATATGGGGAACAACGTCGTTCTTTATTATAACATTTCCCTCTATCAACTTAAAACGCATATAATTTATCATATCCTCTTCAAGCTATAACAAAATGGAAACTGAATGGTAAACACTTATAACCCCAAAAAGAATAATAAAACTTACAATAAGAATTAAGATGATCTTCACAACAGAAAAACAAACTTTGCGATTTCGGCATATCACGTCTAGGGGCCTTTCGTACGTTGATAATCTCGAGGAACGGTTACAAAAATTTTGTTAGCTATACTGACTGAAGCACTTTTATAGCCATATACAAAACAACACTTGTTTTATTTTCCATACATAATAGATGCTTGTAAAACTACACGAATCACTTTTTGATGGTAAACACCACACAAAAGCTTTCCCAATACAAGACTGATACTACACCATTAAACAGCACGCTCCTAGGTAATGTTTATATGACACTTGACGTCACGAGTTGAATAACTTTGGATAGAAGCGTTTTGGCGGTGACTCCTAAGATTTGAATTTCAGACCTGAAATTCTCTACCTACAAATATTTTTTATTTTTTTTTAACATGGCGTACGATATATATGCACTTCAAGATTCATTTCATGTAATGTAAAAAAAAAGTGATAATACCCAATTGTGTGTTGACCGTAAAAGATAGCAAAGTGAAAAAGTAAATAATATAATGTTGATTTATTTCATGATGTTTTTTTATTTTTTTGTTAAATTACAATTGCGCTTATTTTATTAAAATATATATTACTCGATTCCATGCATAATTGAAATAATATTTTTAATAATACCAAAAATGCAACATTCAGTATTTCAACCAACGTCACTTTCTTTTATAAGCAGGGCTACCAGTACCTCTAACACAACAAATTTAAGCCCTTTATACCGATGTTTAAAACACCACTTTATGCCATATTAAGGAAAGTCCAAATGTAACATAATAACTTTAATATTAATCTTTGTGTCTGCATCCTCATTCAGCACTGGCTAACTCGATCTTTAAGAATCAACGATATATGCTTATGTAGAAAAATATACTCATATATAGTGGTAACTATGGTGTATTCCTTGTCAATTGTCCCAATGTAATATTTTCGGGTTGTAGCTTGGTTTGTTGTTGAGGTTGTAGAAATCTTTGTAGAAAATATATGTTATACCAAATACTTTTGAATCTATTGGTAGGTTTCTGTGTTTTGTAAACAGAAATAGTTTACTGAGAGCAATTAAAGGCTCGTGATTTTAAATCACAATCGAATCGATGTTTTCAGAGAGCTGATTTATGTTGTTCAAATCGGTTTTCTGGTCTATTTTGACTATATTAAGAACTAAGGCCCAACTATATTAACTTAAGTTTGTTCTTTTCTGGCATGCTAGGTTTGTTTAAGCGGTACAACACAATGACAGTTAAACGTTTTGATGTTTTGATGTAGGTTTCCGTAGCATCTGTGTACCGGGTCAAACTGGCAAGCAAAAAACAGATACCATAATTTTGTCCATTTCGAATATGTATTTACATATTCAAGAGCCCGTCATTAAAATTCCAGAACACGTTGGAAGCGGATTAAAATGTTTTATTGCGAACAACTGGATTTTCATTGCTATTGAGGTCGTTCCCATTTTATTGTTCTAGAACCCAATAGAATTATTTCTTGCTATAAACCAGACATGATAAAGGTTAGTGGTTACTACCTTTGGTCAGCAGTAAGTAATTTTATGGTCACATATATTTTATATGCATTAGTATAAAGTGTCAAATTTAATAATTAAACTAAAATAAACAAACGATATGATAATACTTGCATATGAGTGAAGAATTTAAACTGTAGAATGCAATACTGCTATGGTAATCCAAAATAAGCAGCGGCGAGCACGATTAAATACATAAATATGTAACGGAATTGAAATAATTTACATATGTTAAAGTGTTATATCGAAGTCATAAGCAAGTTGACGACTGTTTTAGTGGACACCCGCTATATTGTAATTTGAATACTAGCAGGTGGGTCAGTTTTTTTGGTTTTCTATATAGCAGCGAGACGGTTTTTTCCTCTTATATTGAATGTTGTAGAATGTTCGATGACCTTTCCGAAACGTCGCTTTTCGACATCTTCACCGCGAGACGGTTACGGTAATGTACTACAATTGGCAGTTCTTACGTCTTCTATTGTATCTTCTAGAATCTAGAATGTTCTCAGATCGTCTCACTTTKCCCGCAATGATTTTTCAGAATGTTCTAATGACTTCTCGAAATGTCAATTTTTGATTTTTCTATCGCAAGACACTTTTTTACAATGTGCCACACTTCGCGGTTTGCTAGTTTTCTCTAAAATTTCCCTCAGAGCTCGACAATACTGAACGACGAAGCGATTTAAATGCAAATGCGGCGGATGACCTCGAACTGAATAGGGCTTTGATAGTGCAGTGGTTATCACGTTTGACTAGCAACCAAAAGGTCCTGGGTCGGATTCCCGGTCAAATTTGGCAATACTTTTTCAGTACATTCTATTGGCCTGTTGTACCAATAACTATCTCTTGTGTTCATATAAATAGAAAGAAAATCCTATCGAACATGAAAATCAATTCAGTTTTGAAACTAAATCATCTTGAAAATATATCAGATAGAAGCAACGAGGTAGTAGCTACATTAGTTCACAAGCCATAAGCGACTCTTAAAGCACAGTCTTCTGATCCGTAGTCACATACCTTCAAAAAACTAAAAATAGAAGACGGTTGAAACGCGAGTAGGTAAAAAAAATATGAATGGATGTTTTATTTAGAAGAATTAAAAAAGTATCTCACAAACTTTGTTTTCTGGGTGTTGCTACAATCGGTAAATTCACGGTTTTAAAACGTTTAGTTCTGTATCGCCGTCATAATTGATTGGGTGCAGCAACAGCGTGCCGCAATTCATCATTCACCCTTGTAATGGATTTCTAGACCTGGGTAGCATTTCAACCGTTTCGTAATAATGGACGTACTCTGAGGGTGATAGTCGCTTCTACTCCAGGTTATAGTAGCTTTGATGTTCCCGAAGCAATCCAACAATTGTCCTACACCGAATTAGGTTTACCGTTTTTCTCCTTTATCGCCGAAAGTTAAAAGACCGAAGGGGAGCGAGCTGCTGGATTACGATTCGATTTCTGCGTTTAGCGTGAGATTGCATCAGACAGCTACGTTATATGCTATTCGTTTATCGCGAATATATTCTGCTTGATTTATATTTTATATATAACTGTAATTTGGTGCGTATAGCTTTCCTTATGTCCGTTGTGTTGTACGAGGGTACTGAATCCTCATGCTGCACTCCTGACTCCCTTGCAGTAAAGCTACAGTGGCATTATATTTTTTTATTTTTTATTTTTTGACATAGTCTCCCTCTGCACTAATGCACTTGGTACATCGGTTCTTATAATTAATTCAATGCCTGCTTGGTGTATAGCAGCTATAGCAATACAACATGTGTGTCTGGGAGCATTAGCCTGACAGAACAACACAGCTTTCCTTAACTTTCCTAGGCGTTTCTCCTTAAGAGCGTCTCTAAGTTTAGAAATTAGTTGTGCGCAATAGGCCTCTGTAATGCTCTGCCATTTTTGCAAATAGTCATTCAGGATGATTTCTTGAGTATCCCAAAACATAGACAGCAATACCTTTTCAGCAGACGGGACACGAGTTTGAATTTGCGTAGAGGAGGAGAGCCGCGATGTTTTCACTCCTTACTTTGCGCTTTCTGGTCTCGGGATCATAGTAGTGCATTCATGACTCGCCCATGGTCACATACCGACTAACAAAAATCCCGTTTGTTTGCTCGATACCTTTCCAAAAGATGCTCACAAGTCAACACCCGATTTATCTATATTAGTGCTTAATATTGGGGGAATCCACCTAACACTCATCTTTTTCGTATCTAATTCTTTAGTCAGTATGTGATGCACTATATGATATGATAAGCCAGTATCTTCCACAATATCCCTGATGCGAAATCCTCGGTCTTGCAGTGCGATATCGTGTACCTTTTCGATGTTTTTGCCTACTATTACCTTTATGAGAAGACCATCGGCATGTTGGGTTTCACAGTATGTTCTTCCGCATTGAAATTCTCGACTCCATGCAGCGTTTGACTGTGTCACAAGAAACAGTAGAAAGTTGTCACCACGTCTTCGTGAATTTGAGTTGGCACCAGGGATGAGCGGTGTAGACAATTGCATTGTTTACACATAGACAATGGTGTAGATGTAGAGTACTTGAAGATTGTAATCAATGTAGGCAATGGAAAATAACAAATAAAAACCACATTCTGAAACATTAGAATAAAAAAGTGAAAATTTGTTAACACCATGAAAACAAAATAAATTCTGAAATAATCATCAGTAGCACTTTAGACCCGATTATAAGTTCAACTCAGGTTGTTGCTATGGTAATACCAATCAAAAGAGCGGAACTCAGTTGGTAAGCAATGACCTGAAGTTGAACTTTGTTCAAATTTAAACCGCTTCTGTACAACAGAACCTTAAATACAGTAAATGTTAAGGTTACTTCCATTCATTTACCCAGTTTACATGGAACCGCAGTTACATTATACGTACAAGAAATGTCAACTGGCAAACAACCTAAAATATCGCATTCTCTATATTGTGTACGCCTACTGTACATTATTTACTTTAGTATACACGTAGATGCCCTTTTATGGAGCTACCTTATTACAGCTATTTGCGCGGAGAAAAATTTATTGTAAAAATTAAAACCAATTGGTGTAACGGCAATTTGTGCGTACATATGTGACAGCAATAAGGTATAGTTAATTCAGTTTAAAAATTGTTGTGGGCAAAATTTGTTAGAAATTAAACTAGATTATAGTTATATCATCCACAATATTATGACAAAGTTGCACAGTTACTTGGTGCTTGACGTACCGCAAACCCCAATGCCTTCAACAATAAAATTGTGTTAAATTTAACATTAGATATATGCAGAAAAATACACAATGAAATTGAAATCCTAAATCCTAAGTGATTAGGCAACAAATGACTGTGTTTGACTTCCAATTCTTTAAGTACTCTTCCAACTAACCTAACTGTTTCATTAAACCACAATTTATAACAAATCTACAAAATTTTTGCTGCTACAATAAACACAACGATAATGTTGCTTCATATACGTTTTAGGTAAGGCAATTAAATAAAATATTGTTGAAAATCAAAACTTTGTTTATTATTATATCAAAGGAAACAAAAAAAAACTAATAATACATAAATCCTTCAAATGTAAAAGATATATATGTGTACATAAACGTAACTTAAAACTTAAATACGATGTGCCATTTTACAAATGTCTTAAGGATACATACACAGTAGAACGTTTTGGAACTTTCAAGCAGGGAAATAAACTTGGTAATTCATTACAAAGCTTTATGTATGCTCTACAGAATCTATTTTATGAACAATCACGACACGCAGTTCAAGAATTACCCACATGACAGCGACGTTCTAAGATGATGGTAGTCAAATATATTAACCAAGCAACCACTTAGAAATAGGTCATGGCCGGAGCGTAGGGATTAACCCTCGTAGCTACTTCGTGCAGTATTTATCAGTCACTTACACGGGATTAGTAAAAATGTGGAACCGTTTATTTCTGTATCCACAAACTTTGTAATCCCTAACAGAAGCTTTTTTGCTGATTATTTTTCGTTTGTCAGTACACTTTTTGTTTTTATATGTCAACGCATTTCCTATTCCCCAGCCGTTGCAGATTGATTAGTTTTGCTTTGTTATCTGACTTCAAATGACCCGAGAGGAAACATCAAATGAAATTAAATTAGGCTATCTAGCAGATCATTCAATACTTCTCCGACGTCCTACGCTATACAGGTACAGGTAAACAGTAAAGTGTGGTAGAGCGCAGCCTTGTTGAAATCTGTCATTGCGGTGTGGAATTACTCATCAATCATCATTATCAGGAAATAAATGCACAATCCATAAGGTATAATATAATATTACCACGCAGTAAGTTCAGCTTCTACTGTTAAATTTCCATTTATTATGTATGGACCTATAACATGTTACTAATAATACCAGCCCACACGTTTAGTTTTTGAGGATAATGTGTATGCTGTTCCATTATTCGGTGAGAATTCTCACTAGACCGGTAGCGGCGGCACGTGAGTTACAAGAATAGGCGTAGCTAACATAATATTTCAAGGGGGCTGAACTCCCTCGAGTAATAATTATTATTTGCGATAGGCAATAAAACATTAAATAGTGAAGTTGACCTCTTCAGTGGAGGTAGCTTTGGCGATGGCAGTTTTATCGTATTTCATAAAAATTTATAGCCAATACATATAAATAAATTATTATATTTAAACCTTGAGAAATATTTTTAGGGCTATCGAGAAGTTTTTGGGGAAGGGAGGCTTAGACCCTCCCGAGACCCCCTAGCTACGCCCATGGTTACAAGAGCTTGATGTAGCTAATTTCAGACTTCCAGGCATTGGTATATCATTTGTATATTCTAAACAATTTGAACACTGTTAATTCTCTTCAGATGAACATTAATAAATAAATCACAAACATCTTGCTGTGAATGTTCTATATCTTCATAGGCAACCACCATTAGGAATTTCAATTCGTTCAGTATCATTGAGCTTTACCATGTTTGCAAATTAAAATTAAACTGCTACTATTTGATCAATTAAATTATTGAAACTGGCATCAAAAAAGAAAAAAGCTGAGGTTATTTTCCTTTTTTTAATAAATTATCATCAAGTGAATAAAAATTATTATTGAGACTTGTGGAACCTCTTTAGATAACGTGTTTTATCCCGAAGGATTATTTTTCTTTCGCTTCCTGATGAAGACAGTATAAGTACTTGAAATAAGTAAGCCACTATTTTGAGAATTACTATTTAATTTCTTACAAATGTTACTTAATCGTCCCATTTTTTATTGCAAGCCTTGAAGTACCAGAAAATGCCAGAGTATAACAAATATCTGAAATGCTTCACAGCTATAGAACTATTTAACACAGCGACACCAGAAGTGAAATTTATTGGTTCTACTAAAGGTGACATAACCACTTGTTCGGTTGAATTGCTGATATTACGATGTTTGTACAAGCATTTTGATTATACCAACAAACACCAGCGCAAGTATGGTAAGACGAAATAACTAATGGGATTCCTAGCAGGCAGGCAAGTTTTGATATAAACACTGATGTTCTACAACATCTAATGGATATTGTAATAGGTTTTCGTGAATTACCTACGCACCATGCAATTAAAATGATGTTTCTACTGTTAAATTTGGTATATCAATAAAACAACCTCTTCAAAATTTTGCATAGCTCAAATACGTTATCATAATGCTAAAAACCGTAACACAGATAAAACATTGCTACATCGTCCAGTAAATTTAACTGTAAATTTGCAATTCATTGCTGAAGGGCAGATTTTTGTCACCATTAGAGTGCCTCGTGGAAAGCTTAAATCTTAATCTTGAATTAAGGGGTGCGATGGCTCTGTTAATGGCATTCGTATTTCTGTCAGTAAGAAGTATTTTTTATAAATTGGTACACTTATATTTTTTTGATATTTTGCGTATATACCGAATTATAACTAATTAATTAAAAATAATAATAATAGAGGTTGTTTGCAGATTGTGTTCCTTTTGGCAGCACTATCCTATGAGCCATAAAATACAACTTGCTCATTAACTGATGCATAAATCTTTTACAGTTTTCATTACAAGACCTTTTCTGCTTCTTCCTACAGTAGCGCGAAACTCACGGGTGCGAAACTATTGAACGATGCTTTTATTATAATGTAAACTACAAAAGCTGGACTATTTAATGTGTGTGTCCATTTCGGATACTTGTTATTTAAACAATTTTCAAATACGTATGCATAATTACTGATTATACGTAATAAAATTGTGTCGAGAAATTCCGGTCGTCGTATCAAACAAAATTTTCCGCTATGGTACTATGCGCTTGGATCAATATGTAGGTACGTGTCCAATTTCCCCTTTATTTCCCCTGTTTAATTATCTTCTATTTCACCTATTTTACCTGCTCAAATATATGCAACCTTCATTTTTTTTTAAATTTTCTATTTTTATACCATGCTGCTTTTCTAACTTTATTTTATTGTTTAGATACCTAAAATTAGTTTTTTATCAACATATAATCATAATTAAGCATTTCCTTAAAATATAAATATAAAAGAAGAAATACCAAGAGAATGAGTTGCGGTAAAGAAATTTTAACTGGCGGGATTTGTATTTGGATGTTACTTCTTAAAAAGGTACACTTTTATAAAAAAAAGACACAGCAGATAGCTCTGTTGCTTTAAAGTTCCCTGGAACTCTATGAGAGGTAATATTTGAGAACGTTTTATGATTCTTATTACGTCTTATTACGTCGTACAGATAGTATAATTCCGCGGGCATCCTTAATGAGACTAATAATTTTAAACTTAAATAAATATGAGTCTAAAGTGTTCTTTTCTACTCGGTCATAACCATACCTTAGGCTGTAACGAAAACAATTTAAAAATATTTATGTTTCGCAGCTAAAATGTGGAAGAAATGGCGGAGGCGCAGAATATGCGTTTGTAGGATTCAAAAAACGCAAAACGGAATCTCAAGCAGATGTAAGTAATTAATCTCAGTAAGAGCAAAGTTGGCAATTTAATAACTACCAGCAAAGTTAAAACGTAATGTGTGCTTAATGTGCACTATACAGATAGTTTAAATTTATAAATGAAAATAAAATAAGAATTTTATTTTTATATTTAATTCTAATAAACATTGGTTTACTAATAATTTAAAATTTAATAACACAATATACCATAAATATAAAGATATATCTTGTGTAGATATAAGTACAATCAACTAATTCCTTCAGTAATAGCTAGCGTCGATAAATGTAATAAATTTAATAGACACTTACCAGTAGGATTAAACCGCTCCTGTAACAGAGAAGTTTTTATTAAATCATTTTAAATGATAAAGTACACTAAKACAAAAAAAACTCAGTCAACCTTTTTATAATAAATTCCAAGTTGTAGTACCTTCTCTTCGTAGTGAAATATTACATTTGGTTAAGGAGCAGAATAATATGTACGATGTTTATAAAATATTTAATTGGTTATCGGATATCGGACAACCTATTTGTTGAAAAGTAGTCAACGAACATCATTTAGTCCGAACGAGTTAAGAGGGTCGTGGTAATCATGAAATCTGACGGTCGAAAACGAACTGTCTTAGTTTAAATTTAAATTTGTTAATATTTAGTTTTTTAAACGCACTCGGAAGGGAGTTATACAGCCTTACAGCGTGAAGCAGTCAACGAACATAGCAGAGCTATGGCGAGGCAACAAATATTTAGCTTTATTTCGTGTATMACGCGAATGCGTAGATGAATGAGGGGCAAACTTAGACCTCAAATTTTCACATGTATGAGGAGAACTTAGTAAAGCATGGACGCAACAACCTAAGTGATAATTCCAGCGGGAATCCATGCGTAACCAGTTCAAAGAATTAATCCTGTGCGATACATGGTCCCCGCGTTGCAAGCCAAAAACAAAGCGACAGCATGCATTCTGAACCTTTTGAATCCTGTTTCTATCAACAGAATCCAAACAGGGGCCAACAGAAATTGCAATAATTAAAGTGTAAGAGAACGAACGCATCGCATAGTTGCTTTTTCAAATTAACGGTTAAATAATGTGTACAAGCATACAAAAGCTTAAGGTTAGAAAATGACTTTTGTAATAACTTAGTTACATGCAGGTGTAATCGGAACTGCGTGTCCATAATGATACCCAAATTTCTATTATTAACCTTGAACCATCCATATAAACATTGAAAGACTGTTTAAGAAATGTTGTATTACTTTTATTACCAAAGACCATCAGCTGCGACTTGGAGGAATTCAATTCAAGGTTGTGTTCAGCAGATAATTTTCTTAAGCTGTCAAGTTCTTCATTCAGAATTTTGCCAGCCTTTGCGAAATCATGCATATGAGAAATATTAATCACACTTTACCTAGTTTGTGATTTCAAGCTTCGTTGAAATATCTGGTATACAACTGGTGAGAATTGTTGTTCAAATTAAAGGACACCGATCTAGTTAAATTGGCATGTAGACCTTCGAGATATACGAGTAACATATGACAAAGCAAGCAATATTAAAATTTAATAAAACACATTAAGTATCTTATTAGTAACCTTTGTTCACTTTATTAGTGCTTGGTGTTTCCGTATTGAATGCGATTAATACAATGTCTTACATTCTCTGTGTTTGTTGTATTGTATGTGTTGTTTTAGCCTACATATTGTACCTATAGCCATTAATGTTATTTTTAGCCTTGGTTTAACGATGGAATTGCATAAGTTTCCGAAATCGATCAGCATAATATAAAGATTAATTTGKAAAATATAGACAATGTTTAATTAATATTTATTAGGTTCCAAATTGCCCCCAATACCTTGGTTTACAGGTTAGTATACAAAATACAGGGATTCAGATTATATTCTTGAAATTCCATAGAAAAGGAGATAATGTTTCCAAACATTAGATTTCCCATGTTATTTAGGAAACTTCAAATAACTTGTATAGGAACGGTACAGCTAATAAGATTAAAAGGCATTTAAACGTGCAATACAGTTAGAGTGAAACGGTTGTAAATTTACACTTAAGCGCTTAACAAAAAAAGGTATGAGCATCTAGCGACCCACCCGGCTTCGCACAGGTAGTAGAGCATATTATGACTACAACAGATACCTTCCAGTCGTCACCTCCATTCGCTCCAAAAGTGTGTTTATTATAGGAGTCCTAGGCTTAAGAGGGGCGTTTACCTAGAGCGAAGCGGGTCATTTTAAGCACCTACCGTTTTAGATTTTACCGAGTTATTCGAAACTTTTTCGAAGTGAAATTTCGACATGGCAATGACAAAAGATGTAGCTACAACGTAGAGTTCGAGTTTTTTCTGAATGTGGTACGGTAATGTAAATATTTGTTGTTATATTTTGCTTAAAAATGCGTATTTTTGGCGAGCTATTTCTCGAAAACTAAGGCACATAAACAAAAAATTCGAACTCCACGTTGTATCTACATATTTCTTTGTACACTACCAAAAACATGAGCACGATAAATAAGTAAAAACATTCAAAAAATCTAAAACCGCAAACCCTGTCCGTCAAGAGAGCGGAATGCGAATGCCCATCCCCACCAGATCCGTCGCATGGTATCCAGAGAACAGTGAGGCTAAGATACAAACCTGTCGGGAATGATCGTGCGGTATACGATTTATTCCGATATGACCGGATTTCTAAGCTTTTATGTCTAAATACGCGTGACAAGTTTAATGTTAAAAGCTCTTTCACATTAATTTACTGTCTGCCGAAGCAATGGAGAGGCGGAATGAAAATTATTATAAAAGTTCCTCCAGAAATCATAGTCGACATGCAGTTAGAATGAAATGTTATATAGTTCATATTTACAGAAATAAATGGGTTATTTCATATTTTGAATAGCCTGGTATAATATCATAGTAAGTTACTAATATCATGCTTACTTTTTTATGCACACGCTACAGTTAGCAATTTTCCGAATATTAGTTTAGCCCGTCTAATCTTTGCGTGATTTCTACCTATCGGCTACCCTCTTACGTCCCATGTCCCGCTGGTAACATGGGTTGCATAGTTTACATTTTGCCCGATCGCTCCAAGTAAATGCCCCTCTTAAATAGAAACAGTGGACGACAGCGGGGGGTGCGGCACGGACCGCGCTTGTGATCGCATCAAGCGAGTCCCGTCATCGGTGTGAGTAACGCGCTTGCATTTTTCTGCGATAATTCCTAAATATTCATTTAAATTTCATGGTGTAAAAGATTATAGTGCCTGAAATGTTTAAAGTAGCTAACATATTTCAGTTGATAAGAATTAATACCGTATCCGCCGAAATAACTTTCCAATTACCGCATTGTAATAAGTAACCATTTTTTAGTACATAGAATGCGCATAGTAAGCTATCCTTAAAATATAGATATACACCATGCCGGACTTTTTTGGAGATCTATAAAAGAGGAATATCTCACCATACATTGGTATGTTATATCTCAAAGTGATTAGGCAACGTTTTCGATGAAAACTCCCAGGCGGCTTGATTTTTTCCGACACGTCGGAATCGTTATATTTGAATATATTTTACAAAAAACCTCGACAAATTATACACCTTAACTTTCCTCATGAATCACTCTATCTATTGGTGAAAACCGCATGAACATCCGTTCAGTATATGAGTTTATCTAGCTCTTTTAATGGGAAAGTGCATATCTGCTCAGATAGAATTATTATGTATTATATAAAACAACTATAAATAACATAAATCAATAATAAAATGTATATCAAACCAAGTAATACATTTCTGGCCCAAGGTACGAGTATATAAATTATTAACACTGATCCCTTGCAAATCAACTTAGAGTTGCTTTCCGCTTTCGCTCATGTTTGTTGTGGTAATGGTAAATTAATCATCCCCACGGTAATGGATGAATGTGCGAATCTTGTTTCGGTCAAGCAGAAACGGTGGCTATATATATATTTTTTGCGCAACCAGAAGTAATCAATCACGCCCTTGTCACGTGGTGTCACCTCTTTGATAAGTACCAAATCTTGGGACCTCCGTACAACACGGATACACGACTTTACAAGATGTGCTGTTAGCAACTTAAGGGTGCGAAGTTGTACGTCCTTGAAAACCGATTAAGGTGGCGAAAGTGCTTTTTATTAGGCCTAAGCAGGCATGATGCGGGGATGCTTGTCAGCTGAACATTTTAATTATTCTCCCACGATAATAAATCAATCAGCTGTATTACGAGCGTTGTGATTGTGCGCACCATGTGAGACTCTCGCTAATGATAGTCATTCATAAGATCAAATGGGAATTTAGAGAAAAACTGAAATTCTCTTTTTCTGTGGGATTTTCGTATGAACTTACGACATTCCTCATTTTTTATAAAGTTCGTAATAGTCCGAATAAGGCTTTAGGGAAACAAAAATTGAAAAAGTTGCCTAATCATGCAATTGTAAAATTTGAGAAAAAATGGCAGTGCTTCTTTTCGTAGGATTTTCGTCTAAACTCGCGACTATTAGTCACGACTGGAAAATTTCAAAAGAAAACAGGAACATTTGGAAGACACTAATTGGAAAACTGTAGGCGATACTAAGCCATCTGTAAGTGTTATTTACACAAGGAACTTATAGACTGAGAGTTGCATACCATATTTTTTGTTGGTTTAGTTTTGATATACCGTAGGCTGTTTTGACATACTGCAGGTCCAACAAATTTGGGGTTTCATTGACGATGTGCTTCGTGTTGGGGTTTTCTTTTAATCTCGGTAACCTTGACCTGCGGGTTGCGTCGCTATTACCCATTAATGTTAGTAACGGGTTGAACACTTCCATAATTTCTTTTTGCCCTATTGCTGGTGTACCTTCATGCGTCTTACTTTCTTGATTTCCACCTATTATTGCATTTCCTGTGGATTCATCGTTTACTAATCCATGGTGTCTTTCTTCCTGTGTATTTTGCATTGTTGCACCTTCCAATACGTTTGCTTGATCACTATTATTCAAATCTTCTTATCTTAGTCTCCCAATGTTGTCTGCAGTATTCTGTTGTTACTTTCGCCAACAACACCTTTCAGTTAAAACCAATAATAATCATTTTAACAATTTATAAATTTTAAACCTTTCACTTCTCATAACAGAATTTTAAATTTATCTAAAGCTAATTTTTCGGATACGCAACTTAAATTTCTGAACCAAGGATTAAAATTTATTCCCCCAAAAAGAGTTGGTATAAAAGATATTCAATTACTGGCAATAGATTGTGAATCAATTTTAACCAATTTAAATTCTGAAATTAAAACACCTTTAATACCACGTATAAATTCAATATTACAAAAATATATTAATAACATGTCTTCTAAACTCAACAAAAAAGATATTTTATTTTCTAATACCAAAAAAATAACTGATAGTATAGTATAGTTTCCAAGTTAGTCAAAGGTAACCTTATTCTTTCAAAAGCTGACAAAGGAAATTGTATTGTGATTTTAGACAAAAAATGATTACTTAACCAAAGATTTCGAAATGGTTGAGAATGATAACACAGTTAAATTTAATAATAAATTAAAAGAACTTTTAGACAGGGTTGAACCAACTTTAAATTACTTCGATTGTTTTAAATCTCAAATTCTTTCCATGAATCCAACGACTCCAAGACTATATGGATTACCTAAAATACATAGACAGCTGTCCTATTAGACCTGTTGTTTCTTGTATAAATTCTCCATGTTATAAATTAGCAGAATGGTTAAATTTAGTCCTACGTGAAGTTTTAAATTTTGACATCTCTTTTGCTATTATTAAAAATAAATATTTTATACAATAGTCAGGTTTAGCAATGGGTTCTTCCCTTAGTCCACTTTTAGCAGAAATTTTCATGAATGGCTTAGAAAAAGAAATATTAAAAAATACTGTCCTCCCACCAAACGTTATATTATATTTTGGTACCTTTATATAGATGATGTTTTATGTATTTTCTCAGGAAATCAACAAATTGTAAATAGTTCTCTTATGTTTATAAGCTCATTACATAATTTTATAAATTTTAGCTATGAAACAGAAGCTGATAATAAAATTTCCTCCTTATATTTTGCCCAACCAATCCTCTCCTTATCTTCAAATTGCTTATAATAACGGTTTTCCAAATTACTTAATAGAAAAATTGTACTTAAAATACCTTTTCTTTTAACACCATCACATGTGATAAAAAAGTAAAAATTTGGTACCCCCTCAGGTTTATTGGTCAAGTCTCGATTTCCCTTTCGAAATTATTTGCATCTAATGACATAAATATTGCCTTTTCTACTGTAGGCAGTCTGTACCCGTTTTGTCCATAATACAACTGTAACTCCTTTTATATTGGACAAACGGGAAGATCCTTTCTTATTAGGGGAAACGAGCATCTAAAACAATTTAATAAGTACAAAAATACAGACATGTAACTACAAATTCTTTGTTTGCGAATCATTTATTATCATATAAACATACTTCTACTTTGGACGATTTAAAAAGTTTACATTTTTGTAATAAATCAGCAAAATTAAACTATTTAGAAATATTAGAGGTATACAAAATTTTAAATGATCAAAATTGGACAATACTAAATGATTTTTGCAATTTCAGTTGTCCCATTCTAAATTTTTTCTTGAACGTTKCTGGTTTGAATGTAGTTTTTCCATTTTAAGTCAAGATTGTTCGTTTAGATTTTTAATTTTAACAATATTATAATTTTTTCCGATAATTTATTATACGGTACCGGCGATGGCATATTAGCCGAAACGTAAATACGTAAATATATGTTTTGTGGATTTAACTGGGTGAAGTTATTTTACAAGAATTTATTTAGTATATTATTATTATTATTATTATTATTATTATTATTACTATTATTATTATCTTCTGCAATCAAATGACCGTGAAAAAACCAGTGCTATTATATTATACTTATGCAGATTTAAAAAGTCATGCACTCAAAACAAATTTCTGCTTTCACACCACTGCTTAATTATCCCACTTAATTTATGCAATTTTGAGTCTATAAAACCTCCCTATGTCATTAATTAAAGCGCAGGTGGCGTCCGGGGTACAACTGCGGGTAATGAATAGAAGCAGTTATTCAGTGGATTCGTATTAGCAGGCTTTTTTCGTTTTTTTCCAAGTTTGAGGCGGAAAACATAATTAAGTTACGGCTTGTATAAAAAAGGCACAATAATTATTTTGGAAATACGAATTGAAATGCATCGGGCTACGCTGTCTGCACCGCAACCAACTACAGACTGAACCATTTCGCTTTGTTTAGGGCTCGTCAGTGCAGTTTAGATTTACTTCAGATAATATAATATTGACATCCTTACTATGGGTATCGGTTCTTGCCCGCTTGCAAAACACGCCATGAGGGCGATGTTTACGGGATACAGGTGCATGCTAACTTAGTAGATTGCAGCTTACTTTATCTTGATCTAAGTTATTAGATGGCATCATCACCACCTAAACGTTCACCCGACTATTGAAATGCGTACAGTGTACAGTGAGAAGCAATCACATTGTCGTCGATCTAAACAAGTATGGAATTAGTTTGGAGCTGACATAGACATTTTGTTAGGGAAACTAGATTCTCTGCGTAGTTCGAGAATGCGCTGCTGCGCAAAACTAACGCTTAAAATAGTAAAAGTTTTCCGTTTAAAGTACAAACAAATTAATTCGGTTTCATTAACTAATAACGTATCACAGAAAATAACAGTTATTTCTAAAAGCATAATTTCATGTAACAATAAATATAATTCCTTGAAAGGAAATTATTATATGCATTAGCGGCGCACTGTACTTTATACTTAAATGTACTGAGCAGAAAACTCCGTTCTGATATATAATAAAATTAAGTATATCGTAAAAATCAACTAATGCGTTAAAAGTAAAATATATAGATATTGTTTTAAAAATATTGCATTTAAAACGATCGTTGCCAAAATCTCCGTGTGTTTACATACGAGAACACAAATTTTAAAAGAATATTTTATATTTGAAATAACATTTAAATATAACAAGTGTTCATTTCACTTGCAAGCTTTATAGGTTGGTTGAACTTTTACATTTGTGGTATTTTTAATTGTTTACATTTTCTCGTCCTTAAGTGTTACTCGTATAGTTTGAGTGACCGTTTAATTTATACGATTTCCGAATTTTAGTTTCACACAACCTTTGCTCTTGAATAAACTGGTTGTTTCAGATAAACTTTGTTCATATTTATTTTTTAATGTTTACCGATTTTTGTGATTGGGCTTGTTTTTTCAAATATGTATTATTGTTACTTTATTCAAATTAAAAGTATGCTAAATATATAAATTTTGTAAAGGTATTGCAAAGCCGCTTTCGTAGGGGCGTAATATGGTTGAAAAGAACAAGCGGATAGCTCTGTGCACCTAAAATTCAATGGAAATCTCAACGTTATTCAGGATGGTTCTCATTCCGTGGAACGTACGACACTGCATGACTTGCGTACTAGTGTTTTATACATTTGTGAATTAAATTGAATGTCAACAGTCACCTAGAAAACCAAGAAAACTCGACGATGTGTTTTATTAAACGTAACGTAAAGCGGAACACTACATTACTGATTACGGAAATAATTTAATACAATTTCTACTCAGTGATTAAATTAATTTTAACTACTAGGATAAACGATATATCTGAATTACTCTCATTTCCATATTCATCGAACTTAATGCAAATAATACCCATATATGCGCTTTAAAGGACTATTACGTGGAATTGTTTACTTTGATACTTGGATCGGTTTGCTAATCAGAGTTGTGTGTATTGTTTGCTAATGCATTCAAACAGTCGAAATTGTAATAGTGTTTAGAAATAACTGTATCCTTCCTTGGATACAACATAATTAATAAATTTTTATTGCAATAAGTTAAGTGAGTTTTATTACTTATACTTTTAGGTTGTAAGTATGTTGGCGGTCTCTCTCTCTCTCTCAGATACAAACTTAAACGAAAACAGTCGGAGCCGGACCACGGCAATAACCCAGGCGAAGGCGGGTCGGGGTCTTCATTAAAATTATAGATTTATAGAAACGAGAAGAAAAAGAAGGAAAAAAAGAGAACGCCACGAATTTGCTTCAGGCTCCGTACGGCACCAAATCCGAAATGCCAAGTTGAATAAAGAAAAAAACTAAGTTCAATCTGAGATACGAAACAAATTTATTCTTTCTAGTTTAGAATTAGAAAACATGGGTGTTGTACAATATGCAAAATCTCACAACAAAGTTTACGCGAACGCCAGATTCGCCAGAATTAATTGCGCAGCCAAAAAAACGTGATACTATCGAGGAAATAAAAAAAAACAATACCGTCCCGACACGTCCCGTAGCGCTACGTCGTTCGGTCGAAACGTCGTGTGGAAAAAAAATAAAAGAAAAAAAAAATACCGCAACTTAACAACAATTTGCAATTAATCCGCAATCCTAGCGTACTCGAATAACTAGAGTGATGAAACCTATTCAGTTAAATAATATACCAAAGAAAACTATAAAGGTATACAAAAAAATATGATTAGAATCTGTTAATCTATACCCAATGTAAATATTAAACGACAGAAAACGTAGTACTTAGTATAATAACAAACGATCGCGGAAAATGTTAATCTTTACCAAATTTCATTAACAAACTACAAAAACTACTACACTAATAAACAATAGTGGAAAGTGTTCGTCGCGTCGAACAAAGAGTTTATCAAAAAGGTAAGTATCTATGCACCACAAAGGGTGTACTTATCACTAGGTTGTCTTCCAGGTACTTCAGCTAGGTCCCAAATGCCACGTCAGAGGTAGTGAATAACCAAGCCATTTTTTTGGATGAATGACTTCAAGTACTTTTTGCAGATAACATCAGGTGATCCTGACCTCAACGTGATACACGCTCCTGATGGATGTAGAACCCGTGGGTTCCAGGTGACACGAATCGAACCAATCAACGTGAATAACAATATTTAAAAATTCAATATGAGATTGTAATTAAAAGCCTGTGATGGTGTGCGGCTTTTTCGGTTTTAGAGATTGTGCGGGATATCCGACGAATGTCGTTTTCGTTTCCCAGACAAACGAATCAAATCTGGTACACAGAATTCCCCGGCGGTTGATTATGATCCGGACAAACTCAGTCGCCGATTTCGGTAAGAATCACTAACAATTGATTACCACTAAACAATCTAACCACCTCGTGTGCTAACACGGCAACAAATCGAAGAATGAATCTCTTGCTGTTCCAGTATGAAGATGCAAGATGGGATMAATGCAACGTACTCGAGAGAGATGCACAATGGCAAAAGAACAAGTGATGAAGACCTTCAGCAGATTAGCGATATCTCGTTTGATGCGACCACAACGAACTTTAAAATTTACTGTAAACGACGTGCTTATGTACTAATAAAAACGGAATTTTGATATTTAATAGTTGCTACTTAAATTTGGAACGTTACAAGGTATGTAATTGGGTTGTTTAATTCCTTCTATTATTCACGCAAAATATGATTCAGCTTGTTTTACTCAGATTTTTATAGGCACAGTCGTCTGATTTATACTAAGGGCGTTTGTTATACTATTTTTGTAACGATGTGTATCGCATATCAAATATAGTAATATTAGCATAACTAGGTCTTGTTTAGGTGACAGTAAATAAGTAGCACAGCGTGTTTAATTTCCCTGTAGTTGTGGACACATGTACCTAAGGCAGTGCATTTAAGCATCTCGTTGTAGCTACACCTGTTGTACTTGTGATTATTATTCACACTACTCCGTAGTTTCTGTTATTTAGAGTTCTGTTACAAGCCTCTACAGTATTCATGTGCATGCCACCGACTCTTGGGAAATTAAAACAGTTCATAAGACGCTGACAGCATCAGCACGCCATATCTAACGCAAAAGGTCCGACGACATGTTCTCTTAATTTTACGTTTATGTTCATAATAGCCTGCGAGGGGGCATTTATTAAATGTAACTGACACCGAGGGGCGTTATTAAATGAGATATCATGCAAAGTGCTTTGAGAATATGGGAATAGTGTTTGTGTAGGCATTTGTTTATGTTTACGTGATATGCAAATTGTCCTAAATTCGCTTGTTGACCTGTGATTGCTGGGATTCCTGCTACTACACCTAAGGCGAACCGGTTTTGAATATTATTCGCAAATGAGTATGTAAATTGTGGAACCAGAGAAATTTATACAGCGTGTCCCAATTTTTGTAACAGGACTTCTTCAGTCGAAATAGCCAAACTCTTAAAGGCAACCACATAAATACCACACAATAACACTTCCTTAATTAAAGTTTTGAATTCGTTACTTTTACCACGATTGTAGATATTTACACCAAATGAAGCTACGCCAACTCTGAAGGCACTAAACCGCAAAATTCAATGCTATAATGGTTTGGCAAAATAGAAAAGAATTGTGCCAAATATCTTGTATTCAATCGGTACTTCCTTAATAATCAGGATTGTTCAAAAGTTTCGTGCATTCAAATGCGCTCTCAAGTAAAAATAATTTCTTATGTAAGTATAGGGTATTCTGTTTACCACATACGATTAATTACTCTGCTACTATTTAATGCCTTGTTAACAATAAGAAGCACTTTGTTAACGGCATACATTATCTACAGTGGACGGCTTCAGAGTTATTTCATATGCTTTAAAAATTTCCATATTTTCAACATAGGTACTAGAAAATAATCAATATCTCGATAAGTAAGAAATATATAGCTATATACGGTTTTCGCCATTACTTACGGCAATGAAAAGTCTCTTAGGGTCTATCAAAAGTAAAAATTAGTTCAGAAAAATAAATAGAACATTATAATGGATCTACCTTTAATCCATTTTGCCGCATTAGTAATTATTTATTTTCCTAATTGTTTCCGTTAATTTTGCATTAGACTCAAACGTAAGTAAGTAGGAATAGGGAGCAATACGAAATATCTTTTGAATAGTTTTGATGTTATCCGTTTTGCACGTGCATTTCTTTGTGGTTTATTACATACTACTATTGGCTCTAATAACTATTGCTAATGTTAGTTCTAAAATTCTCACTGTTTTCAAAATGTTGACTTAACGTACCTACCTAAGAACTCTAGAAATAATCAAATCAAAATTAAACTAAAGAGCTAACAAATTTGCCATGTTAGGTTGTTTGTTTATAAACAACGCAAGATACTTCTTCTAATATTAACTAATAAAAAAAGATTAATTTTGCTTTGTAGGGGTTTCTAATTGCCCTTATATTCAAATAATACCACCTCGCGTACGTAATCAAAATAGTGTGTCTGATAGAGATCCATTTTCTGCATGTAGTATAAAGAGTAAGATGCGATTATCGTATAGCAAAATAAATACGAGTACAAGGCACATTTAGCAGCTTAGCGGTTAGAAATCGCCACAATTTCCAAATATATTTGCATAAAGGTTGCAACAACTTTGATTTCGTTAACTTTGCATAAAAATGATTACGTGAGTCAACTGCCAACACAATCCGATCCAATCTAACTATACTACAATTTGATGCTATAAACAGTCTTGATTCTTCATTCTGTCGATTTTGGATGCAGCGTCCAAACTGTAGACTTACCCGTCATACCAAGTTGCCGAGGGTCAGCGACTAGGACTATGCACCCGCTAGATAATTCACTCACTCATAACATGCAGGACTTGCATTAAACATAAATAAAATAGATAATGTGGATAATGAGTTTTGAAAATGGTGTGTAAAGCTTCGATTCATTATAAAATTATAGTTAATCAAGCGAATAACTACCAATATACCGAAATAAACCCATTTCATCAAAGGTTGTAGATGAATGGTTGTCCATTTACTATGTGATCATGCAATAGTGACGTCTAGCTCAGCTGAAGAGACACGCGTCATTGCCATAAATCAATTATCCTTGCGTGCCCTCGGGATTTGCCAGGGAAGTCTTTGACCTTGTATGTCTATATGCTCCGTAGAATTGCTATGAACTTACAGGTGGAACTGAATCCACACAAGTCATTTTATTAACAAGTACCTACTAGAACTACTCGTTCAAGACTTGCTTCTGTTTCTACCGTTGCATCAATTGCTGTAACCAATCTACTAATCAACTGSTCGAATGCCTTTTTGGTTAAAGTTTATCAGTACCAATAATATATCCTATGCCTTATTCATCGTAAGATAAGGTTTTACTTCTTAAAGATTATATTATTATATTTTATGAAACAATATTTTGTTATGCTATTTGCCTACTGGATATGTTGGAACATACGTTTGCGCAAGTATAACACTCATTTCAGTGTAATCGCAACCAAATCTTTTCAGCATTTTAACGCCTACTTGACTTTAAGCATCGGTAACAGTCGCTTTCACTTGTTCTACTGGGGAAAACCGTTTTCTATAGAATTTCGACACGAATGTATCGGTTTCAGTTTACTGAAACCTAGTAGCTCGATGCAAACATAACGGCTCAAACGGCACGTTTGACATTCGATATGTAGCTCTTATGAGTTATACGTACTGAAACGAGGTAGTTCTATGCGAACAGAATAGCCTTAACAACCCACGCATGTCGAAATATAGTAGTTCCACGTGAATGGAATAGCGACGACATAATGCCGATGAGGGTAAGCTTAAAATTCCCTTATGATTAAACGTAGAACCGATGGAGGAAGAGAAATGGAATACTTGCAAAACAGACCTCTGAATTTCTCTATAAGGACAGAAGAAAATATACCAAAGAACGCAGAACAAAAAAAAGAGAATGGTCATCCAAAGCACTACCTGGTAGATACTACAGTAACATCAATAAAAAAGGCGTAATTAAAAAAATCATACATGTATCTAGAAAAGACAGAAGGTTTCATTCTTGAAATCCAGGACCAGGTCATTGCCACTAACAAGTAGAAGAAAAATAATTTTAAAAGACAATTCAGTAACAGATGGTAGGAGAAAATGCCATATGTTTCTGGAAACGATTGAACATATAAGGTTAGGATGTAGATTCCTAGCGGGAAAGGAATACACAAATAGACGTAATACCGTCTCAAAAATAGTACACCAAGCAATAGCAATACAATGCCAGCTCCATAAAGACTGACAACAATACTATACGTGTTCACCACATACAATGTTTGAAAACGCCAAATACAAATTGTATTGGAACCTAACCATACATACACGTAAAACACTTATGCACAATAGACCAGACATAACACTATTGTTCAAAACTGACACTACGCTATAAATTAGTGACGGTGGACATATTGTTACAGTTTTCAAATGACTAACTGTAGTAAATAAAATTGTTTTCTCTTACTGAGTATTCTCCCCCGTTACTTTATTCTCAATACATTTGCATAAAGGCACTGAAATTTAACCACTCAGCTCTATTATGCTGGTGCTTCTTCTTCTTCACCCTCTGCCTGGGAATTCTCCATTTCTTCAATGTTTTTAGCTGCCACTAAATTCTGCGACATAACAGCAAATGCACACCACACGACGATGATGATGCAACCCAAAGGATGGATTCGCACCATTGTGAAGAGGCTGGTCAAGAGCATCAAAAATCAATCAAATAGAAGCTGTTTAGAATGACATATCAAATTCAATTTGAAAGCTATGTCAGAAAGCGTAGGTCGCTTTGTTTACAAGTGTATACGGGGTGATTCATTGAGAAAATATCCCGATTTAACTAAGTTTACCTTAGTACCAAAGTTGATATTAATGAATATGCAGTGCCAAAGTTAATAATATACGTTACATTTTATTATTATTAAACTACTTCGATGATATTTTCACAAAGTTTTTTTTTGCTGAGCACTGTAAATTCGCTTGAAGATTTGTTGTATCTCTGAGGGTACAATGATCGGTACAACCTTAAATAAATATTTTAACTAGTTTTTTTTATAAAAAGAAGTATACTTTATTAGTATTGCCGCGAGCGATATCACTACAACCCCACATCGATTAATAGGCAAAGCATTATTTTAAATTAGTCGAGTTTAGATTTAAAAAAGAATCAAAATTTTTTTCGCCTAAATTGCTTGTGAAACACGTTGTTAAACTTTTTCATTCACTATATACCGTATGTCCGTAGTCATACTCAACTTTTGACCGGTCACAGGAAAGCAACAAAGAAGATAGAAATGTGGAATCTTCACCATAAAAAACTTTCCAAGTTTTCGTTGTAGAATGTACAATCGCTTGCCCGGTCAATAGCGCACCATGACTTTACGAACACACCTGATGCCTAGTTAGACCTTGTTGAGGTTTCTTCTTTTGAACTCAAACACACAAAAAAATAAAGCAATAAATACGAATAATTGCAAGAAAATGTGGTTTGAAAGATTTGTTTATTGGCTAGCATATGCTTATTCCTAGGTATACTGCCCTTGCAAATCGACGTTTGACTACAATTACAATCAAATCTCATAAAAGGAAAGTATTCAGCAGAGCGACGCAACCACCATACCGAAATCTGTCATTTATAATTTTTTTGGAATGGAAAAACAATAAGTTGAGGGTTAAATGTCTTTAGGTAGTGTATTTCGCCTAATACTGTCATCATCTATCGATTTTATTTGTATTTAAAATACCCTCCCTACAAATTGCTGTTTGGAATTCGTACAGCATTGAAAACAAAACGTCATATAAATATACATTGAAACAAAGTTCAAAATAAAAGCAGATACGAACCCGAGTACAACGATCTATTTTGATTTTATGTTATAATCCACATTTGGCATTATCGGTCGTAAAGCGATATAATCTTTGCAACCATTACGGCGAATATGACACGCGATCCGAAGCAACTCTGTAATACGATTCGGACAGGCTGGTACACATAAAATAAATGTGGGGGTGTACGACATTATATTCGACACAGCATAGCGAGGAAAGCCACCAGGCAGAGCTCCCAGAACTATTCCTTAAAGGTAGTTTTGTTTAAACGACGGAGGATTGAAGTGTCAAACAGACGAATGTACGGCAAATTTATTGCCCCGTTGGAAATTCTATTCACCTGCGTTCATTAGCCTCGTTTCTAGATGTTGCATCAGAATGAGAATATTAAAAAGAATAATCGATCTACACACAGTCACGTGCGAACATATCAAGTTAGCATCTAAAATAGAATGTTAATAGAGAAAAAGATACAGAAAACGTTGCAAATAGCTTTTAATCTCGAAATTCAGGGAGAGGGGATTCTGCACCAGATGTCCATGGAAGATTTATGCCAAAACTAAAGTTCTAAGAGCAAAAATTTTTTTACATTGAATATACTCAAGGAATCGGTAATTTGTTAAATTAAAAATGTAACAAATATGCGGCTGCGATCAATGACCATTGGGCTGGGCGATCGGACTTACTTTGGTATCGCTTTGTAGGWTGGGATTTTCTCCTTCCGATTAAGGTATTTGGACTTTCGTAGTTTCCCCATTAAAAAACTTCGTAAAAAACAAGTAGCCGCTTGTACTGTATATTAATTGAATAACCATATACAAAAATGAACCTGGCGATGATTGATGAGCAAACATCGACTTTATAGGAGTACACTTAATGTAAATATAGATCGGGAATGGCATGACAAGAAGAACCATGAAGTAAAACCCAAAATGATTCACTGAGTCCATACAGAAGTGCAGAAAACAAGCTAAGCATGGTACAAACTTGCATACTTGAGAATCAAGGGGGCGATGCGTCACATCGCCTGCTCTATCTACTGCGGCCATTGAAATGTTGCTGGATTTGCCTCCTTTACACCTCATTGTAACATGGCACTAATGGCAGTACATACGCTAAAATCGCGAGTCATAAAGACATTTCTGTTAGAAAAGGAACCCACTCCGATATATTTGGGAGGTTAAACGATAGGAACATGCTAAGCATGCTGTCTGACAGACGCAGCGTGATGTTTGGCTTCCAGAGAACCTAATGGAAAAGAAGCACGTCACATCAATATGCTAGCGAGATCAGGGTACATATGATACCTCGATAACTAAAAAACAAAGAATGGGACTGGAGCGCATTCAGGAATGCGAAACCATAAACCTGGACAGTCTTGCAACCGTTCTCCAAGCTGAAGTCGTAGCAATCACAGCGTGTTAGGGAAATGAACGGAGGGCCTAAGATAATAAACGGGTGTGAATCATGACTGACAGCCAAGCGTCAATTCCTAGAGCACTTAGTGTCTTAGGAGCACGTAACAGAGTCATTCAGAAATGGATTCGTGAACATCAAGAATCTAGGACAATGAGATAACAGATTTACTAGCAAAACTACATAACTACACATCCCTTAGTAGGCCGTCAGCATACCTGTTGGGTGGCATATCGGTCAAGTCAATATCGACTGGGAAAGAAGCATGAACTTTATTGGATTGACGTTCCAGAACTACGACAATCACGCTTGTACATTAGGGAGTTCGTTCCAAATAAAAATTACGGAAATTACGCAAGTCTCTCTAAGAACACCTATTACTCTACTTACGGGCTATTGCTGTTTAAAGAAACACTAAAATTAATGGTGATTCCTTTTAGGTACCTAGGGAAGGGTTACAGCAAGTATTAAGTAACCATCATCAGGTGATTTCCTTGGGCAGGTGACATATGCCATGCCTCTAGACGGCTTAAAAATGTAGACCACGGTCCTAGGTCACGAAAAAGGCTTACTTCAGGCAATTAATAGCCTAAGCGTTCCAGCAACAAGTGTTTCCTGAGAGAGACGGTATATTCTAAGTATTTAGGTTAAGCATATACGTTGTCCAATTGTCTACATAGTTGGCAGCGATTTCTGCGGGGCATATCACTCGCAACTATTCCTCAAACCTTGCAACAGCAGTCGGTGTTATTAATCTTTTGTATTCGATAGAGCAATAGCTAGCGCGTTAGTGTGCAAAACACACGACGCTAAATACTGCTTGAAACTAAATCTCTTACATTACACGTTACAATCCGGTAGGCAAAGGTAAGCGTTTTAGTAGTGGGGAAACTGCTCTAGGTGGGTGAGACTTGTAATCTAGGTGCCAGCACCTTCCCTCTGGGTGTGAGCTCTATTGTCATGTAGCCAGGATTTCATTTCATTTCAAAGTGGAAAACTGATACTCTAGGAGGGCAAGTTTTTTCATTTCTAAAAGGTTAAAAACTATTAAGAAGAAAATACTCGACGAAAGCTGTAATCACAATGCTAGAGTAAGACCGACTGCATAAGCTGACAAAATTTTCAAGTTGAAAAATCAATCAAAGCGAGATACAAGAAATTAATATTTAATTACCTACATAAAAGCGCACTTAATATAAACCAAAATAAACTATGAGCGCACTATTAGAAAAGCATTAATAATTTGTGTACATGTCTGTCTTAAATATTTTCACTATGTATTTTTTTGACAAGAGAACCATTTCTTCGAGTGAGCAACTTTTAATTCTAAACTAGGCAATGCATAATGTCCAATTCGACACCCCCTAGCTACAAGCCTGGGGCTCTAGCTCCCTAGGCGGAGCCGTTCAAGCTCTACGTCGCGCTAGAGTAAGCTTACCATAAGTGAAGCATCAGTCACTGGGATTGAAATTCCAGGTCAGAGTGGCATATATACATCAAAAGTTACGAAATGCAACGTTTCTGTAGCTAAGTCGCTTGTACCTTGTTATTTGCAAGCTTCAAAGCTTCAGATTTCTGCTATACGGTGGCCAGATACTTGTGACAATCACAAATTTTTATAATGTCTAACTTACTTTTACCCAGGGTCGCTACAAAGTATGGAACCAGCAGTATATTTCAGGTTCTGTTCGACTGATTTTTTTTAAATTGTACATGGGCCTATGAGTAATTAAAATGCATTTTCTGGAGTTTTTTTAACTGCTACGAACATGATAGATGAAGATAGAAACATTTTAAATTGGATTGTGTTTTCTGATTAAGGTACTTTTTGCCTCGATGGTAAGTAATGTGAATAGACATCATTGCAGATATTGATCGGACACAAATCTACATTGGATTAAACAGGTCCACACACAACACCCTCAGAAAGTGAATGTCTGGTGTGGTATAATCGGTGAGCACACTATTGGGCTTTTTTATATCGATGGAAATTTGAATGCAGTCAAGCTCTTGCGCGAACACATACCAGAAGTTATTCGCCTGTTCCCTAACCGTGCAAATACTGCGCGTCTTTCTCAGTAGCAAGATGGTGCAACGCCCCATTTAGTAGTCAACGTTCGTGGATATTCGAATGCGATATTCCCAGACACATGGATTGGCAGGCGCGGAGCCATAGAATGCCCAGCACGTTCCCCTGATCTGACGACGCTTAATTCAGGGGGGTATCTGAAAAATCGTATTAACGCTGATCGGTCGCATAATGCAGAAGATTTAAAGAGACGACGAATCAGGGCAGAAATGCAAAACTTACCTCCAAATTTAATATTCTACAAAAAAAATTAGAAAAAATTTTGAGCATCTTTTGTAATGTAAGTCTGAAAAAAATACTGCATTTTTTACGGAATCATGTTTTTCTTTTGTACTTTTGTGGTACCCGATTCGCAATAAGTTGATCAAACTAGACTAATATGATCACCAGTCAAGCAAAATGGTAATATCTGGCTTTTTGTCCATTTTAGCGATAAAGGAAATTGTTTTCATTCTTTTCGTTCTTTGTCGGGCTCAATTACTACATTTACACCTTTCTCAACTCAGAAGTAATAAATTGTACAAGTGTGGTACATTTTTGAAATCAGGAAAAATTATCATTTTCACTGACGTTCCACACATTTATGAAAATGTATAGCCATCTCTGACCAAGATGACCTGGAATTTGAATTGGGCCGTGATACTGCAGTGGTTAGCACGTTTGAGTACCGGGTTCAAATCCTTGTCAGAGCCGGCAATACTTTTTCATAAATATATCTACCTGCAAGAATCCCAGTCTCCTTATAATAATTACACAGTTAATATTTGACATAATTGCAATATAACTAATTGGCCAACACGAGTTGCAACTGCAGTAAGAAGTGATTTTTCTACTAATACTATTTTAGAAGAGTCTACTTACTACGTCTACTAATTGTCACAACGTCATATGTTAGAATATTTTATACTTAAAGCTACGAAAAGTACTAAAAACTGAACAATTAAATAAACCGTTATTTACGAAGTGTGGTTCACACACAGTTAATGTATACCTTCTCGATTATTTTATGAGTACCGGTCGCAATACTACCCATATGTATGTGCAACTTATGCGCTCGGATTTCTTCACAAAAAAACTAAACCAGTTTGGTGGTTGGGTGTAAAGAAGTGGGAGGAAAATTTTGTTTACCTATTCGAACCGCATGAAACATTGAAGGCGGAAGGTGATTTTACTTTTCATGAAATATTTATGAACCATTTATTTAGATTTGACGAAGTAGCTCGGTAAAATTTGAAAATGCAGTAGAATCGTAAACGCACGTGTGCGTAACCTGTTCGCAGTAAATTGACCGTGACAAACTGCCAGTAGGTTAGAGTTCGTCTTTATCGAAACCATTGGGATAAGTTCCTTGCTTGGTATGTCGGCTAAGCGTTGGCTGTATCTGTATTTAACAAAGCAAGGACCGATGGCCATTAGCATACTAGGTAACGAAATTTATTATTACGTAATCTTGATGGAAATTGTACATATAAGGGATGCCTTTGCGCTGCAATACTATTATAGTTTGAGCAAACAATGTCGCTTATAGCTGGTATCAAAGTTATTGTATACCGTGGTAACAAAAATGCATATATTACCCAATAACACGTATGGTAATCGGGTGCAAAGTCTAGCTGATGCCCGCTAAAATTAATTGCGTTTTCAAAACTCATATACAATTTGTATCAACATACAGATGCTAATTTAAATACTGAGTGTTAACTAAAGAGTACGGTTTTTGTATTTATGTTATTGAAGCTAACTTAGTTTTGATATTTAAAATTATTCCACCCGATTATAAAGTCATTAAACCATTCGTCATTTAGAACAGTTTAGATGTTATAATTTTTATACTAAAAGAAGGGTTATTGCAACTGTTTTGTAATTACGAGATTTAAATAATGAGTTAGGTACTAAGTTTTACGTGTATAGTTCCCGCCAAATACAATGTCGTCTTGTTATCACTTACTTGGCGTGTAAATCAAGTAGGTACCTAATCGAAGACGAATGACGAACCAATAATGAGAGGGTTATCGGGAAAGCAGGCATAGATTCAAATGAAAAAGTAACTCGCTGCAGTCGGGATTCGAACGTGGATCTCCTGAACGGTACTCGGGTATGCTCACATCACACCACCCCACCGGAGCGTTTCGAGTCAAAGCTCAGACCCTTATGCATATACCCTAAAAAAAATTACAATTAAAAGCAGCACGATTTACTACTGTCATATTATTAAAATTGAAAATAGAAATTATAGAATTTTTATTTATACAATTTACACGTTTATCAAAATTAATCGTATCCAATGCGACTAATTTCAAAGTTATAACCGTCAATGTAATAAAATAACTTTTTCTGCGAACAAGGGTTTGATTGCAAACCCTAAACCCTCAAAGATACCTACTTAACACGAACCCTAAGAACTAAAAGGGCTACAGAAAGAGGTTCACGAAGTTTTTTCCATTTTTTATTTATTATGTGTTTATTTATAAAAAGTAATCATAGAATATAACATTTATTAATAAGAATTTTGGAATGTTCTGTCAACATAAGTTTGTCATCTACGAGTACTTTTTTTGTTTTATTTTTGCGCAGTAGCAGTATAGAATTTCATGACATACTGAAAGTGAAATTTCATATAGCTGAATTACTCGTGAGCTCCTCGCTTCTATCATCTTGAGCAGGCGTGGTATTCTTGAATTGTATTTAGCCATTCGCGTGTTGTTCCGTTGCTAGCCGGTGCTAAAAGAAACTATACCAGAAGAAACGAAAATGAGTTTTCTGCCGTCTATATACACAAGAAAGGAGGCCGAGGAAGATACCGTGTTTCTGCCAAAGTTATGGGAGACTGTCCAAAGCACAAACACAAGTTATTCTTTAATAAATGCTATAAAAGAATGGGCCTGCTCGCTAAATTTCAATTTACGAAGAATTATGTAGTATAGATGTTCCTAGGGAACACCTTGAAAACCAAAATTAATATGCATTTTTTATTCTTAAACTATGGCCATATCTTTGCCCGCGTTCCCCATGGGGAGGCTAGTAATACGTCACATGCACCCTAGTCGGCCACGCCCGCGCCCCTGTATAAAGTAAATGGCAATACCTGGCAGCGAGTGTGTATTTGACGTATGTGGTAAAACGTTAGATGGCCATGGTATGAAAACTACGAATGCAAATGAAGTTCTGTTTACTGGAAGCCTATCAGCGACTTAAATACTATAGAATGTATATATTTTAGAATCCCTTCCAGTTATAAATCAATAGAGAGCTTGGCATTGTTCTGATGTATTACAGGATGGTTTTAACGCCAATAAGAACTCAGTAATTAACACGCAAATATAGCAGAACCTATTAATTTAAATACCCAGCATACTATCCTACATCCAACAAAAGATGTTGAGTTATTGAGAAAGAACGTTTTATTATAATAAGTTACGTTAATACCAGACTAAAGTATGGTGTAGGTTTTAAAGGATCTTGATATACCGGTAAGTATTTTTTCGCTCAGATGAGATTTTTTCATGTATGGGCAGTATTTCTTCTATATCTACCCCCACCCCATAGAAGGAACATTTAATGGTAAGTTTTAACAATAGATCCTAACAGCGCAAGGAAAACGATTACGACTTGCTGATAATAATAATTATGCATTATAATTATCTTCTTGTATAATAGAGTGCATACAAAGGGACTTTGTCGAATAGCTACAACAGAGTTTAAGATGCAACTATCGTAGTCCTCGAATTGATTAAGTCATATTCTGTATCTGATTTCTTACAAACTATATGAATTAAATGTAACTATTACTAATGTTTGTTCATTATAACCAGCCCTATATGCTGTATACTACATAGTATAAGATTATCTGACGCCCATTTCTTTTAGATAAGTTGTGTAAAGCGAGTCTACGTGATGACTTAATTCGGTTTTCGCAACCTCTGCTTTGGGGTAGGAAACAATATGTTGGGTATGCGGATATTAGAGGCCAAATTGCCATGCTTTACCACAAATTCCAAGTCCAAACTTCGCACCAAACTTGTTTTTAACTATTGATTTCAATATTACATCAATATCACAGTTTTGTTAAGTTAGAGCACTATGTTCAATGGACATATCACCTTTTAAACTACATAATTTACTTACCTAAAAATCCTACAAGCACGATTTAGAGAAAGTATTTCCACACAATTATGGTAGCTACATATAAGAAGCTTTTTATAACTTGCAATCTACACAACTGCGTGTAAGATATCCACAATCCACAACAAGTGTCACTTAGCTGGCTATATCTTTCCCTTTCCACCTCGTTCGCCTAAACTTTGAAAATCCTCTAACATTTTATGCGAATTATTGTAGAACACTTGACACCATATAACTCACGTACACATCAACATTATGTACAGATATTACAACGCCGTGTCATACGGCATTGATATATTTACTAGAAATTAAAAGCACTTGCTACACGTGGAGAAAATTTATGTCCTGTGAGTATATTTTTCCAGGATATGCGCTGTTGCCTTTGTACTGTTTACCACTTTTAGATGCTTATATTTAGAGCTTAAGTAAATTATTGTAGCGTACCCTGTGTATAGCCAATTTCTATCTATTGCTCCGTTCCTGTATATTCTGTTCTCGATGTTTTTATACTGTAACGCTATAATTTAGCAAAAGTTATATTTAGTCCTTTTTTACATTTATTCAATCATTCATTGGTATATATATTGGTTTAATAGAACAGGTCGTCGTTTCGCGTATTTCATGGTTTACCTCGACCGGTCCTGCTCGAGAACTTCTTGCTCCATTCTTTTTTGTATCTTGATAAGAATCGCGTTGTCAGCTGGAAAAATCTATCATTAAACGGCGATACGTTCTCCTGTTAACGTAGAAATAAATCACAATCGAGTAAAAGCTTCGTAGCTAGTTCCATTTTGAGTGGTTATAGTGTACTCACCGATTTTCGGGATTATTTGGACTAGTTACACGCATATTTGCTTAAAATTTCGCACGTTAGTTTGGTTTTTGTACGTTAGCAAATGTTGTCCGAGCTAGGGGATTCGGAAGCCTACTCGATCGTTTGTTTGGAAGTTTAATCACATTTTCTACGTCGATTCTGCATTGTGATTTGACCCTCGACCAGCTGAGGTTACTTGTAAGTTTCATTTAAAATGCTCTCTAGCTAAAGAACCTGATATTCTAGGGTTTTACTGTCGGTTAATAGTGCCGAATAGTATTTACAACGCTGAGGTACTGTCGTTTTTTGTCGAGGAGTTTCTTCAAGGGCTTGTTATCTCTGGTGATATCGCGGGGCACGGGATTCCATATACAGCCGTTCACCGTTAGCCTTAGCCTAAGGGAGCCTATCGTCATCGCACCTATTTACTTTTGATGTTCACCAGTTCCTTGTGACCTGAAGAGATCGCCCCGAACTTAAGTTGTGTATACTACTTGTTATTTGAATATTTCGTTGAGATTCACGTTCATTCATTGTATATAAATCAATTCAGTTTATATTGTACTTTCAAATCTCTTTCTCATTGTCAAGTAATTGAGTATTATTTAACATTAACTTCAATCTTTTGACTAGTTTCGTTAGTATTTTGCATTAGTGTTTTGCATTTATAGTTCTGTTTCTATTACAACGGTAGAGTTTTGCTTTGATTCAATTCAATTCGTTTCGGTTCACGATACCCGAAACGCCTTTTTGTAATTAGTTTTCAGATATTTCAGTGGATATACGATATACGTATAGCGACGACACCGCTGGATGCATGTAAGTACTTGGGTTGTATTTTTGTTGAATAGAATTTGTTGAACAATCGTTGAATTTTTTTTGTTGAGATATTCCTGTTAGATCACAGAATTTTTGACATCTTTCACCCGCGGTTTGTGATTGGCGGATATTCGCTTAGCGGTTAAATCACGTGGCGCCCTTGGTTTTTTACTATCGGTTAATAACCCGCCCATCCCCACTAAAGCTGACAGCCCGCTTAAGCGCACATATTAATTGATCTTTCGGGTTATAATTTTTCATTAATTGTCACTTAGTTTGTTTTCTTCATTTTTTCCTTGTTTTGACAAAAACGCCACAATGCATTATGCTCGCAATTCAGTTTTATGTTTCAAATAAAGCACATCGTATGTATATTGTTTTTTTTTTTGTGAAAATTAACAAGTCTTAATATGCAAACATACCATTTTCTGTAGAATGTTGTCAACAGTAATAGATTATAAAATACATATCTCAGAAGATTGGATTCTTGTATATTTAAGATAGCCATTCTGTGCTATTGTCTATATTAGTCTCAAAACTTGAAAACAAGTAAACCATCGTATAATGCATTTTATAATACACGGTTATGTATTACAAAAGTGTGGGAGACTTCTACGATAAAATACCCGTATGTTCGTGCTAAATGATGGGTGGTAAGTTGTCGTTGGTAAAATATTTGACTCTATGGCGTAAGCAGCGGTATAATTAGGGTTAAATAAACAATTACCAACCGGTTATGGCAACTCGATTATACGTACCGAGCGAGAAAGTACTGTCGCAAATATATTTAGCTGAATTTACCCTTATCTTTCGTAACAGGCACTAATAAGGTTAGCGAAGCTTGTGCTTTTAAGTAGTACATTATTATAAAGTGTAAAATTCTCCTGGCTTAAACAAGCGCTTTAACTTGATGCATATTTAACATCCTGGGTTGTTTTCGTGCCCTTTTAATCCAATTGTCTTTGCTGTTATGTTAATTACTTCTATCTCACGTTTGTTTGCATCGTTTGACTCTGTAGTGTGCCTAACAAGTCAGAAGGAAGAGCCCGCACTATTTTCAATATTGATTTTTATGAATAAACAAACTTGTAGTCTTTACCTCTTTGTTATTTTATTAATTATCTGAACCAAGAGGCAGTAACAGCAATTTAAAAAATAATGGATAATGTACTTATATCAATTTCAATACTAAACACGTAAAGCTTTAATATGATTTAAGTAAGAATTTAGATGGCAATACCATCTGTCAGCATTACACTGACATGATGACAAAGACACCTAGCTGCCATTATGGCAGGCAGGCAGGCGTGCAGGCACTGCACTGCACTAGATCGAAACTGCACTGATGAGCTATAATGATAGCGAAATAGATCTATCTGCAGTTGGTTGCGGTGCAGACAGCACATCATAGATATGAATTTTAATGTATGCTAGTTCTTTCCCGCTTGCAAAAAGTGCCGTAGGGGCCCGCTGTCAAATTGAAGTACGCAAGTGCGCCAATATGTCAGGCTACAGGTCACTTCGTTTAGGAATTAGATCCCATAATGGCAGCTAGGTGGCTTTGTCACCATGTCAATGTACATAATGCTGACAGATGGCATTGCCATCTAAATTCTTACTTACATCATACCAAGCCTTTGGTATATAGGCAAAACCAATATTATGCCGTGCTGTCTGCACTAGACCAAAACTGCACTGATGTGTTATAATGATAGCGAAATAGACATGCATTTAAATGTAAAGCTTTATAAAAAACATTGATATACTACTGTTGTTGTTTTTTTATAAACCGAACGAAAACATTTTGTAAGTAGAAAGTGTGGCCAGAATATCGCGACTTCACGTACCAAAAATTGTGAAATTTTATGACAGATTATTATGCGAAACATAAGCGTGACGGCACTTGGCTGCATTTACGATTGTACATAAAATGATTAAATATTTATATAAAAACATACCTGGCGTAAAAAATATATAAAGCAATTAGATATTTTTCTTTGTTTTTGAGCAAAAACGCTAGGACAGATGAGTTTCTATTATTATTATTATTATTATTATTATTATTATTATTATTATTATTATTTTAGGGCAGGTTTTGTTTAGCATATGATTAACTTAAACATTCAATTAAGAAAAACAAATTCTAGAAACTTCCGATGACAAAAGATGGAATTGCTATTAAAGAAATCTATAAACTCATATCTCTAATAAAACAATTGAATTTTTCAGTTAACGAAATAATAAATATAAATAATAAATAAATAGACATTTACCTGTCTAAACATTGTTGTTCAAAACTCAACAGTATTCTTGTTTTGTTGTAATTTTTCCATACTTTTTTGCGTCCTGTATATACGGCATAAAACCACAACATACGTAGGTTATGATAAAATGCTCTCCGCAAAACAATAACATCCAGTGTTGGACCAACAACGGTCATTACTTTTAGGCCAACAACGACATATGTTGTTGGACAAATAATGACATTCTGATGTCAGCCCGCTATCGTCATGAAACCAATAACGGTATTAGTTGATGTATCGAAACATAATCGGGACTTCAACATCAACATCGATAACCAGTGCGAGAATTAGAATGTGGACAACACCATGCCATCTAGTGGCAATTTAACGGCTGTCGGGAACTAATCTGAACCGCAGCTCACTTTGCTGTGGGCAACGGAGATCCCCAACGACGATTTCTGCAGAGTGCTGTTCTCAGCTGTGTTGAGGAGGCTTTATAAGCCGAAACAGCTGTCTACAGATTGCAGGCGACATGGCGTAGACATAATTTTGTTATTTTTTATTGATAATCATTGCTAGGCCATGCGGTTTTAGACCAAGAGCGGCGTTTGTTGGTGGGCCAATATTGTCAAATGTTCACATTTATTTTTGGGCTAATATTGAGAAACAATTCTGGGCCAATATATATTCCAAATTGTGCCAACATTGGAACAATATGGTTGTGCTACTGGTTTTTCCCCTTTTTGTGTTTCGCCGATGGGGTGTGACTTCAATCCATTAAAGCTCGATTTGTTTCTGGAGTGACTTTACCTGCATCTGCACCCAGGTTTCACCTGTGGTGATAATAGAGTCTATAAATTTTTCACCTTCTTGTTCTTAGCGAGTCAACAAATCCGCGCCTTTTATGCGCTCGTCTGTTAGGAAAATTGTACAATCCAACGTGTACATACTGTCCGATATTGCGAGTCCTTTCTGATGATGCCAGTGGCATGCATAATACATTCGGTGTGGTATTTGTGTGAAGGCTTTTGAAATAACAGAAATGTTAAAGTATTGTGTAGTGCCGAGCTGTAACAGTAATTCTTGCGATAGAGCATTATATGCAAAAAAAAATTAAATCGTCGAAATGCTCTACATGTAGGGATCATTTTTATCGAACAAATGTTTCTGATACAACTGGTCCTTCATATACACTTACTATTTTAAAATCCAGAAGACGGCTAAATAATCAAAATCAGATCATTTCACAGTTTAAAAAAAATAAAAATCTTTTAACCAAACATGTTCACAGTGTTGGTTTTGACAATGTAGTGGATGAATTGTTTTCAAACGCATCTTCTATTTCGCTTACTTGTAAAGAACACGAAGCAGAAATACTTCTCAAAATTTTGTTTATTGTTATATTATAATAAGAATTAAATATTACTATAAACAAATGATAGAGAAAGAAGAAGGAATCTAACTTACAGTTTTTGTTTTTAATTTTTAGATCACCTTGTATGTGTATTTTTAATAATCGTTGACTGCAGAAGCACCACTTTTTATTTCCTAACACTCTTATTTGATATACTTCTGAAGTATAGTGTGAAATAAGTATTACCCTCATAATATAAGAAATATATAGAATAGTTGTATTTCAGTATTTAATTTTACTTCCACATCCAACGGATGGGAAGTATTGTATCGCGAAAGAAATTTTCAAAATTTTTTATTTGCTCAATCGCCTTAAAATGCTGGAAAATGTCCAAAAACAAGATTTCAGTAAAAATTTCGTGTTTGTATGTCTGCCTGTGTGTGGACGCAATAACTTTCGAAAGACAACATATGAACTTGAAATTTGGCATACACATAAATCTCAACTACTCAAAGCAACATGTTGTTTTTGGGGTGAGTAGGGTATAGAGTCCACTTCCCTAAAATTGTGGGGTAACTACACTTTTTGCAAACTTTAATTTTTTGCCTTTTAATATGTGATTAGTATTATAATTGCGAGTATTATTAGTGCCTATAAATGTTCGGTGCAGCAAACTTTTTAGAGGAAAAAAGGGTCAAAAAAGGTTTTTTTTCCCAAATATCTCGGAAAATACTTAATATATTCACATATGAAAATACCATCAGATAGGAAATAAAAATTCTCACATAAGGTGTTTAAAACATGTTTCAAAATTTTGACATTTTCGAAATATTTCCAAAAAAATTAATTTTGGACCCTATCCACACATCTTTGTTCTGTTTAGTTAATAATTTTCGAGTTTTTTAGAAAATACGATTTTACAAATTTATGAATTTTTGCTATCATGAGTACCGTTTGTCGAAGAAAAAAAATCTAGAGATTAAAGGTGCACAAAACCTCATTATTAATAGTATAATATAAAAAATAAAAGCGTAAATTTAATTTTGACAACTTGATCTGGAAGTATTGATTCAATTTGCAGCGGATTTTCATTATCTGGCGCAAATCTGTTCACAGAATCTTATCCTTTCCACACTTTTTGAAAGATAAATGAATCATCGCAACTCGATTAGGTAATGTTAGGAATCAAATTGATATTAACACAGCGTGCGCTGTAAAGTAGCCTTATGCAAAGCGGAGCGATTCCCACTATCTACTACCGTGCCTAATACTAAGGCAATAACTCAAAATATAGTGAGGCGACGATTATTACGAATAAGTTTATCGAAGTAGAAGAAAGAAAAAGGAAATAGCCTAAAATGATCAAACATCAAACATTAGATTGGAATTGAAATAATTGTGTAAAAATGCACTTCTGGGTGTTGCGTGGATTAGCAATACAACGAAGATTATTGCTTGAAATAATGACCTGCTAATCACCAATTTGAGCAATAAATCAGATATTCGAAAAATGAATCGTAACATTATGCAAATGATGTTAATTTTTGCTACTGCCAGCACCAGTCGATTGCAATTCTGTTTACGGCTTCAAAAACTATAATTACTAAAATTTGCAAGCATCTTCTTGTAAAACTAAAAAGTGTATGACAAACGACCACGGAAATCGTTCATTAAGACATAAGCCACCCTTTTCCGGCGCCAGTCGATTTATCTCAAATGCAACCCGCAAAAACCGACAGAAATTGTCGGTTGCACTGTTTGCTCGTTCACTGAACAATTTATATTCGGAAAGCTCGGCTCGTTAAATCTGTCAAGACAGAGCGACCCTCGATCGCCTCTATATAATCGCCAAAAACCGCATTAATAGCTCTTTAGGGATGATTACGTCAAGCGCTAACCCGGTATTTAGGGAAAATGTTCGTTGAGCCCGTAATTGGTGATTACTTGAGTCCGCTCGCCGTCTTAGTTTGTAAAGTAATAGATTAAAAGTTAAGGCCTCCTACTTGTCTGCGATAAGGAAACGTTGAAAGCAATTCAATATTGGTATATCGGCGAGTACAGCGACACCTCATTTGTCTTATGCTTTTGAACAGAATCTGTAATATAAATAAATCTCATTATTAATTTGTCTCACAAGTTGTAAAGATTAGAAATTACATGCGATTTTGTTGATATATAATTTCACAAACTGAATGGACATTTACGTGTATTAAAATGGATGGGATATTTAATACCCTGGGGAACGGACAATATTAGTATTTCAGATAAATTGATAAATGAGGGACCCTTGACATTATTAGTTTGTTTGAGCATAGCATTAAGGTATTATTCCATTTGTAAGTGCTACAGCATGATAAATAAATAATGTATCTGTTTATGATTACAGTCCTTTTGAACATGTAGTTTCCGTTCTGGTCGCGCTGCGAGCCTTCGGTTATGTAACTTTCGTTTGTTGAAACAGATTTATTGGAAATGCGTGTATGAAAGATTTCTAGAATTTTAGAAAGGGTGAATCGACCAAAGAATGAACAGTTAATTAATGAAAAAAACACATACACTGAAAAAATAATTGTACATAATATTGATGAGCGCCAGTCATTAAATTTCTGTACATTATATCAATGTCGAAAAAAAATGCTATTCAGCCTTTTATTATGTGTGTTGGAAGCGATATCACGAAACCGGAGGATATTATAATTTACTTTGATAAAATTAGATTTATTTTACGAGCATACTTAGGGTAGTCGATATAATGCAACTGAATCAAATATGTTACGGAGCTCCATTGAATTCCACTTCTATAATTTGAAAAAGACTAGTTCGTTCTCAAAAGTCCATATTATGTCCGAATACCTGAAAACGGAAAGTCAAAAATAAATGTTGTGTTTTTGAGTGTTTTGTATAGGTATTTCTTTCTTTATTGTTGCTTATTTTGTGTTAGCTTGGATACTCAAAGCTAAGGTTTTTGTAGTGTTTTAAGTATTTCTTTCATTTAAGAAATTGGTTTTTTTTTGTGTTTGTTCGGATATTTCAAGTTTAATGTTTTCTTGCACGTTTTGTATACGGTTTCTGAGTATAAATAGTTTTTCATTTTGCATATTTCGATATGGAAGTTTGATTTACATAAGTTTATCTGGGGGAATTAAATAAATGAATTGCTTATCTTTGTAATTAAGTTTGAGTTTATACTTTCACTTCCCTGTTTTCGGTAAATCAGAAGAGAGAATATTTTGAATATTTAGCTAATATTCAACTGGACGAAGCTGAAAAAACATTTTCCCATGATGTGGGACAGGAAGATACGTATGTATAGGTATTTATAAGTAAGTATAATAATGAAACTCTGCATGGAGACAATGAATGGGTAACTAGTGGTCAGTTCATTGATATTTTGGACAAAAATTCATTGAACCAATGAAGCAATTCATAATATCAATGATCGATTCACTGAAAATCAATAGAGTGATTGATTGGACCAATGAACTGATATATTGAATCAATAAAAGCTATTCACTGTTCCAAAGAAGTCGGTACATTGATTCAATGAACGCGTGTTCATAATATCGATGAATTGACCATGTACTGGTTCATTAGTCAATGAACGATAGTTCACTGAACCAATGAACCTGTACCTTGGACCAAAATGAATGTACTTATGCATTGTCTCAATGCACAAATTGATTATACATACGTACCTTTTTGGTTCAGTGTACCTACTTTTGTTTTATTTATTTTTTATTTACGCAAATGCGCTTTACAATATTCGTCCGCCGAAATATTTTTTAATATACTTAAATCTGTTTTACAGTTCTTTATATATAGCGCGGTATATATGTGTTATTGTGACGTCCATTTTGTTTAACAATGTTTTTGTAACTACGAGCCAAATATATATAGGCTAAATCATATTTGTCGAGAATTTTCGAATTAAGCGGCTCTTTTGGCCAAGTATAATAATGTCAAAGCTTTTAGAGCTACAAAATATTACAGTGGGAAGTGTAAATCCAGAGAATGAGTGGTGAGAACCAGGGCTCTTTCACTGGTGTTCATTTACTAGATTTATCGAATATAATTGTTAAAACAAGTACAAATAGTAATAATTTTGCAACCAACTTTCATTCAGAAATAGATATTAGTATATTCAATTGGATTGCAATTTAGCTGATATTTGTCCCTAGAATACTCCTCAATATGTACTATTTAAATATTTAGAAGACGATTTGAGCACAGTGATTTACGACGTAAACAGTGGGAACTTAAGTTTAAATAAAACATCAATAAAGTAATTCCAAAATCTATACTACACAATTAAATCTCAGCTGAAGTACCAAATAAAAGAAAAATGGGGCCAGCGCCAACTTTAACCCATGCTAAAGCAGCAAGATTAGAAACTTGGGTTCTGTAAAAAGCAAAATTGGGATTTCCATTGTATCTGGAAAAAATTAAGGATACAGTATAGAAAATTTTAAATGATTCACAAAGATCAACTAAATTTAAAGCGACAGGCCGGATGCTAAATTGATAGAACTATTTTTAAAGAGCCAATCAAACATTTCTAGAAGAAATAACGAAATAATACCAAAAATGCCTGCTTCAGTCACAGAAGCTGGTATACGTGGATTGTTACCTCTGTGAATATTACAGAAAATAAGAACATAATATTATTACACAAAACATCTGTGTTGAACAACAACGAGAAAAGGATCAACGTTATATCGGATATTTTAGTAGCGAGAAGTTAAAACGAAGCAAATGTGAGGATCTCTCGAAAAAGCATTTACGCTGGTCTAAACCAGAAGAAACGATGAAAAAGAATATATTATAAGAAAGAATAAACTAGGAAAAAAAAAGAAGAGACCAACGAAGGATAATACCAACGAGAACCAAAAAGTTTTCAGTTGAAACAAAGTGAGGAATCATCAGAAGAAACTGAGAATACTGTTGAAAAGAATAAAACAGGGAAAGTTTAAAATGAAAAATACGTAAAGTGGAAGGAAGAAAAAAAAGTGGTGGTAGAACAAAAGCTAAAGAATCAATACAGAAGAGCGTTTTCAAGATAATAAAAATGAATAGATTCTATGCCACACAATCAGGATGGGAAACTACATTATTATGTGGAAATACCAAAACAAAAATTACCAAAGTATTGTAAAAAATATTGAAAATGAAGACTGCGAAAATTATGATTTAGGTGACATTTGGAAGGCTATTTTGTAGTTATCTTTTATCAAGTAGTTCATGTATATCTAGTAGGTAGGTAGTTCCTTTTTCATCGTTAGATTAATATTTTATCAGGTTGGCACATACTTTCTATGACGTCCCGCTTCCTTGGTGATATGTTTATTTACTTTAAAAATTTTGAGGATCTCGTCTTTGACAAAGGTTACAGGCGCAATCGAAACGTCACACTATAATAACTTTTTGTCAGTTTTATAGCGACAGCGATCTTTCCGAGAAAATATTATATTCGCATTAGAAAAAACCAGAAGACAGTTTACAGGAGTTAGCTCGTGTAAAACATTGGGAATCGAACTGATGGTACTTTCTTTAATGCAGCAACTCAACCTTTACCTCTGGTGACTTCTATGTTCAAAGCATATTTTCAAGTGCCGTTGCTTGATAACAAGAATCATAGACCTTGGATACCACACTGGTGGAACTGATTTATTCCAGATCAAGAATGTTTAATAGTCACGAAGTTATACTTTACGCAAGAGGGAGATACAAACATATGTCAGAGTCAAATAAATCCTACTACTATTAATACTTCATCAGGTAGGTTCATTGTTTTCTTGATATAGGGATACAAGGTAAAATCACAAATGAACAACTCATTTGGACAAGTAATCGAAATCTTTTGGCTTTGCTCGTTTTGTGATGGTTGTAATATAGCATTGACTGCTTTTGTCATTCATTTTGCATATTCGTCATTTTGAAAAAAATAGCGTAACCATCCATATCCATCTTATTAGTCTACCACTACGTGTCCTTTTGATACCCTTCCCAATTAAAATTGTTGCAATACTGTTTACCCTTACCCTAAGGGTGGAGTCACGTAAATTACCCAAGAAATGTTGATTCTCCCCTCAAACAAAAATTGACACGTCCGGGCGTTGTACGAAAAACTGAAGTTAAACAATAAGAATATCCATGTACTGTTTTCAAGCTTCGGGAGTTCATTTAATTGATCATTATATCTGTTCAAATTTCCCTGTCCTGCAGTCACAGAATCAGTGTTTCAATTTGCAAATGGGATAATTAGGTGACTTATTTCTTAGGGCTGATCTTAACAAGGTCGGAAATTTATAGCACGTAATTTACAGTCCATCCTGAATACGGTCGCTTTTTCACAACGTCACGTGGATTACTCGGCCAATTCATTTTACCATCAGCCTTAATTTCGCCCGATCTGTAGATATCCCGCTGATTTATGTTTAGTTTTTTTTATATCTGCTTCTGCAAATAGGGTTCGGAAGACGAAATAAACTAGTACATTGTTTCCGAGACACGGAAAAGGAAAAGACGCTTATTTAATAGCTTTTCAGGGGAGTCCCATTACAAAAAAATTACGTTTTTACAGCACACCATCAAGTTCTACTGGCAGAGTAGAAATTGTATATAGGTAAGTTATTTTAAATTAATAATAAAAAAAGGTCGTACAGAAGGCAGCAACCGTTTGCACCGATTTGGAAATAAACAAGTAACACACTCAGCAAAACTTAGGTGAGCAATTAAAATTAATCAATAAAGAACTACATAAAAGACTAGACAGCGTAATATTTGTTGAGATAATTAACCTACATCTAGAGTGAGCTTCTAATAGAAAAAGACCTAGTTTTTTTACTTTAGCTATTTCATGTAATATCTGGGGCAAAACAAGAATTATTACACAAGGGCCTAAACTACGTTCACACACAATTTACCAGCGTTCAAAGAATAATTTGGAATATTTGTTATAAATAGAGAATTAGTAGTAGATAAAATACTAAATTAAGACCAGTGAAGATAGATGAATACAAAGCATTATTTATAAAACGAGTAATATATAACGTTATGGGCACCAGACTGAAGGAAATAATTTATTAAATACAATCAGCTTTTCAAAATTTAATTAAGATCCTTCAAGCTGACACCAGAAACATTTCATAATTATTTTAAAATCTTAAAAATATATGATACAAACTAGGAAAAGTATACATTAAGAATAATGACCCACAAGGCCATTCTCCATTTGCTGTACTGATGCTTCATTATATAAATTATGCAAGTTTCTTAATAACAGTTCAATCGCATTCAATTGAAGTGAAGTGCAGCGCAAATAGATCGGTGAGCGTCGCTAATAAAGCGAGTACAGTATTAATTGAATCTAACGTCTTTATTGTCCCTTTTCATGTTTCCAACCTTTTCATTTCTATCCCCTTAAATGCACATATACCAAGCACTAATAATAATAACAACTATTAAATTAAATATTGTGTAAATGTGCACAGATCCAGGTTATTTTGAGTTTGATGACGTATTCTACAATGAATATGGTTTTGGCGGAAATGTCACGCTTATAACAGTACAATCTCGCTTAGGTTTTGTGAATCGCAGCGCAATAATAAAATGTCTCTTGCAGAAAATGCGTAGGTATTAAAAAGCTGTATATCAGGCCAGAAATGAATACAACCGTACTCTCCCAGTTGACGCAGCTCCACAATAACATAAACGAAGCTGTGCAGGTATCGGATAAACGACAAACGCTAAAAAAAAAAACTGTGAGCGCGAAGGCTACCCCGATATGCCACACACTGCAGGAAACCATATTTTCATGTCAGTAAATTGTATTGAAATTGTTAACACTTGTCTTAAAATCAGATTCAGTTAATCGGAATAAAAGCGGTAAGGTAAATGATTGCTACTTTGGGATATATTTTCCTTACAATAAACTCAAAAACAGTGTTGGCGAACTAAAACATATACTACAGGATACTTATATACCTATATAAGATAATCAGCAACTAAAATAGTATTAAAAACTTTATTGCAATAATACACTCAAATAAAGACACAAGGGGTTTTGTAGACCATATGATCTAAAGTAATCCTTGTTAGATCAAGACAAGTTTAAAATACCAGGCCCTTACGCTCTTGATGTTTCTACGTTTATAAATTCGATCTTCAAACCCATATATTTTTGTATCTAAATTTTACAACCTTCTAAAACTAATTGTACGTGGAGCAAATATGTATATCTTACTTAATTATCTTAATTACAACTCGTTTCTGAACCATTGGATGAACTTGGTCAGGTGGACGTTATCTACACTGATTTTCAGAAGGCTTTCGATCAGATTGATTGCTTTGTTCTTTTAAATAAGCTAGAATGGTTCGGCTTCTCTTCCTCTTTGGTACGACCTTTTTACTCATATTTGTCATTTTGAGAAAATAGAGTGCGTTATGCAAACTACATTTATATTCCTTTCGTTCCTACTTCCGGAGTCCCGCAAGGATCAAATCTGGGCCCTCTTCTGTTTCTTATGTACATAAATGATCTTCCTGACTCACTTAAATGTCTGAACCTTATCTTTGCTATATACTATATACTATAACTTCTCCAAGTGACTGTCTTTTACTCCAAAATGATCTTAATTATCCAAATACGTGGTGTCTTACTAACAGCTTAAATCTCAATGTTTCCAAATGTTTTGTTCTCTCTTTCTCCAGAAAACACAATACAGTTAACTATCAATATAATGTTAACGGTATGATTTTGAACAGGATGGATGACTTCAGGGACCTCGGTGTTATCTTTGACCACAAATTCACTTTTTGCAGTCACGTATTAAACACTATCAATTCGTCTTACAAATATTATGGATTTATATTTAGAAACTGTAGAGAGTTCAGACGATTGGGTACCTTGCAAACATTATTTTTTCTTTTGATCTGGTTTCCCATATACAAGACGCATATWGTTCAGCTTGAATCTGTCCAGAGAAAGCTACTTAAATTTATGTTTTACTTAACCCAAGGATATTATCCTCCTAGAGGATATGATCATCAAACCTTGTTGAACGGATTCGAGTTTATTTCACTGCTGTGGTCAAAATGTTATATAATTTGTTGAGTAGGATTGATTGTAGTTCGCTGCTTGAGAAAGTTAACTTTCTTGTACCTCGTATAAACTCTCGGCAACAACCGTCTTTCTATTGCAGAAATAGTCGTACAAATGTTTCACTTCGATCGCCAATCAATGTGTTCTTATTTTAATCGTATTTCTAATTCTTGTGATATTCACTTTGATTCGCTCACTTCCATTGTTGGGCAAGTGATTGATAATGAATGCCATAGATGAGCAGTTTCAGTTAGGCTTTATTTTATTTTCATATTATGTTTCTTGCGTAGATTATTTTTTTTAAGTTAAACAGCGTGCTATTTTTACATTTAATGTTTATTTGGTTTACTATCACCATGTCTACAATATCTACATAGGTAGCTGCAATTTAGGTAATACTGATTTACAAGTTAAAAAAATGGTTCACTAATAAGGCAGGTGTTTAAACCGAGGATAGATTGTATTCCCGTTGATATAGGTAGTACGACTACGATAGCAAGCAAGCATTACTGCGTAATGTAAAGAACTATGGGATAAATGCTAAGAAAATAATAACATGTAAACGGAGTTATTGTAGCACCATAATATTAATTCTACTACCAACAACTAGTGTGGCGCTGTACACAGTGCAAAAAATACTACTCGGCACCAAGCTTTGTGCTTGAATAAATGCCACCAATTAAAAATGCCAAAAGAAATGTACATTCCCTGGTCGTTACTAAAATGAATCAGTAAATTTTCTGATTTGATAAAGCTTTACATGGAGAAGTCACTCTTAGTTTATTAAAGAATATCGTTGAAAAGAATACAAAACTGCTAATGTAAACCTTACTACAAAATCAAAGCAATAGATTTGCTTACAATCTAATATTTAAACAAAAGGAGTGAGGTAGTACCGAGTTTATGTTTAAGAGACATCATGAAGTAAAATAAATTTTTGCAATACCTATCTACGCAAAAATATCAATTATAAACAAATAGTAAAAAGAAAGTTTTGAAAATTTTAGGTGACGGTAAAATTAATCACGAGTCCTAGGCTTCATTTCAATGTACCTTAGATACTTACTTATTACAGATATTGGCACAATTCTTGCTTCTCCAATATAGATTATATTCGAAAAAAAACAGTGGCGTAGTTATAAAATTATTAGAAAATGTAATTACTTATTTAGAATTTTGTGAGTTAAAGTTGTTTTTCTTTATCTCATAACTAAATTAAAATCATCGTTAACAGTTATTATTCACGTTTATATCGCTATTCAGCTTGCTAAAGCAGATGCGAAAGTTCAACTCGAAGCGCAACCCCTAATAACCAACCATAAAAAAATATTTATAATTGTGTTAAGGGTCATAGCACAGTACAATGGGTTCTTTCAAGAGCGACTTACAATTTCTGCAGAATATTATTTGAAAGCGCATTTTTCTCAACGGTACTTACTTTGTAGCTGAACCGGCTTTATGGAACATTACAATATTTGCAAACTTACTGAATCGCGGACGGTCAGAACAGTAAGCAGACGTTACGATTTTATGGTTCTATAAATTATTATTTAAAGGTCTACCCGGCCCGTCTAATTCATTTTATCATGGGTAACACGGTGTAACACAGTATTCTCAAAAAATTTGTGCTCGTCGGATTTTACCGTTAGATTGTGCCTTTGGAGTATTGGGCCCCTTCAGCTACGTTGCTGAAGCTTTCCGAATTCCGAAATTCATACGATCTAGTATGTTACTAAAATAATAAGAATTTTTGGTACTGTTCAAATTTCTTCTCATTGGGTTTTTATTATATTTGCTGTGTAAACCGACAATGTTTAATTCAACTATGAAGCAATTTTTTTATCTTTTGTTAAGTTTACTATAGTAGAATTGTCTTATTCCCCTACAGGATTAGAACTACTATTTTAATCCATTTCTGCAAAGAGCTTCGCTTATAATAACTTAAAGAACCACACCACACCATTTGAGTTATTATTTTCCAACAAAATCAATAGGCACCCTCCAATACCTAATAATTTATAAACTAATTATGTCTTAACTCAGTAAGCTTCTTTATAGAGCCTAAGATAAAGTTGAAATTTAATTTGGAGCTTATTATTTCACAACTTTGTACAGATTGATATTGATTTAACCGGCGCTCTGGATTATTCTTCGTAGTCATAACTGCCATGTATATCAAAATGTGCGATCCTTTCATGCAGTGCGATAAATATTTTCGTTTAATCAAATTACGCGCTCCTATGAAGCTTCCCATGGAATATGCGGAGATTCTCGAATCAACGAGGCAAAATTTATTTGATATACTTCTTTAGCTCTTGGGCGGCACGCTTTACTGTATAACGTATAAAATAAAAAAATAGTCCTTTCGAAACACGTCCATTTTAACATTTAAAGTAATCAGGGAGCATCCCGAATTTATGTACCATCGCGTCGCTGGGAATGGAACGGAGTTTGGGGAACAGCTTGAAGCTGATTAATAGGACAAACGTTTTATCGTAACGGATTCGTTTCAAAATTTGTTGTTAGTAGGGACAAGAGAATGACGATTGTCAATTACGAACACAGATGACACATGGCAAAAGTAATTTTCAAAAACAAAATAGCAAACGGCCTCTATCAATTACTGCGTTCGAATCTGTAAATTTCTGGTTGCAGCACTTAATAGAATACTAATGTAATTAGTACATGATATCAGGATTTTGTTATTTTCGGAATCGGCAAGCAGCATCGCCAGCTAACTGAATATTGTTTATTTTGACGTGGACACCTTTTACACAGCACTTTAGGGTAGTTGGGGAAAATCGTTGCGCCTAATCTAGAGGTGGGTTTACGAACTAGAACGTGCTATGGTCAGTAAGTGCAGAAAAACACTAGCGAAAAAAGAGTCCGATGAAATAAAATTACCTTGACTGATTAATCTTTGCCATATTCATTATAGTTCAATGTTCAACTAGCTCCTCTACAATGTATTTAAGATACATGTGACCTCGTAGAACGTACGGATATATCACAGCCACCCGGGACCTCTAGATGCTTTTGTAAATGTTTATGGATGCATTAGTTGTAGAGAAGATCATTTATGGGAAACGAGTAGTCTAGTTCGTTAGTAGTTCAGAGGTTGATCGGTTCACATGCAGCATTTGTACAATAACTTTTTTGTTGAGCATTACATTGTATTGTTTTTTTTCGTAAACATAAGAAGTGAACAAAAAGAGTTCTTAAATGAATAAATGAGGATGACATGGGTAGTGAATCAACAGCTTCCACCATACAATATGTAAATAGCAATAGACATACAAGTAACGCATTTCCAGAAAAAGAAAATATAAAAAAAGATCACCCAAAATGGTGCGTGCCGAATTTTGATAACTAAGGCCACGGTGAACACATACAGTATGTATGTACATGCATCGTGGTAATAGGTAATGGGATTCTCTTCATGGGTGTTGTTGAGCGTGATTTTTGGTGATGAATATGACGGCACATATTAAATTTGCACTAAGACTATAACGCATAAGGTTACATGATAACCAAAGATGCAAAACTCGATTCTTCATCATGAGTAGGTATCGTCGAGAATGAGTTTTGATGCTATGATAATTTGACAAACACCTTTCGGCCTAAAATATGATAATTAATACTGATCTGTGACCGGTGGGTTGTTCAGGCAACATCCATGCATACGAGTTGCTGATCATTTTTTCCTATGACAACACTTTCCGGTGGGCCCTCGGACTACGGGCCCTCTTGCCAAAGTTTCGACATCTTCAGTGATTTAGGCAACCAATTAGGAATGGTGTGGAGTTCCAGTTAAATGATAACTTTGTTAAATAGTTTGGGAAGGCAGTAATTTTTTTCGTTCTATTGACAAGTGGTTAACATGAGTCAGTTTTTAGGACTCTAACTCTCAAAAATAGTGTATTATTAGCAATATGTCGGTATATATTACCGTATTGAATTTTTTATAGTGTTTATTTGTAGAAAATTAAATCATCAATATAATAAATTAATAATAAAGATTTGGTAAAAATATTTTATAGGCATCCTTCAATTTTCAATTTCGCAAAATAAAACGCTTAACTTTTTTCTTTTAGCAAATCATTGGAACATTCGATAATTTGAATTATCATTCATTCCGAAGATTTTACAACATCACAAACAAAGCTTGACTGCCAATTTTATGAATATATTTTTAATTCAACATACTCACAGCAGATTTCATAACAGACGATCGCGTGCAATCTCCATTATCAGAATATTGACCTTTTTTATTGTACAGCTCATTGATGCTGAATTAATTTCTTTCGGGGCTTGTCAGTACGTGACTAAGTTGATTTTATTGAAAATTTGCAGGAAAGCCAATGTTTATATTTTGTGCCAGCACATAGGGGCAGAAGGTTAAGACAACTTCTCCACATTAAAAATTATTTAGTTTTTTGTCATAGTTAAGACTCTTTCATACTAATATTGTTAAACTAAATTCATTTGCCAGTTAACATTTTATACTTGTTAAAAATCAATCATATACGGTGTATTGATGCTCAGCACAAACTTAGAGGAAGATTTTGTTCTTGCAGACTTGGAAATGCAGAATTGCCAACAAGAGAGCTAATTCAATGACTTCATTGCATGAACTTAAAAAACCGCTGCAAATTGAATCAATACATCCAATTGTCAAAATGACATTTATGTTTTTATTTCTTATACTATACGACTAGTAATCAGGTTTTGAGCATTTTTTTCTCTCTACACATTTTTCTAAGACAAACAGTTCTCGTGATATTAGCAAAGATATATACATTTTTAAAATCGGGTTTTTCCAAATCACCCGAAAATTATTAATTTAACAAAAAAGATTACGAGAGCGCTTTCTGATCAGAAATTTGATTTTCTATATAATACCATAATTTAAAAAAAAATCGTACGAGCAGGGTCCAAAATAGGTTTTTTGGAATTATTTCGAAAATGTCAATTTTGGATAAATTTTCTAAGACACTTTTTGTGAGAAATTTTATTTCCTATCTGATGGCTTTTCCATTTTTTGAATATATTGAATATATTCGGAGATATTAGAGAAAAACCGTTTTCTTTAAGTGACGCTTTTTTGCTAATATCTTCTAAACAGTTTACTGCACTGAAAATTTATAAGAACGAATAATACTCGCAGTTATACTACTAATTACATATTAAAACGAAAAAAATGAAAAATAAAAATTTGCAAAAAATGGTAGTTACCCCCCAATTTCGCCCCCTTCCTGATACCCTACTTACCCCACAAACTATAGGTCGCTTTGGGTAGTTGAGATTTATACCTTTGCCAAATTTCAAGTTCATATATTAAGTCCTTCGGAAGTTATCGTGTCCACAAACAATACCAGATACAGACTCACAGACAAGAAATAGTTTTTGCTCAAATTTTGTTTTTTTTGCGAATGAGCAAATAAACACTTTTGAAAACTTTTTTCGCGATACAATACTTCTCATCCGTTGGATGTGGAAGTAAAATTACTTTACTCGGCAACACGGCGTACATCGTAACTGTGCCGTGTCGTGTATGCGTGTATGATCCAAGCGCTAGGTAGGCAGACAACGTAGTAGGAAAACAATAACATCATTTTCTTATGAACTGAACAAAGACGCAATCCTCCGTGCACATCGAATCGCCAGGTTAAAATTGAGAATCGGCACTACCTGGTTCGACAGACGGCATAAAATGGCAAAACAGACTTCAGCATTTAGTTTTTTACTGACGATTAGAATACGTTAACATGCTTCAAGGTCTATTCGACTACTACAGGTTGCAGCATTCGAGCTCCAGCCAATAGGGAACAGTTGCGTCATCGGGCGCCTTGTTCCCTCTCGCTTAGATTCACAGTTCCCATGGACGCGTGTATCACATACTAACGCAATACATGGCATGCAGAAGTACCTACGAAGCATGATCCCAATATTTTGAATAATTATATTTGTGGATTCGGTTTATAAATTCCCTTGGGAGCAATGCAGAGAAAGGACGTAAAACCGTCAGATATGGTCGTATATTCATATAGTATAAAGCAGAATTGCCAGCGCTACTTGTTACAATTATTGTAGTAGATGTATCTTACATTTCAAATTCATCTCGTACGCTATAACACCTTTCGCAATCCTACTACATTTTTGTAATAAATTTTTTAAAACATTTTAGTTTCCTATTTTATTCCATAATCTTATAACCAATTCGTTGTTTATTTAGAATATATTTTATCTTCGTMCGTATTATACTTAGCTACTATAGGCACTACGTGTGTGATTCTCAATAATAATTATTAACAGTTAGCTCTTCATGTAACTAAAAAGTTAAATAAAAGTTCCATACCTACTATAATTTATCATATAAGACTAAAGATTGTATCGCCTGAATATATTTTATTAAATTTATAAATGCAACTCATGTAAATTTGTAATTTGTTATGGCCTATGCTGTATATCTGCTTTTATTACATATAGTTCAAATAAGTTTGAAATGGAAAGTCTGTGTTAAGTAGATTATGGTACCTTTGATTATAACATTCTATATTATGGGTATTCCGGTATTATATTACTATAAACACAGTGTTAATAGAAAGATCTAGTAGGTACATTTTTGACTGTACCTAATGCAACTGAACAAAAAAAATCATTTTTCTTTGTTTTTTATATATACGTATAATTTAGCAACAATACAATTAGAAGTTAACAATTAACAAAATGCTACATTCTATTTACAATATACGTTGCACATTGATTGAGTGGTTAATCAGTTTGTCAGTTTACGGTGATTATGGGATACCTTCTACGATTGAAATAAAAGTTATTTTTGAAATGCAGTTTTTCTCAATTTTCATATGACGTCAAAGTTTTTGTAAAAATTTGCTTTTAGTAGAGAGTAATCCAGCAAGTCATTCGAATATAGGATTATAATAAATAATAGAGTGCACCTAAGTTTATACTGCTGACCCAGTAGATATTGTCACGAGCCGCCACTGAAATATTCMMATTATTATTTTCTAATAAGATCAATATAGCCGACAAAGATACTGCGGCGGAATACATACTTTCTATAATAATTTGCTATCCATGCTGAAAGCAACTTTTTTGCCACAGACGGGAATTTCGTACCTGTCATCCGACTGAACCCCTCAGTAAATTTCCACCTCATCGGTGCTCATCATCTAGGCATATATGTTAAGGACGCCGATTTTTGACGGGCGTGTTTCGGGGACCGAGGACTATATTCATGTACAAACATTCTACGCATCGACGTAGTCTGCCGCTTTGAATTCCTTCCGAAATATTCGACATATGAAGGTGCTGGAATTATAGCTAGGGCAATGGTATATATGAGTTGTGTCAATATCGACAGCGCTGACAAGGGATGAAAGAATGGAGGGGTTGGGTGAAAAAACTCACGACAGCACTTCTGGCTCGCATTCCGTCATGTTCAACATTTGATTAACCGTAGGAATATTTACACGAGAGAATTAAATCGATATTGACGTCGGCAGAATTAAAGTAAACAGACGAGCTTTTAGAACGCAGTCTCCTACTGCATTTTTCAAATTACCGCGCTTCTTTGTATCAATAAAAATAAAAAAGGGACAGATGAGAAGCAAGAACCAGAAATCCCTGGTAGAAGTGGCGGGTCGTGACAATATCTACCATGTACTAAATTTGTATTCTGGGAAAAGGGTGAGGCAAATTCTTAATATAAACTTTATCGTTTATAAAAATTTGGAATAACTGCTTTTTAAAATAAATTCCACTATATCCTCTTTTTGATTCACCACTTCCTGTATTGTTTCCTTAATGGAAATAAATTATCTATCTTACCCTTTAAAATCTTCTTCAAAACACATCAAAACGAACCTAACACCTAACAGAGCAGAGTTGTTAGGTCTTGATAAGCACGCAGTGTAAAGAAGCCCAGGTAGCCGATACAAATCTGAATTATATAATAATAATAATAATTATAATAGTAATAATATTAATAATAATAATAATATATATTTACCCAACAGACCAAGGGTCTAAAAAGGATAAGCAAGTGTACAGAAAAAGTAAGTATAGTATAACATAATAAATTAATGTTACACACAAACGGCTAAAACAACTACTAGTGCTTTCTTCTTCTTCAAAAAAAGTGATCACAGCCTCCTGCACTCTTTATAAAATATCGTATATCCGATCTAAAAATGTCCAAAAAAAAGGTTATTGTGTCGTGATTACGGCACATATTACTGAGCGGCGAAAAATAATGCTGGTTCGTACGGTAAACTTTAATATTAAATGTAATGTTACTTGAACAGTTCTGCCGAGGAATACGGAAACCTATCCTTTTTAACAAAGCAATGCTATCTGTAAATCCACCCAGTAATTTATATAAGAAAACGTTACTTGCCAACACTCATCTAAATTTCAGTGAATTTAAATTCATTTCACTTAACAGATCAGCATTTTGATAATGTTTTTCAGGATAGATCCCGTGATTAATTTTATAAAGAAATTTACAGAACCTACGCTCAAAACTCAGAATGTGAATATTGTAATACGGATCCCATACGATTGAGCAAGCTTAGAACGAACATACGCATAGAATAACAGTTTTAACGATTCTATATTTTTGAAATTTTTTGTGTTCCTAATAATAAAGCCTAACATCTTAGCTGCATGGTTAGATATGTAATTAATATGGGGGGCAAATGATAGACGAGAATCCATCACCACACCTAGATCATTAAACTGTATCACACTATCAATTGTCGTGCCGTTTAATTTATAATCATAATTCGCAATAGATGATATTCTTGAGAATCTCAACAGTTTACATTTTGTTTCATTTATAAGCAGTTGTTTTCCACACACATTTCAGCTAAATTATCTAGGTCGTTTTGTAACGATCCTGCTTCACATGAAATAGTCTTTACTATCTTCAAATCAGCAGCATATGCGAAAACACGACATTGGAAACGCAATAACATATTATTTATATATATATGATAAACAGAACCGGACCGAGATTCGACCCTTGGATTACACCACTGTGCGTTACATATGATTTAGACATATAACCACTATACTGGACTTACTGTCTACGATCCCATAACATGGACGCAAAGAAACCTAACAAATTGTTACAAAACCCTGCAAGGGATAACTTCCTGAGTAAAATTCTGTTATGTATACAGGGTGTTTCCTAAGTAATCTAAAATATTATATGGGGCGCTTTGTCACTCAATTTTAAGACGAAAAGTTCATATAAACATGTGTGATAAGTCTTGTCGTTAATGAGGTACAGGGTGTTGAATTGTTTGTAATAAATCAGGTCTGAGTGTATTTGAAATTAATTTTTTCTGGTGACGCTACTGGCTTTTAAAAGTTATACGAAAAAACATGTTTATTCTAAGTGGCCTTTGGAGTAACGTTGACAAATACTGTGTCAAACCTAAAAACCAACGCAAAAAACGAACAAGAAATTTTTATAAATACGACCTTTTTGTGTTAACTTAACAACGATGCCTGTGTTTACTAATGCTGAAATGGCTAATATGCACTGTTTGTATGGATTAGCAAATTGTAATGCCTTAGAGGGTAGACGTATGTATGCCCAGCGTTATCCAAATAATCGTTTACCATGTTCAGATACGTTTACTAAGCTACATATTCGTTTACAAGAAACTGGAACTTTTGCCAAATCAAAGAATATTATTGGACGACCCAGAATTGTGAGAACTCCACAATTGGAAAACCAGATTCTTCAAGTGATTGATCAACAACCAGAAACGAGTACCAGAAAAATTGCTCATGAACTAAATGTTGGTAACAGAACTGTTTGGAATATTTTAAAAGATAACTTATTGTATCCATATCACGTTCAACGTGTACATCATTTGCTACCTACTGACTATCCGCTTCGCATACAGTATTGCCAATAGATTTTAAATAAAATCGCAAACAATCCCAATTTTGCTGCCAATATTCTGTATACGGATGAAGCCAACTTTTCAAGACATGGCATTATGAATTTTCATAATAACCACATATGGGCAGATGTAAATCCACATGCCATAAGTGTAAAACGATTTCAACAAACATTTTCTGTCAATGTTTGGCTTGGCATCATCGATGATTATTTACTAGGACCATTTTTCCTTCCTGCGCGGTTGACCGGTGAGACATACCTTAATTTTCTAGAAAATGAACTTCCAGTTCTTATGGAAGATGTACCTCTTATTATTAGAAGGCGCATGTGGTTCATGCATGACGGAGCTCCTCCACATTTTTCAGTGATTGTACGCGAGTTTTTAAATAACGTTTTTCCAGACCATTGGATCGGACGAGGATCTCCACACCCGTGGCCCCCTAGATCACCGGGACACAATCCTCCGGATTTTTGTGTGTGGGGATATTTGAAATCGCTCATTTACACAACCCCGATATTAAACGTACAAGATCTTCAAAATCGTATCATACAAGGCTGTAATGTTATTCGTAACAATCCTGGTATCTTCGAACGTATTCGGCAATCAATTAGACATCGAGCAGATGCTTGCATTTTAGCTGCAGGTGGACATTTTGAACATATGCTTGAAATGTACTATTTTATCTTTATGTTTAACACATGTTGTTGCTTCTAATAAAATAATAAAACACCCAGTATCTCATTAACAACAAGACTTACCACACATGTTTATATGAACTTTTCGTCCTAAAATTGAGTGACAAAGCGCCCCATATAATATTTTAGATTACTTAGGAAACACCCTGTATGTACTTTTTAACTCGTTAATAATCAAAAGTACACACACTGCAAACAGAAGTCATATTTCCCGCAAAGCGCTTTCAAATCAACTTTATATCAAACGTCACTAACCATAACCAAAGTTATAATATTTGGTGAAAAAGAACTTCCGGCTGGCTAGATTTTCTTTCTCTATTTTCGTACAGGTCCTTCCAAAGTGGAGAGAGTTTCTCCTCGATATAGGTAAGTATTTTCTGTCGAAATATGAATATGTAAGAAAAATAATTTTCAGCGTTTAAATAAATGTAGATCCAATTATTACTATGTTCTATAATAAAACACTGAGATACTAGTTAGTGCTGTCAATAGAAACCGCTCTGTCCGGTTTGGCGGTTACAACAAATTTCATAGGTTACAAAAAATAACAAGTTTTCATAAAAAATGTTCACCGGTTTAAATTAGCTGAACCAGTTTATGCTAGCTGTTTAACCGTTTTATGCTAACCGGTTAATCGGTTAAGGTGACCCGGTTTATGTTAACCCATTAATAAGTCTTTTGGCTAACTGGCTGATATACATATACATCAAGACTTTACTATTACAAAATATACAAACATTTGGAGTGCTTATAAACTAATTTAAAGGTTTTAAATAACAAATTCAATAATGATCGGTTTATATTGTCCAACAGTAATAGCATTGGTGTATTCTTCGTAACTGGATTCATAACTGCTTATTTTGAGCGATTTTAGAACCTGTTAAATCTTAACCGGCTTAGAAACTGGTTAAATATTAACTGGTTTCAGACTTAATAGTTTTTCAACGGTTAGTATAACAACCGACATACGGGAGTTAATCAGTCAATAATTTAAAAAACACCCGAACGTCAAGTCGAAATAAGTTGGCCAAGATCTCTTTATGATGCTATTGGATTATGATTGAAAAAAAAAGATCGTGATACCTAGACTAGTGTTTCTTTACCCCTTCCCGTTTAGCCTGTATTCTGCAATCCCAATGAAAACAGTCTACCACCATATATATGTATACTACATAGCGACTTTGGATTTACGATTCACCCAGTATAGTGTATTATTAAGTAGCAGTGACAGTGGCCATGAAGGGCGCTGGGAGGCTTTTATTCTGGAGGTGGTACCTATTGTCACAATGATAACTGCTCCAAACTGCTCTGGATTTAAGAGTTTTGTGCTTCTAGCCATGACATTTTTAATACTTTATTTCTGAGAGACACTCACGTTGGACTGTGATTTTGAAGTGTATTTCATAAATTACTTGATATCAGATTAGTGTTGTTAATGTTAGTATAGTTACCACAAAAAAAGACCTAACCAGCTCATTTTTGAACGAATACCTCTGTAACGGCACACCCAACACTAATTATAAGTCAGCCTAAAATTAGAACGGCTGCATTTCCGATTTTGGTGCAAGAATTGGTGTGGTCATATAGTAGTTTTAAGGTTTTAAATAACAAGGTCAATAATGATCACTGTGTGTTGAGCAACAGATGTTAAAAGTCTAAGCGATTGGGTAAAGCTTCTTTCAATGGAAATGATAAACTCTCGATTATATCCGTTGTAGCTCTTAGGCTCTTAGGCAGAAGCTGATATGTCAAAAAATCGCGAAGTGTGGCATGTGACATATCAGTATCTGCCAAATGATGTTGGTATTTAAAATAATGCTTCTGCCACATCAAAATGGAGATCTGCAACGACATGTCTACAACAAAATTGAAACTACTGGATTTGTTGACATATCAGCTTCTGTCTAAGAGTCACAGAATTAACATCATAATTATACCTTCGTAGTTTGCCTAACATGCCAAACTTATTAATCATTAACCAATTTTAAGGACGTTACACGTACCTACTAGTTTTTCACAATCTGACTGAAAATCAATTTTACGGTCGCTACTCGCTATCGTTATCGGGAAATTTGTTTTCGTGGTAGTTTTCGTCTATGAGCCTTAGCGTATCATTCATAACCCGATTAATAACTGTTATTTGAAGGGGTTTTAGAACCGATTAAATATATACCGCTTTCATAGCCGGTTCATTTTTAGCCGGTTTCAGAACCGGTTATATCAGAACAGCTTCCAGAACCGGTTAAATATTAACCTGTTTCAGAATCGACTAAATCTTAACCCGTTTAATTAACACCTATTTCAGAACCGGTTAAATCTAGACCGGTTTCGTAACCGATTAGTTTTTAACCGATTTCATAACCGGTTAATTTTTATCGGATATTAAAGGGTCACTTATTACGATTAATATTGTGATATCGTAATCGGTTAGCCGGTTAACCGTAACCATTGACAGCACTAGATGCTCTTAATGCCAAACACTGTATATTATTCGTTGTACATACATACACGCACTTGCTTGCAGAACTATGACCAAAAGGCCGTTAAAATTATACGGTTCAATTAAACTAAATAATTCTCTATTAGCACTTCTAGATTGAAAAGTCTAAACTGCTTATAAAAAAACCCACGCTCATGTATTCGTGCACGATTAGTATCGGGAGAAAGAAATCTAGTTGGACAGAGCCCCGACCCTCAGAAATTTTTAATTAGGGTTATCCGCAAGTAAGACATTTTCGTTGTCGCGTGTCTTTACACAAACCTCCTGCAATTACTATGTACTATCTGATAGTGGTTAATAGCAAAACCCAAGCCCAGTAAGTCGGTAATTCGTTGAGGAGCGCCAACCATTTTATTAGTTCTTAATCTTAATGTTCCCGTAGTAGATAAAGTTAGCAAATAATTTATTTCCCACGTTATTCAAAATGGTTCAAACTCCGTGGGATAGGCGACTTTAAGGTTAATCACGCGACAAAGTTATTAAAACTTATTTTAGGACGTAATTTAAGTACACACACTTTGTAATATTTTGTATTTCCTGTCGCTCAGTTTAAATGGAACTCCATGTATGTTTTTTGTACTAATACATTTATGTTTAATAAATACTCAAATGTTAGTATCACATCAAGCTAACAGATGGCTCTATCGGCTCTCGCATATACAGTGTGTCCCGCAACTCAATAGTTATAGTGAATATACATATTCCTGATGTGGTCATTCTGGATGAAAAAATCCTAACAAACATATATCCTGAAGTGGGCCGTTTTGTAGGTATGTCTACATTAAAATTGCAAGTAAAGGGGTTTTAGCCCTTGACAGCAAATCGTTATTATATCACATGTGCGACTTAGCCTGGATTGAATGGAATTAGAAGCTAGCAACAGAAAAAATATTTGTAATGTTTTAGTGTTCTTAAAGGCTTTCCGCCAAATTCAAATATTGCGTGATACGTCACCGTTCCTGGAGACGCACTGTGCTATTGCACCGATGCGCTTAATGCCCTGTTGCATGCTTGACTCCTTCCTATGTCGTTGTAGAACACGCGTAACCTTTGTTTACGTTTTGGTTTTGTGAACTGAGAACGCGTTAAAGTTTTGTTTTTATTTTCTTGTTATTTATACAAAAAAATTTTTCATTAGACATTATCAACCGTAAAACCAAGAACAAGACACACTTTTAACAAAAAATTTCCAGAACAAGAACAGTTTATATTATTTACGTTATAGACGTTGACAGTTGACAAAACAAGCATACAAAGGAAAATCTTGTGGCCGGATTGTTCGATTTCACGTAAATTAGGCGATTTTGCTTTTTAAGGGTTGCGACTTGATAAAATGATGTAATGGCCGCTATATACGCTGTAATTCAGGTTTAAACGAGTTTACTTAATAAATAGTTATTCCAATTATTTCAATCGCTTGAAATATGTACTTATCATGTGGCTGCCATAAATTGAATTCTGTTTGCGATATATGCTCTACAAGTTAATATTTTAATTTAATACCTACCTGTATTTTACATATTAATGTTTACAGTAAAAATGACTAGCGTATCGCGTTTAATACATCTATTCGCGTACAGGTTGTTATAATTCACAATTACTGTTGCAAATTTGGCATCGCTGCTGCGACGTCGGTTTAACAAACCTCGTCTCGGCCGACCCCAATAACTGGCATCCCAGGAWCACAAAATGATCATGGCAGCATCACACAGTTACACCGCAATAAGCGTGCCAGAGAGCGGTGACGTCAGAGATTCAGACTTTAAACATAAACAATTTTTTAAGCATTAACTAAGCYCTTTGCGAAAAATGAAAAAGTCTATTATTTTTTCATGTAGATTCATGTTCTACAATAAGAAAAATGGGCACCACAGGCCCATTGTAACAGTAGCATTTTATGTCAGAAAAACATCAACCTTTATTTTCAAACTTTAAGCATTTAAAAAACACTTATATTTAATTTTAATGTAAGAATGTCATGAAATGGCCATCTTAATTATTAATAAAAAGCCGAGATCTTCGGATAATGAAAAACATGGAATGTATAAGATTTTCTGTGTTATTTTTTATTTCATTTGCCACTTACGTTATCCTTCCGATTAATTCTTGCCAGATTTGTGTCACTACAGAATAAACAGGTATCTTCCTGCCTTCTCAGAGGTTGTAATCTCGTGGAGTGAGATCAAGTGATTTAGCAGGCGCAGTCGACCTACCATCGATTCATAAGCCGCTCATTCACCACCTAACATAAAATGGAACATTTTCCAATAATTCTGGCGATGATTACCGCAAAAAGTTTAGGTGCATTTTTCGTGTAAAGCGGTTTCCAATGATAAATGGTCTCGATAAATTTTCTATGATACCGTATTCGCTTAAAAACGGTTGTGGAAATTTCTTTCTCTCTTTCTTGTTAATTCCGTTTACCTGTTATTTCGTATCTGCTAAAAAATGTTTCGTCAGTAAAACTTTATCAGGTTGATCATGGTTATGTAAAATCCACTAACAAAATTCTTCACGAGCCAAGTAATCTTGCGATTACAGATACTAGACAGGTTGGATATGAAACAGAAATAAATCAAAATTATGAACAGCTTATTAGAGGTAGCGGTTCCACCAGATAATCAATTTATGCATAATATGAGCTCAGTTTGAAAACTCGATGTATCAGTTTTTTTTTTTTCGAAAATGCAGGTGGCGTTGACGGGACAAAGATAGTTTCCATAAGATGCCGTTGTCGTACTGCAGCTAAACTGATAATTTTCCTTCATAATTTAATGCAGAAAGTTTTCAATCGTTGCAAAACTGTAAATCCATCGTGTTTATCTTAGCAAGACGCAGAACATTAAGGGCCCGTTGCACAAAGCGTGGTTAACCAGACCCAATGAAGCACCAATGAAGAACGCTTAAAAAGAACCGTTTCCATGACAATTGCCCGTTGACCGCGTGCTAACCAGGGGGCCTGGTTAACCACGCTTTGTGCAACGGGGCCTTAGTGTATCCATATTGATGCAAAACTGCTTATATGTGTACTTAAATAAATCTTTGTAGATCGTTAAGTGAATTAATAGTTTAATAAACCATTATGTGGCTTCATAGTTTAACACTATGTATGTAAACCCATCGCCATCAACAAGTGGCCGTGGCAGAAAAAAATGATTTAGGGGTTTATAAGCAGGTGTTAAAAAAGAGACAACCTTCGAGTGATATAAATCCATAACCTTTTGCTCATCTAGTACAAGTCAAACCACAGATGCTCAAGAATGTTGAAGAACTACTTAAAAATTTCGGTAAAGACTGGAAAAACTATTCCGGTGTTGATTTTAAAGTTTTATTCTGGTATTATTGATGGAGTCCATGATACTGTTGAAATGGATGGAGAGAAAATATCAGAACATGGAATGATTTAAAAATAATAAGTACCAAATATTGTTAACCTTCCAACATTATGATTATTAATAAACGTTCATTTAATTATCATTGCTTCAATACTGTAAGCCTTCACTTACAGTTTCAGAACTTTATTAATCCTTTGGTTAGTTGCAAAACTTCTTAAATCCAACATACTTATACTTAAAACTAGGGCTTTAAACATAAAAATCGACTAATATGACAGTAAATGTCCATTAGGAAGCTTCTTCTAGCCTCCTATACAAGGGCAGCGTTGTATATGAAAGAAGAAATACACTGTCAGTATTATATGTTTTCTGAAAATATCCTATGTATGGATTTAATAAGTTTTGAAAATGGGCATATTATACATCAAGCTATTTATTTAAGATACATGTTTGCTGCGACTTGCTATTGAATATTAGTATTTGTTTTATTCCGAAACGAACGAGCGACAACGAAACGTTTGTAACATTAAGAAACAGGTAATGGTATTCGTTTTATTAAGTTTTAAATATTATTCGTTTTTGGATTTTATCAGTTTTCAAATATAAAATGTGTAATGTCAGTCTTCGACCAATTTTGGTAGCTAAGATATTTGAAGTTTGCGTAGCACCTGCTTTCATTCGAATATTCATTGATTCGTTTCCGAATAAAACGAAAACAAATATTTTTATATACATTTTGGAATAAAACGTTTATTCGAATTCGAATAAAGAATGGTATTTCTAAAGAACGGCAGCTCCATTTGCAGCCAATGAACAAGAGAAAATCCAAGAGAAATGAATCAAACTCCTTGTGTTTCGGAAAGTTAACAAAAGAGGTCTAAATCGATAGCAGGCCACATAACTGACAAAAGTGTAAGTCTACTGACATATTGCAAATTATAATATCCTGTAGGCACGTTYTCTGTCAATTATCCAATTACACATTATACACAAAATGTGACTAAAAATATTTTGTAGAACAAACACAAAAGCAAAAAATATATGGGAATTATTTTAGTTAAATGTAATTGACTTTCGTTTACTGCTTTATAAAAAACCATATCAAATAACGCAAGTTAATTAATGCTCTAGTAAGGTATATCACACACTGTCAGCTAACACCATTAGAGAGTATCTTTACTCTAGAATAAAAACATATTTGCTCAAATCTAGTGTCAAAAATTACGTTTGACTAGATTAAAAATCAACAATGTAGCCAAGTTTTTTACTATACTAGAGTGGACTTGCTCCAGCTTCGCTTAGTGTTATTTTAGAGTATATGCAGAGTACTCTTTTTTTACTGTGTGTATATTTATGGAATGATTAGTTTGAGTTTTCTAGACTAGGCTGGTGAACCTAGGAACAATTTCATGTACGCATATAAGTTTGACGCTCACATATCTGTTTTTAACCCGAAACTCAGTATTTTAAACTTTTTGCGTATGTTGTGCGTGAAGTAATTAAAGCTAACTAGTCAGATTGGATTTCATTATACACAAGGGTATTTAAGCTGACTGTTTTTCACACGTGCTTGCCAACATGCGCAAAATACAAAAACAAAACACGTACGCTTATCTGCCACAGCGTTCACTAATTTATAGTCGTCAGCGCGGAATCTAAATTTAATTTATTTCGGTGATGTTCGAAGGTCGAACAAGGATGTATTTTCCAGCAAGCGCGCGAATCGATTAATTGTCCGGGTTAATTTAGGAGGGACATTGTCATCGAAGATCAAGTTTCTAAACTTCCATGGAAGCATGCTATTTCTCATTTAAATACAATAACCGATTTTATTCATGATGCATTAACTGATAACCAGTCGATCGCGGGATTGTATTTTTGCTTCCTTTCTCTTTTATGGATTCAGATCAGCTGATTGTTGTGGTAGGTACTTACCCATATTAAATTTTACCAGAAAAGCGGTGTCGCTACGTGAATATTAGTATGAACGACAAAATATCTGCGAATATAAATCTTACTGTTTGGGGGTAAGCCCTGCTTGGTTAAAGTAATTTGAGTCGGAATTTTAGTTACGAAAAATAAAGTAGCTGGGTGTGTCTTAGATATTTAAAATTTCATAGGCAAATAAAATGCATTTCTGGSAAAAATGCGGCAACATCTCGGGAAGAGTGAATATTTGGAAGAGAAAMCTTGCTAGGAATACTAAATTTCAAATGACTACGCCGTAATTTCTTTTTTTGTGAACACTGACTATAAGGGTAAATTTATGCAAGGGTATATATCAGCAAAACTGGCATATTTTAACAATAAATATAATATCATAAAGATAAGAGAACAAATAAGATAAAGCAAGAATGTGGAATGCAGTTGCTTAAGCAAAAAAGGCAGTAAGGTTTTACCAACGAAACAAGGAAACAGCATTTACAACAAAAAAGAGATTTCATCAAGTACAGTGTTTGCTAACATGGGAAAAAGCTTGGCTAGTAAACAAACTCTGTGCGGTTTAAACTTCAAAACACGGTGAAGCAGTCTATGTATCTAACACCATGCAGTGTTACCTAATGAAATAAGAGCAATTATGCTTAAATGGAAGCCCTACAAAGCATGCGGACCTGACAACTTGACACCCAAGACTTTGCAGGAAATAGTTGATTTTTTAAAATGGGAGATGTACCGATCACTTTTAAAAAGCCACAATAGTATCTATATCCAAAGGAAAAGACAAAACATTGGTAAATAACTACCGACCCATTGCATTGGCCTCTTACCTGTTCAAATTTTTTTGACACCATCGTAAAGAAACATATGGTGGAATTACTAAACACAACAGGTATAATGTCAACAGCCCAATATGGGTTTATACAGGGCAGATCTTCGCAAGATGCTATAGCGGTTCTTACTAAACTAGTTTACGCAGTTTTGGATAAGTCGCAGCCTTCATTGGTCGTTTTTATAGATCTAAACAAAGCTTTTGATACCTTGTGTCACACAACACTTATTGAAAAACTGAAAATATGTGGATTTCGGGGACGCATGAAAAGAACTATTTCATTGTGCACAAAGAGACGCTGACAACATCTTTAAATGGTTTGAAAATAACTTTCTAACAGTAAACACAGAGAAAACCAAGTTCCTGCCTTTTGGGTGCTGCACGGACAGCTTGTCCAATGTAAATGAGTTGGTGTTCCACGAGCCACCAACTCAAGTAATTGTAGAAAAATTGAACGAGCAGAGAGTGTTTGCTGCTTGGATGTGGAGTTGGACTCTCACTTAAGATGGAATTACCATATTCAGAAAATACTAGAGAAATTAAGATATCTACTAGTTATCTTTCATAAGCTGCGGAATATTCTAAGTTTTAATCAATCACAAGTGGTCTACGCTGCCTTGTTTCAGTCGATGTTGGAATACGGCATTATTGCCTGGGCAGTTGCCTATAAAAATGTATTAGCGCCAATTGAAACAATCCAAAAATCTGTTTTAAAAATTATAGTGCACTGACCCCGCAATTACTCATCTGAGCCGTTGTGGGAGGTGTGCAGTGTACACCCAGTGGGAAAGCTGTTCTGCTGGGCAGCAGTTACTTACTGTTGCAGATCCGGACTAGTGATATCCACGCAACATACTGTGAATACGAGAAATGCGAGTGCCAATAAAATCCTAACCCCATTTAAATGCACAACCTTCGGCCAGTGCTGTTTTGATTATAATACTTAATGTCATGCCAGCCAGTTTGAGAAATTGTTTGTGTGGTGGCCGTTATTCAATCGCTGCCAAAAAATGGTGGCATACAGTTAGTGAAAACTACCTAAACAGTCATCAGGAGTTGAACTGGTGGCAGTCTTCCTATTGTGGATAGAAAGAAATAGAAAAGAAAAATTTTGTACTCATAATTCTTATACTAGTTACAAATACCATACACAAGCACCTGCCAGTGCATTCATGGTATTCATTGCTTCTGTACCTAATGCTATGATCTGTTTTAAATGTTATATCTTTGTAAATAATCCCTAGTTAAAATTGTAAATCTAGATGTGTACAATTAAACAATTGTTAATTAGTAATAGTAACCTTTATATTAAAAATAAATATCACAAACATATCATAGTATCAAAGTATATATGTGTAGATCTGTGAAATTTCTTATTTGTCTTTCCTTTTTGAATCTTTATTCTTAACAACATTTTGCCATGTTCCAGAGAGCAGGTAGTTAAACACAATTTAGCTCCCAATGTAAGTTTAGAATTCACTTATTGTTTCATACTTACGAATATAATGTTTTCCCACAAAGAAACTTAAAAATGCTATAAAATATAGAATCGGTTCAGGAAGAACATCTATATCTACTATTAGTTATTTTTATGTTATTATTTTTATTGTATCCGATAAACGGATGAAAATTGCGTAAGGCGTATATGTTATATATACATTTTTCTGGAAATTATTTTTTAATAATGATATAGGGTGACACATACTGTGCGTTTCTTAAGTCCTGGCCCCGGATTGGAATGAAGTTCAGCATGTTAACGAAGCACAACGGCTTCCTTGCGCTTAAAACTGTGGACAGCGCTGTTGCAGCGTCACCAGTGGCGTGTGCGTAGTTCTGTTATTTCGCGAGTATTTTGTGTGATAGTAGTTGCGAATAAGAAACGGGAACATTGCTTTGGAGAGCGCTAAAAACAAAAATAATATGTAGCAGTATTTATTTCCTTTTATTTGAATGATTTTATCGTGAATATAATGTGGGAGATTTAGGAACCCAAATTTTAATTTCTGTGACGCATCGAGCATTTGACCAAATTTACCTATCTTCACAAATGGGAGGCATTTGTACGCCACGTTATTAAAGTTGGAGACGAATATTGGAAAACTGACGGTTTATTCGAGAATCAAGGTGAGAAGATTACTACATAAACTCATCAAACGTAAATGTGCACTTTTGTTTTGATGTAACTTTTAATTGATAAAATGTGGGCGCACGCCAATAGTTTAAAGGGATCGCATGTAGTGGCGTCCCCACCACATGGGCCAACACTTATGAAACGCACAGTAAGTCTTTGGATCTCAGTTTGATGACAATTTCCGTTACAATTTCTGAAATTTAGAAAATTCATATTGTTATACTGGAATTCCACGTCAAATTATGTACAAGAAACTTATATTTAAGTTCTCATAACTCACGTTTACTTTTTACACATGAGCGCTAAAGAGAAACGAGCAGTAACTTTGGGTCTTTATAAGGCAGGCGTTGCCATTAGCGATATTGTTAAGAAGCTCAATGCTGCTAAATCAATCGTCTGTTACACGATCAAACGACACAAGGAACTTGGCACATCGGAGCACCGCCCAGGAAGTGGAAGACCGCAACAGTGGACATTGGATGTAGAGAATGTCAAAAGAGCTGCATATCTCAAGAAAAACAGTTCGTAGGGTGGTTAAAAAAACTAAAGCGTCGTTCTTATACTCATGGAACTGCTCAAGTGCTTCCCAATCGGATGAGGCGGGATAGACTTCCGCGTTGTTGTCTTCTTCGAGATTGAACATTGATCGAACTATTGAACCGGTGCCGAACAGTCGAAATCACTGTCAAATTTTACGTGATCGTACAGACATGTGCAGAATTTTATGGGCTGATTAGCAGAAAGTGAGCCCATTGTTCGATCCTACCATCCGAAGGTAGTCATGATTTGGGTCGGGATTTCAGCTCTTGGAAAGCTTCAATTGTTTTTTTTTTCAACCTAAGCGCTCGACTAACCGCCAAAATGTATCAAAAAGMCGTTCTTCAGGACGTGCTAGCTCCATGATCCAAGAAAACTGGGCAGTTTCAGCCGGACTGGGCGCCGGCTCATTCCGCGACGTCGATAATTGCATGGTTCTAAAGCGAAAATTGAGCTGATTCCTCGGGATATTTGCCCAGCTAACTCACCATATCTCAACCCGCTGGATTTTGCAGTGTGGTCCATCTTGGAGAGCAGAGTATGCGCTAAGCGCTACGGAACCGTCTAGTCCCTGAAAGTCGCGTTGCAAAGAGAATTGTAAATAATTTTGAGAAGAGCGTTCGTTGTTGCATTAAAGCCTAGGGTGGTCCTTTTTAAAATGTATTAAAATGATATCATCGCTATGTTGCTTACTTGTTATTGTGAAAGTTCTTTTCGACTTTGTTGCAAAATAAAAATTTTATTTCGTTTTTCGAGGTCCAAAGACTTATGTCTCACTCTGTAATGATAATATTAATAATAATAATTTAATAATTTTAATAAAATTTTTTCTCTGCCTCTACTTCATCAGTAAGTAAAAAAGCTCGCGTATCTYCGATAATCAAAGAAAATAATACACATTAGGTAAGTACATACATCTAGACAGAGTACCCACAGTCAACCGAAAAATTCAATTACACMCTYCGACAAAGATGAAATAAACGCTCTTACAGAAGAGTACAGTGAAGACTGAGTGAGAATACTAGCATTTACGTTTATTACAGGAGGTGATAAACATATGTACAATACACATTAATAGGTATAGGCTATAAAAAAACATTATTTTTTCTAAAAAGATTTTAAAGGATTACTTTTGTGTAACAAACGATTTGCAAATGTTGTTCTAAGCACATTTGATTCTGTCAAATCAAGGCTATGGACGCAGATGTTAACTCTAACCTAATTGTTATTGAGCTCGTACTACCTCATGTAAACAGAGTCAGAGCCAGATTACATAAAGAAAGTATTTTAAAATTAAATGACCTTGTTTTCTAGATTCCGACAACATTAGTGAATTTTTCTACGAATTGTACTCGCGATAAATATATTTTTTTTAAATTGCACAATCATCCTGAAATGATTGTACAAAATCTCTTCGAAATTACATCAAATCTTAATATTTTTAATACATAAGGTTKATTTCTTATTTTTACGGTGTCAGCCTTCCTTGACTATAATTGCGTCCAAATTCGCCAATGACTATTTTGGTCGACATATATCAGTTTTTCAGTTATGGGCTTCGGCCAGATCAGGATGAGAACTGCACTGCACGTTGACTTACATGGACTAAGGTTTTATCCCTAAAACACCATATAATTACATATCTAGATAATTAACTCGTTTTTTCACTGCAGTACTCTTATTAACTTATAATACTTTATTAATTTAAGGTGTAGCAAATATATTTTATACAATAACTCATTGTCTCAAACACTGCCCTACGCCACTGCCAAAGCGGAGATAGCAGTCGGCCATATGCAACCTCCATTCTGGTCACACGAATGGAATCATATGCTCCTTCCTGTCAGTTTTATATTCAAAACTATCTGTAGTAGTTCCGCAGACTGATGTTTACAAATATTCACAAAAAAAGCAAATCTAGAGGATTTAAATCAGGAGATTTTGCAGGAGATTATACAAGTCCTCTCTTTCCTACTCCTACTCCTACGTGAAAAGGTTTGTTGTAAATGCTCTCTAACGGCAACAGAAATATGAGCTGGAGCAGAACATGCTGGACCCACATTTGTTGCCTTTTCTCCAAAGGAATGTGGTAAAAAAGATCACCCAGTAGCGTCACTAAATCGGTTCGGTTAAACAACAGGATCTAGAAATATGACGCCTTCGGTTCTCATCCAGTACCCCGTAGGTAAATACGCCATTAAAGGGATTTGCATCAAATATTATATTTATCTACTAAATTAAAGTCTTCTTAATTAATCGAATTCTTGCGTAAAAATAATGTTTACCCTTCTTTTTTGCCAAGCTTTCGATTTTTATTTCAAATCTTCGTCAGGGCTTTGAAAATGAGGTTTATAATAAGAGGCCAACTAAAACATGCAAAATACGCTCCGTTTGTGTATAATATTATTTGGAATTTAAAGTTTTCATATTAGAATTAAAATTAGCATTCCATTTATAATAGATGCTACATCGTTTTGAATTTATGTGATACGTGACTACCTTAATATATTTAATATTATAAATGATTAGGAATTAGAAGCAAATTTCAACAATTAATAAAACTGTAAAGACGCAACGCGATATAAACTAAAGAAATCTAACTAAATACACTTTAATCTGGAGAAAAAAACGCAACGATTAGAGGAAATAGTTTACAAATTTATTGAACGAGTGGATCGCATAAATTCTCAGTAGAGACTATCTTTCAAAAGGTTAGCTGTTTAATACTGCACCAGCAGTGAATCCTTTATAAGTTTGGAACTCTTGGGAATTTAGAAACCCGGTTTCCGTATTAGGTATTTATACTTGTGCAAAATATTCGACCTACTTCGAGTTTTCTTAGACGTTAGTAAATTAGTGGAGAATAGTTAATGATTCCAAAGGTTGCTGTAGCGGATCTACGGTTGAAAAGAGGAACAAAAATGGTGGAAGGCGAGTGTCGTTAAAGATTTCTAGTGTTTGAGTATTAAGTTAATTATTCTAAAATCCTGTGGTTTACGGTATTTAGTAAGCGATAATAAGCTGGCTGCATACTTTAACAATAATCGCAAGGTCACTTGCTTTATTTCTCTAGGAGACTTGCTTTTATTTCAAATAAATCGTTGTGTGTGTGTTATTTATTGTGACTAATGTTTACTCTCTGATTATACCGTCGTTTTACGCAGATATTATAAAGATTCGAATTCAAATTATTTCGTAAACAGGTTTCTTTGGAATGACGCGATGCCGTTACGTACTCTTACCTCGGCTAGAAATTCTTTGGAAAGCAGTATCACCTGAAACAAAGCAGTCTGTTATTATTGTAAAATTTATTAACACCATACAGAAAATCGTGTCTACGCTAAGTTCGTATAATAATATTTTCCACTTAATCCCCGAATTATTTGAATTCATTGCATATTTGAAAACAACAAATATTTCATTAACTAAACAGTAAGGAATTTCCATATAAATTGCTCCCAGTGAAACCTAGTCTCGCCTCGTATATTTTGGAGAATGCAGAAGTTGCGCTAATTGCCACAGTAATTTTTAATTTTACCGCTAGGGTCATGTCAGCGGACCTAGAGAGATTACTCTTGTATGCTACTGTCAATACCTGCATATAAGATAGATTTCATGCCAAAGATCCTCAAACTTTAATTCTAAAAAAATATGCAAACCAGTAGGTACACAACAGTTAATTATTAAATGTAAAAATACTTCGAAATATTTTAACCTTAGTATTGTTTTAAGGCGAGACGTGTTAGAAAATGCTATGGTTTAATTTCCATGGGCCATAGTATATAGTTTGGTGTAATATATAATATTTTTTATCTAACCATCACGCGTCCATTTAGCGCTAGTTGTCGCATTAGGCAGAAGTTATAAGCTGCCTGTATTATACTTTAATTTTATTGGCTTCGGTTTTATTTCTTCTTTCTATAACTTCCTGTCATTATTATTTTTCTATGCTTTGTTGCGTCATGCAATCTCCTCAGTATCCTTCCTATTTATTTTTCCTATACTCTAACGTCTTACGTATACCTGCTGGACGATTCTGTCTTTGATTCTGTGCAAGCGCGCTATATTCATCACGAATCTATCTCTCTTTCTTTCAGTACGTTTTTTATGATTTGCGGTAATTAAACTGTATCTTTTGTCTTATCATTTGCCGTTTCCGTAGATTTTGCATTCTAATTATTAATTTTCATGTTTAATTTTGTAAGCTATCTTTGGTAGATTCGTATATTATTCTATAGTGTTTGAAAGGCCTGTCAGTAGTACTATATCGGCTGAAAACCATAGTTCTTGCACAATATCTAATATTAAGAATAAGAATAATATTATAAAAAGTAATAAGACAAGAAAAACAGCTGCACACCCTCTCTATTGACTTACAAAAGGTCTTTCACAAGATAAATATGAGTTAAGTTTCGAAGTAATACAATTATTCCAATATCTATTCAACTAGATCCCTAATATTCTTGGTAGTACGTGTTATGGCATACTTTTAGAGTGTTATCCCTATACAATTTGCACATTTCCCTTTTCATATTAGCATGACTATTCATAGGGATCATTCTTACCACACCTTGTTATCCTGGTTAGTTGTTTCTAGTAACTTAATATACGGGGCCTTTCATGGTGAGCGGTTTATTAGACGCATTTGGAAACTAATGGCTATACAAATCAGAAATTTGTAACATTCATGTTTCAAACGGTGTTTTACCTAATAAAAACATTTCCAATCCTGTATAACTACTGGTTAGACCGGAAGTAGTCTCTACGTTACTAAAAACACCTTTCGTATTATGTTGTATCGTTTTTGAACAAAGAAATCGGTATCTCCGTAAACAGTTAAGATATCGAGTTACGGTTCTCACAATTGATTTTAGAATATAGTTATGCATTCACGTAGTGATATTTTTAATGGGTTAACAGGCATAAGAAGAAATTAAAAAGTATTGAATTCAGGCAGTAATTAACTCTCACTGTTATGTATTCACCACAAATATCTTCCAACTCTATTTTAGGAAATAATTTATGGGGTTATTATATTTGATAAACGTTAAGCTTGAATAACTTCTTTTTACAATTTCAATGTGGAATTAAATTTCGTACTATTTGATTATGATGTAACAATACCTTTCGTCGTTTTTGAAAAAAAAGCGCTGTTTACGCATGTTATTACTGTCAAAGAGAAGTAAATTTACCACACAAACACCAAATCACTGAAACTATTAGCATTTGAAGTGAAAACGATCCATCTGTGCCAGTTTAGGGAATTTTACCAGCAGAAAAGCTGCACGATTTCATTTTTTTCATCGCATTGTGTTACTTAAAAACAGATATTATGAAACGTGTTTGCGAGTAATAATTCGCTGCAGCAAAATTTATATCGTTTGACTTTAATTTCTATAGAAACTAATAACAATACAGTTACATGAGTGGTGATATTTTATACATATTATATTTATTTTTATTATTATTTTTGTTATTATTATTATCATCTATTACATAAGATAAAAGTAACATAATTGTTATCATTAGCTAAATATAACATGTCTCAATTTAAGAAAATCAAGTTATCTAGATGTATCAAAGTTGATAAGACGGTATGTCAATTTCTAATATAGAATCAGAAAGTATCTATAGCAAAGAAAGCACGGTATTATATTCTTAAAACAATGCTGAAAACAGTTACTATAATAAATTTAAAATTGAGATAATATATAAAGTGTTACATTTAAAATAACGAAATTATTTACTGTTTGCGAGACTGCTTCCAAGATTAGCAATATAGGTCTATAATGTAGCGTACCTCCTAAAAAGGTATACTCAAAATTTCAGGTAAGTTCTTAAAACATGCCACTCACTATAACGACTCAGAAACATTAACTTATTGATGGCTATTCTAACTTCATCTTCTGTATTTGTTGTAGGGTATACCCCCCATCAAATTTACCTTAAAAGAATACGTCTTATTGCTTTTGTCCTTAGCCACCTTTGCTTATAAAAATTATTCAAAGTACTGTTTCTTTTTGTTTATGTGGCATCAGATTCAATTAGTAAAATGCTTCTATGCTTTTATTTGTGTCAGCCTTGTTGCGGCGTAAAATGTTGGCGACTACACCACTTCTGTCATATCTTGTATGGAGAATGCTCCTATGTTTTTTGTATGCCCTCAGTTATCCGTTCTCTCACAATTTAAACTGAAAATATTAACGCGGATTATTTCTAGTTAACAATCAGAATACGAAATATATTGGTACTATTGTTCCTAAATTGTTTAAGCTGCTTGACAACCTTAAATAACTAGCTATATTTCTTTTATCTTTGCCTTTTTGTATAATATATACCTAAGTAGGTACATGTTATAATCAGAAACTACTAAAACAACCAATAACTACTCCGCAGTATTGCATTAATTGATCTAGTTTTCTGAAATGCAACGAGTACAACAGGTAGTAGTATTTATACACAGCATGCCTAGCTTTATAAATAAGTGCTAATTTTAGTTTTAGCTGTAAAACTAATATTGTACAATTATCAAAACTTTAATCATGTGTTCTGCAATTTGCATCGGCATGTACTAATTACTCCCAACGCTAAGGTGTAAAAATACATTAAAATTGAGTTTAATTGCACTAATGGTGGCGTTTAAAACTAGCCGTTACAGGAACTTCTTACCATACAACAAATTCTGCATTTGTTTTGCATTTATAGAAACTTCCTGACGCACAGTAGTTTTCTTTGTATTGCATGTCGTATTGCCCTCCGCAGTAGCGAATTTAACGGTTAGCGTCACGAATACTGTGTCTATAAAGCGAGTTTTAATGAAGAAGAAGAAGCATTTAAAAGTAATTCAAGGTTGATGCGATTTCCAGATTTCATGTACATACACCAGTTGTGTAGTGATTAACTTAATTACCAACCTGTTATGGAAACCCAAAGTTTGCTTTGGTAATTTCCGGATGGTTAGTAAATTAGCCGCAGGTGTTTCGCTAACGCGTATGTATACAACCCTGGTCGCTAATAAGCTAATAAGTTGTGAACCCGATTGAATCATTTTCTGATTCAAACAGATTTTCATTCTTTACTGTTAAATTTATCAATTCTAGTGTGTGATTGTAATATGCCCCAACTGGTTAACTGGCCAATAAAAAAGCAGAGGAACTTAAAACATAGTAAATGTTACAAAAATTAATAACTGAGAGAGTTGGAAAAATGAATACATACATAACTCAACATAGACAGTACAAAACCTAATAACTGATACAACTTGATTTGTTAGAACAGAAACACAATGTCGCAACACTAGAACACATTACAGGTTAATCGTTTAGAGAATCTTTTTTGTGAACATACGTGCAGAAATCAGTGGCGGCTGGTGACAAATTCTATTGGGTCGGCAGTAAAAACTTTGGTCCACTCTAGTTAGTCAATATTATTTATTTATAAATTAGTAAATAATTTTGTATATACTCGTAGTTGTTGTTGTTTATTACTTGCTACTTCTGTAAATTTTCATATCGCCGCAAGTTAAAAAGATAGTTCATTTGGTACCAAATAGCCTAATCTGACAACTAGCTTCATAATTTCAAAGTTAAGCGTGCACCTGTACTGCACCGGTGAGGAGAAGTCGATATATGTCGAGCCCAATCCAAAGATATATTCGGAAGTCCGGCAGACAGCATTAAGCGATTATATGGGTATTGGCGCTTACTTATTTTGTTATTTTCTTTTTGTGTGAAATTCTTCAATGATTTCAGATTGCCTAAATTTATAACATGTATTTAATTAATTCTGTTAAATGTTTGAAGGTATCTGCTTAAAATTGTTTATTTAAGAGGATAGCTCTTACAATAATCTTGGAAAAATGAAAAATTTCGTAGAACATTCGGGTAGTTTTTCGTGATTTCAGTATTGAACTATATATATAATTGTTGTTCAACGTACATGTCAAAATTAATTTTCGGAATCCGACGATTATGAATGCCGGGCCTCCTTTATTAACTTCAATAGAAACATATATACGTAAAATTAAATTATGATTATAAAAAAAACTGTAAGCATGTAAAGGGTGTCAATCAGATAATTTGTAATACTCAGTAGAAAACAGAACTATAATTGGTTAATTAAAAAAAAAAACTTGAAATAATTGAAATAAATGATGAAGTCCGTTTTAATGTTTTATGCTGTCTGCCGGCCCCAGGCTTTGCAGAGTCTCGATTTTCGCCTCGGGATTCAATATGCGCGCAGGGTTGCGTCTTTGTTCAGCTCATAGGAAAACGATGCTATTGCTTCCTTATACGATGTGGTCTGCCGACCCAGCGCTTGGATCACGGGCTTGGATGACAAACACATACACGGCCCAGTCACGGTTGCCGAGTAGCGTAAATTTTTCGGGATAACCCGTAAAAATGTGATTTTGGCTAATTATTAATTTGATGGTAATGTAAAAAAATACGCTCCAACTGTTTCAAGATATCTGAACATAATAAAACAAAATATACATAAAAATACGAAAAAAAAATAATTTCTTCGATCAAAATTCTGCCGACCCGGACGAGCCGCCACTGGCAGAAATGCTAGCTAACTAATCTGTAGCCTACTGAATTGGCGTTAAGAGTGTTGTTTTCATCTATTGCAGCAATCGGCTGAAGTAAATTTACAAATATTTGAAACTGGGTTAAGTTTTTTACTAGACGATCTGCTGGTGCCAAAAATTGATGTATATTACTAAAATTTGAGCAAAAATCAACGTTAAGCTTGTCTTATTAAGATTGATGCACAATTTATGAAAAACTTCCATTTAAGAAAAACAGCAAACAGTATAAAACAACATTTTTTAAAGAAAATTACTCAAGAAATCTGTACCTATATAAAAAGGTTCCTTCCAAGCAAAATTTTAAGCCATAAATAATCTGATCACGGTACTACTCTTTCTGTGCTCCCCAAATTAAGACAAATAATAACAATAATAATAATAATAAATAATAATAATAATAATAATAACAATAATAATAATAATAATAGTAATAATAATAATAATAATAATAATAGTAAGACGCATATAAAGATCATATTTAAATACCGTCAACGAACTCTACTGGAAGCCACTAGAAAACTTATTAACAAGACTAGGCCCAAGGTAATTGAAACTTCCTTACAATTTTAAATTATTATGTTTGGGAATCTCGTATTTATTAGTAGGTTTTTAGTCAAAAACCTGACCTGCTTGAAAATTCTAGTAATTTTATCTCAACTGGTTACTGAAATGAGTGGAAAGCAAATACATTTGTGGAGTGAGTGAGTTCTTAGCTTTCCAAACATACGGCAAGAAGAACTTTTTTATTCGGGCACAAAGAAGCACGCCGATATATTAAAAAAAATAAACGCGGTAAAAATTAATAACGTTGAAAGTAAGCACAGTCATATTTTAGAGTATAGTAATTACAACTTCCAAAAGAAAGTTTACCTTGTATTAGGTTTAAGTCTGTCGACTTATATTCAGTTATGATTAAACCTTGTTTGAACGATGTTTCTTATTGTCTCTATATCTTTAAAGGAATAACGGGTTTCAATTTTTAAAGCGATCGAATTTGGGATGCCATTAACCTAATTTAGTAAGCATCTTAGTTTGCTATTATGTAGTTTTAACCCCATTGCTAATATTGTAAAATGCTTTTTGAACACTCGTCATTAAGAGGAGTTTTCTGCGACAAGAAAACGAATTTAAATTTCAATTTAATTTCAGTAACATGCTTTTCACAGTTTATCCACCTTCCGGCAGTAATCTTATCGACTTCGTACCTAATAACCTTCACCACACTAGCACTATATTAAAAGAATTATTGTGCCTTCTAATCCCTTTTTTAAGATCACTCCAAATTATTGCAATAATATTGAGAACGCAATGCCCTTCTTTTTTTGCAATTTCATCGATCCCGTATTGCTGAAGGATATTTAAATGTTTAATCCGACCCAAAGAGTCTTTTTTTGTAGCTTTGTTGTTTGTTAATGTTATTTATCCTCATTATGTCCTGTATTCTAGTAGCCTGAATCGGTTTCTTATTCGACTGCTTAGAATGGTATTTTGCATTATCCATTGCTACCGCACAACGTACCGACCTGATTAAAATTCAAACCTATCTACCTACTAGACATACACGATCTGCTTCATAAAAAAGTACAAAATATCATCCAATTCATAATTTTCACAGTCCCTATTAAAGATATTAGTATTTCTATGCCTTCTTTTATCAGACGTTTGTAATAATATTCCTCTGTATGTAAAATTTGTTTTATCAAAGTCAGCCATGTATTTATAAAACACGAGTTACAGCCAAGTAGCAAGTATGTGTCCTTTCAAACGCGTACCTACTTTTCTTTTAGTCGGACCTATGTAACACTTGCCACAAGAGAAAGTAATTTTTTAAAACCATCACTTTCTAAATGTATTATATCTTCATTACATAAATTAAAATTTTATCTAAATTATTAAATGTACTATAAACAACTGCTACTTTCTAAGCATCCTCCTTAATTTTTCTGAAAGGTCTCGCACATAAGGAAAACTCAAATTTAATTTGTGTCGACTGAGAATTTACTTGATCAAATAGCAAAATATCGTCTAGGTACATACCTATGCCAACATTTTGGCTAAAAATGAAAACTATTAGTCGCTACCTCAACAAAGCTTTCCATAAACAAATTGACCGCTATATAGGACTTAGATGTCAACCAGTGATGGGCGCGTAGAATACGCCATGTAAATTACGCTATTATCTACGCGTAAACTATGTAATATTTTACCTTAAAAGTCTACTGTAGAAAATAGCATTGTGTAAACAAACATAATTCTAGAAATATATACTTCTTTTAGTGGTGTTCACATGGGCGTACCCAACTTTTGGTCTAGGGGGGAGCAAAGCAGGAACGTCCTGTAGCATATAATTCAACATAAATAGAAATCATAAATGTTTATGAGATGTAGGTACTTAAGTAATTAATGAAGTATTTATTCCATGAATAATCTTCGTGGATTTTCTGCAAGGTGACTTAAAACATCTTCTGTGAAATAAAAACCCAAATCATTTATGTATATGTTTTCTATGTACACTGATCATACAAAGCCCCTTTATTACTAATTCCGTTATTGATGAACTTAGTTAAGTGAGGCGCATTCAGCTGCATCGTTCTCGTGTTTAACAAAAAATGAGTTCATACATTTTATTTGGGAGAATAAAGATCCGTGATCCACATAGTGTATAATAATATCATATGAAGTACCCAAGGAACATAAATTTCACCTTAAAAGTTCTAAAAATAGGAGCACGATTTCTGATTCAGAATTAACACATATCAAAGATTAATGCACTAACCGATGCGCTTTTAGTACAGTTTCAACTTCTCAGGGAAAGAAACTCGATGAATAACTAACATTATTAAATCTCAGAATGACAAATGGCTCAGCATTATGCGTCAAGCCAACCTTCTTAGATTGCCAGTGCATTGCTTTCAAAAATTAACCGATTGCTTAATATTTTAACGAAATTAAGCTTCATTTAAATAAACTGAAATATATTTAATTGCATTTTTAACAACACACCGGGTTTTAATTCGTGCTTTTAATGCTTTTACTGGATTCCTAAAACTTATATTAAATAAACTATAAACGTGAGTTCGAATGGATTTCTAGCTTTTTTTTTGTACTAATTATTAAATTGTAATGTGAATTTAGAAATTTGGTACAAATGTTTGAGTTATCACCCAATATATGACAGATTCTAAAGTGGTTCTATATAACAGTAGTTAGTTGAACAATCTTTATATATAGGAAAAAGTAGAAGAGCTGAACTAAGCAGAAATCGTGTTATTACTCATCCTGACCAAGATAGCCCTAAGACAACGATTCGTAACAACAAGAGTGTTGTAGTTACAGCTTCAAAACACACATGTCATCGATTAAGCTTGGAAACCATTTGACTTATCAGAGAAGTCATTTGCAAGGGTTAAATATGAGTTCTGGATGAAAATTGTGAAATACACTTGCCTATAAATTTTACTGTATTTACAATTTTGAAAATAAGACAATTTATAGAGTACACACATAATTAACCAGCTAAATGTGTGGGAAATTGGAAGGGTCCAGAGTTGGCAACCCAGGTCCAGGGAGGGGGGGGCAGATTCTTCTCCCTTGCCCCCCTTCGGTACGCCTACGGGTGTTCATCATCAGTACCACTCAAAACCCCCCAAATGCCAATATTATTTTGTATTTTATTATTATTTTACATTTATTCTTAATTAAACAAAATACTATTTTGTTGTAATTAAGCTGACTAGATAAATTTTTAAATAACAATAACTTGCTTGGGTATACATCAATTACAGCCAGAATGAAAAAGAAAAAACTGCATTTTATCCATCACAGGTCATCGTGTCCGGTTCGCAACCGCCCGCGTTGCATCCTGTGTTTCCGGCCAACCAGGTGAGGGCGGGCGTCGTAAGACAACCAATGCAGGTGCGCAACGTTGCCCCCGGTCAAGTGAGAACACCTGTAGCCATACGCACCGCGACGCCCGTACAAATGAAGCAGCAGATGACAGCCGTCAAAGTACAAGGGGCTAAACCTACCGTGCCTTCAGCATCCAAACCAAGTACAACCAAAGGTTAGTAACGCATAGTTTTGTTGAATGATGAAGCAAAGAAGGAAAACAATGTAAGTGGTCTTGGTGTTAAATTCAAAAATTGAGAAGTATAAAAAAACTAAATCAATTTTTAAATCGCAAAAATCAAAGTATGAAGTAATTAATATTATAAGATTCTCTGAGCTAAACATTTATCATTTTTGTATGAAACAATTGCTTTAAAAAAATCAAATAAAAAATTAGCAAGGACTTTATCCTTCTATAAACGGCAGTCTTAAATCTAGCAAGTAGTTTTTACACTTAGCACTAGGGGATACCCTGTTTTTTTATTCCATATGGAATAAAAAAATAAAGAAATGGTGTTTTTTACACTATATTCTAATGTAAATAAAACCAAATATAGTAATAGTTTATGCCATGTCATATAAAATACTGTCTACAGTTACTGCTGCAATTGCCATCTTATTTAGAAACCTCCTTAACTCTTCCATACCGTGGGGCCAAATAACAAAGGTATCATCTGTAACGTAGAAAATTATAATTTACGTGTAAACGCCCATCACTGATGTCAACACATTGCGCAACCTGATTTTTAGGTAAGAATTTAGATGGCAATGCATCTGTCAGCATTACACATTACTACATCATCAGCATTACAGCATCTACTACTAAAAAATTGGTATGCACCTGCTTACTTCAATTTGATAGCAGATCCCACGGCACTTATTGCAAGCGGGCAAGAACCGACATATATTAAAATGCATGTCTCTGCTGTGCTGTCTGCACAAATCATTATAGCTCATCAATGCAGCCTTTGGTATATAGACAAAACCAGTTCTATGCCGTGCTATCTGCACTAGACCTAAACTTCACTGATGAGCTATAATGATAGCGAAATAGATCTATCTGCAGTTGGTTGCGGTGCAGACAGCACAGCATAGATATGCATTTTAGCCTGATTTTTGTTCAGAAAAATTAGCGTTCCATAAAAAATATGTAAAATATAAACAGTGCTCAGATAATCCTATCACCTAAAAGATCTCTACTAGGTTTGGGTTTGATAATATCTATTGTTTTAGGTATGGGAGCTTTCGTAAATAAAAAGGTCTCCTCAAAATAAACCAAAATATCAGTTTCTCAAATACTCAAATCTTTTACAGCGACAATAATGTCTGTTTTCCTACATAACGGTTTAAATAGCTAAGCAAAAAATCGGATTGACTATAGGCTTTAAGGGGACATTAGTTAAGTTAAGAATGCCTTTTTCTCATTCGAAAATCAAGTTTTGGTTAATTTTGGAAATTTTTGATTAGTGATTTAGTGATAATTTTTAGTACGTTTCCTCTCCTAATAATTCGCTTAGTCTCATACAAAACTTATCTATACTTATTATTATAGGTACACAAAAAAATAACTTTCTAATGGTTTAGATCATGCGATTAGCTCTCTGTTCATTTATACCGCCAAATGTTAATGGCAGTTATGTAAATTCCGTCCGCAACTGTCGAGACAGTATGCAGTTGTGACGCAAAATGCCGATATATATTCCTCTCGCCATTAAGCTTAACTTAACGACAGTTCTAGAACATAATGTTCAACATGCGTTTGCTTTGTCGGTCCATGAAAACCGAAGGGACTGGGTATTTTGTGGCGCGGAGGCTAGACTAGGCGCTGTGACAAGAGAAAGCATTGATAACCGCTTTAAAATATAGCTCAAGGATTACTAAACAGTACGTACTCGCGAATAAAAAGTCGCTGCTGGTCTCTTTCAAGAGTTCGTTGGATATTAGAACCAAACTCGTAAAGTAATTGATGCGGAGAAAGGTCAAAGGCACTGGAATCAAAAGCCTTCGGAGCGGTGCATCCCCACCCAGGCGCGCCCTGCTTCTTGAGCGAGCTTTTATTGGATTCAGACTAAGATGCTGCTGCCGATCATCCTACAACCTTTTTCCTTTTATAGTATATACCTTTTATAGCGGTGGTAATTTGTGAAACTAGTAAAATGTATTTTGGGGGAATTCAACCTTGAAGCAGAAATTTGTGCACTCTTTTTTCTAATGTCAAGCTTTCGTATTTATTTGATACATCTTCAGAACTTACTACAAGGTACAGCTTAGAATTAATTTCTTAATAAATAAATTCTTATACTACTTGCAAAAATTTGAGATTATATTCTTCAAACAGCAAAAACCAGCTTATCACGCGCTAAACGCAAAATTTCAATTTTATGATGGCGGGTGTACCAGTACCTCACTAGATCTAACATCCTAGTTTTTAATCACACAACAAAACAACCTACTAATCATTAAGGCCCTGTCGTACTTCTTGTGAGAGCAAATACGTGTATATATATTTTTTTTTGTTGATTACAACGTTTTTTTTTTGTATATGGCACATTTCTAATATAATTTCTTAGATATTTCTTTCATTGTCCAGAATAATATAATCTCAAATTTCTGCAAGTAGTATAAGAATTTATGTATTAAGAAATTAATTTTAAGTTGTACCTTGTAGTAAGCCCTGGAAATGTATTAAACAAAGACGAAAGTTTAGAATTAGAAAAAAATGCAGTAATTTCTGCTACAAGATCGAATTCCCCTAGTATATACGTCCGAGAATCTCATTACAGCTTGCAAAAGTACACGTCTAAGAAACTTAATTAAACACGGTCCTGAATGCGGCACATACAGTGTGTCTGACTAAAATATGAAAAAATTTCTTCTGGCTTTTGACAATCCCATGAACGTTATTTTTTTAGACTTTAGATATTTGAGATTGAAAGGTGACCAAAAACAGCCACTTCAACAGCGCCATTTCAAATAGGATGTTGAAAAAAAAACGGATTTGATTGCATAGACAATGAAAGCAGCCTTAAAATGAATTTTACTCGACCCTTCCTGCTCTGGTTCTGGACGCTAGAGGGATCTTATGGGATGCAAAGATGGGCCAACCTATGTACTGTAATTAGTGCGGTATTGACTTTCCGATACTTACCAATTTCAGCTACTAATTGCACCTAAGTCTTAAGTCAGCGATTATAACATTTAAAACTTCGTTAATAACAATTATTTTCTTAGCGATGAATTTCCCTCAATTACATTCCGTGACTGCTTGGTTTGCAGCTATTGTAATTGGTAGATGGAATGAAAGCTCCCTCCTTTGAAGACGACGAGAGGTAAGGTGCTACCCCAAACTACATCTGTTAGTAAAGCTACCTATAATAGTAATACTACATTTTGCACTAGATTATAGGAATGAAGTACTATTTCTTTTTTAGTTTGTAATGCTAAATGCTTATTACCAATACGGTAACGATTGCATCTAGATAGCAGTGGTAAACAACACAGCTTAACTAGTAATATTGTAGTAATTGCTACCTTGTTGTCTGTGCCATTACACCTTCTTCTTGAATTTATCCCGTAAAATTCATGACCGCATGATTGGTATGGAATCCTTTATTTGGTATATTGAGTTCAAATGCACAGTTTCTGGAGATATGTTTTTTTTCCAACAAAACAGAAAATAGTTGAAGTTACAATAGCTAAGTTGCTTGATTCCAGACTTTGTAAGATAACAAGGGAACACAGATTCATGCATTCAAAAGGTGAGGAAAATAACGAGAGTAGAATGGTATTTATAAAAACAAATCCGTTGATAAGTCTGTTGGCACTTCAGACGGTTATTACATGAATAACCGAAGACAGTATTTTCGAGATTGAGACCCAGTATTTATCTCAGTGAAATTGCTTTTGAATGATTAAGCATTTGTTGAGCTTGTAAAAGACATTTTTGAATGAAAACATTATTTTTCTTTGTTAACTTTTACCACATTCTGAATGAACTGGTTATCTTTCGTCCTAGGTTTTACACACATTTCACAATATTAATAAAATAAGGGATCATTTAGTATATTTCTACATGTTGGCAGATTGTTTATGAACAGCTAAATTCAAAATTATAGTTTACATATAGAAGAAATTGAACTATTTCGAAGATGTACTCATTGTGTAACATTCAAAATTCATTATGTGGTATAGATATATAGATAGATTGTTTGAACGTACTTTGTTTCAAGAATTTGATCAGACCGCTTTGACCATAAACCATTATTTTCAAGTAACATCAAAATTATGCTGAGCTCAGATGTGCAGAATTTTTTTCATGTCCCCTATTTATACAGAAGTTGTAAAATTTAGATACAGGTGTGAGATGGAATTTGTAATTTCGGTAATATCAAAGGCGTAAGATGTGCTCAGTATAGTTTTGGCACTCCGAAAAAAGCTATGTTATAAAACTCGTGAACTATAAGCTTGTTTCCAAGCATTTAAAACCTGCTTTATAGTTAACAAACTATTTTATGCTCCACTAAAATACACGGTTGGTCCATTTAAAACGCAAATGCCAACGAAATCCGCCGGGTTTAATGAGAGGGCTACCAGTCGCAATGCAATTACAATTACGTCTAGAAAGAAAGAAAACCAGTTTTGGGGGTCATTAAATGTTCAGTTTAAGTTTAAGTTCGGCAAAGTATATAAGCAAAAAACTTTTTCACGGGTACATTACAACTTTTTGATTTCAGTATCCGGCATTAGTTGCTGCACTTGACGGAATTCGAAAGCAATGCGTCTTTCCAGTGATGATTCTTCAAATTATTGCACCTGATCAGTTAATAAGGCAAATAAAACCGTGAAGACTTCTTTACATTCTAAAAAAGTTGAGCGCAGTTCCTACTACTACTGTCAGCGCAGAGATGTATATCAAAACCTTAGATATCATACATATGTGTAGATTGTTTTATTACTGGATTCCAACAGGATGGAAATATTCTTCCAGCAACAAATTTGTCCATGAATTTTCAGCGTGAATATTTTGCTGATGATTTAGCCGATCCCGTAATTCTGACCTGACCTCTTTTATCATTTTATGTGAGCTTTGGGGAAGTTTACATAATTACATAATTAAAGATTACTAAGAAAACTGGAAACATTTAGCAAAAAATATGAGAACCTACGCCCGTGGATGTTGCCAGCGCAACTCATCCTCCATATGGGCATTTTGGATACAAGGGCAGCATCCTAAATGGCCCTTTAGTTTGTTAAACCAAAATCGAGGCTAGTGGGCCGTTAACGAGTTGACCAATGTTATATATGTATATATGTATACATGTTTCGTCAGTAAGCGCGGCTCATATCTTCAGTGGCTGCCGATCTACTATCACTGAGAGAAATGGGTTATTAAATATAAAAGAAAAGCTTAATGATTTACAACTTGTAGATTTAAAATACAACTACCATTATTCAATGCATCTACAGAATATTATACTAGGAAGTTTATTGCATAATATTTAAAGTGTTTAGGTATAATTTAAAACTACACATTTTTAGCTTTCAAGTACTGTACTTCCAGGTGGTTTAATATATTCATCATGTACTGGTATGCATTACAACTACACATTCTTTTATTTTAAAGTATTGTAGTTGCAAAAATTACAATGTTAAATGTGAACTATAATCATAATGTAGTAGTATAATCTATTACTACAAGTTTGTTTTTTTTTAAAACGTAGTTATATACCTACTATAATATAGGCGATTTTTTTCAACCTACGATGGGTTATGAAATAGGATTCATTTACATAAAAAGATAATAATTAATTGTATTATTAAAAGTTGAGATTGGTCTTGCCCATTTTACTACATAATTGTCTAAACACTTGAAATATATTTGCTATCGTGACACCAGGTATTCGATCTCCTCTTTAAAGAACTTTGCCATCAATAAGTTACGTTTTAGTAATCTTTGCTACCAACGAAGAGCTTCAGAAGGCTTACCTTATCTCGCTGGAAACAACGTTCTTTGAGGAGGTGATCGAAAACTTGTTAGCACAATACAACAAATTTAATCCCTCAGCTGTTTGGCAATTTTATATAGATGAGTAATAGCACTCAACTTTTATAATAAATTTATTTTTTATGCAAATAGGTCTTATTTCTATAGCCCGCCGGATATTGAAAAAAGAAAAGCAACTTTCATATTAAAGTTAAAAGGCATATCACGTATACCAAATTCACAAAAAAAACACGCATCTTGTAAAGGTATATTTATGAATTAATGAACTTAACATGCCGGAAATACACTGAAAAGACAACTAAATATACAGCAAGTAAAATAATACTACGTAGTTGTAAATACAATAACTACAAAAATTCTGTTCTTAAAAACATATTTTAAAGTATAACATTCTAAAGGGTCTGTAGTACTAACTAATAATTTTGTATACTTAAAGAACGATATATACCAGATATAGCAAATATTGCAGTTAGGATTATCTCATAAAGTTTTGTAAAAACAACTTAGTAGGACTAAACATGTGGTACTACATTTCTCTCAGTGTACTACTACTGCAGCCGCGTTTACTGACGAAACATATGGACCTCATAGTTCTAATCGACTACGACCCACCAGGATTCTAGTTCTACTACTGACTACGGCCGGGAAAGCTTGTGTCATTTTATTAACTTCTTTTATGTCTACAATAGTCAGTTCTTACCAAATATCTCGATTTGTGATTTTTTAAACCCTAAATAAATTGTAACCTTCAAGCGGTCTTGTTTATAGTAAAAGCTTTTAGTTCCGAATATTTTCCTGCATGCCGTGGCTTCTTTCTGTCATAGTTATTGTAATTTTACGGAAGAACAAGAAGTACAAGGTGATAAATCTTGCGAAATATGGCTGCTGTCGACAAACAGGATTCGCTAGCGAGCTGCAGAAGAAAATCAAATCCAAATAATTATGAATTACAAGTAGTACCTCGAGACATAAATTCTGCTGGAATAATTTCTTTCGAATGAAAAAACAAACAACTAACACCACTTTGATGTTGGACTTCGATTGCCGTACGTTATTTTTATAGCCTATACATATGGTGTATACAGTTTACTCCCGCTAGTTACTCATTTATGAAATATTTACTTCAGCATTCCGTCCGCCATAATCCATTCAATACCCTCTAATTATACAAAGTACTTCACCAGCCGTTTCAATGTGACCATTCCGCAACTATAATTTTATAATATACCTATGTTGACAGCACGCTCCAWTAATCATGTCCCTTTGCAAACCACATCATAACCTTGAGCGAGTTTGTCATTATTTATTCCCCAAACAGTGCCCGAGTTTCCAGACTTTATTCAACAAGGTGTGCCTCAAGAGGCGAACCTTTTTAACCCTGACTTATAATTTATACGTTGTAGTCGTAGGAATTTAGTAAGTAGGTACTAATAATGGCAAAATACTCGGGGTTGAAAATGTATAAACATTATAACATTATTTAACGCATATAATGTTCGTGAGCCATCGCTTATAATTGATGGTACGCATGCTACTAAATAGTGACATACCTACATAATTTCAGCATTTACCCTTTCTCTAATTTAACACGTAGTACCTACTTTAGCAATTTAAAATAGTGATCTGCAATTGTAAATTAGCAACTTCTAGGGTATTTTACTACTGCTTGTTGTTGTTGAAGGGATAACTTACTTTGAGCGATAACTTGCTACGAAACCAGAGGAGAATTGGTATACAAAAAATGAAAAGTTATTTTTCACACCCACGCTATTCTATTTCCACAAGTATATTGCATCTTACGGTAGATCAATTTTTCAATCTATATGATCCAGTTTTATTATATACCGCGTCGAAAGTGAAATTCTTGGTCTCTTGCGCTTTTCATGTGACGTGAGCGTCATACATTAATCCTGGGGTTCATTTTACGGATATCAGGGCAGAAGAACGTAGGCCTACGGCTTAAAATTCACAAAGTATAATCTAGTGACATGAGCTTTTATTAGGCCGTAAGGGTAATGTGAAGCTAGGGGCTAAACGTATATAGCAAAAACGTCGTTGATAATTCTTCTAAAGTGGTCGCTTACAGGAGTATTCGTTGTGTGACCCTAAAACCTTTCTTGTTTGTTTACAGGCATGCCTTTTTTGCTGCTGGGCAATTAACTAGACGTAGGAACTTAAAACGTTTGTTTAACGTTTAAAATGCTATACCTACTTCAACCCAAACTAGAAATCCACTAAAGAAACATACCGTTAAGGACCGGAACCAAGTTTTGATTACGGCCAGTACTAAACTACACCAATCATATTGAACGTGCTAAGCTTTTAAAAGCTTTCTTACGTTACATATTAGAATGCTATACAGTAGGTATATAGAACATACAGGATGTTTATATGTAGTCTCCTTCGTTGTGTAGTGTCTCACATTACCACGCTTTATGGCAAATATAAGTGACTAGCTGGTAAATTACTAACTATTATTTTAAATTATTCCATATAGCTTATCGCCTTGAAATTATTCAAAATAGTACTGGTACGAATATATAAAGGAAACTATATAATATAAAGGGTGATCAGTTAAGGCTGGACAGGGGCTGTATCTTGGAAACTAATCGCGCTAGAATCTTTTGAACAAATATGGCCACCTAAATTTTACTTAAAATTATAATAAAGTATGTAACTTTGCCGATAGGCGGCACATTTAATATGACATGTCAAAGAATCGTTTCTTTCTCCAAAAAGTTGCAATACAATGTTGGTCTAAAATAAACTCATTGCAATCTATAATATGTTAATTTCTTAATAAATGTTGTTTGGACATTTTTTTTCTAGTTGCTATGACAACGGCAATAGGAGAAATAGAAGTTTCAAATCTTTAAAATAGCATAACTCAAGTATAGTTTAACAGAATTTAACGAGTGATTGCTAGTTTTCAAGTTTCAATATAATCAAAAATAACTTATAATTTAATGCAACTTTTTGACAATGGGGGTGTTAATTGTGAAATTTTTTATATCTGTTATAGCTCATTAATAAAGCAAGATAAATTTGAAAACCGAAAGTCGATATTTTTCTGCGTTTCTTGGTTATAGTAAAAAAACTGTGGATCCGTCTTTGGGTTCGGCTATTTTTTTCCTTGGAATTACGTCTTATTAGGTTAGGTTAGACGGTGATTAGCCAGCAATGGTGACGATTTTGAGGATCACTGTTTATTTACTTTAATTCAGGTCTCGCCACTTAAAACTCTCCAGGATCGTATTTTCTTTATTTTTTAGATATAGCCTTAAGCATAATGTCAAATTGAAGGTTTTTTAAACTCTTTAAAATGGCATAGTCAGTGTCCAAAATAGTATATTATGTTATGAGGAGATAAAGTGAACTTTTATGTAGCAAGGCTGGAGTTTAACTGCCGAGCTTGCGAGGCAGATAGGACCAGCCGCGCTACATAAAGTCACTTTAGCTCCAAATAACATATGCTATTTTTTTTAAAACGTCGACAAAGAATCTAGCACTAATTAAAAATTTGAGTAATTTTAAATTTGCGTATCGTGCTTCAGTGATTATTTTAGTTTGCTCTGGGAAAGGTTTCTCTAGTGACGAAATGTAAACAACCAGAAAAATAATTTGATGTGTCACAAAACCTGGCTGCATTTTGTAAGTTTTACCGAATATTCTAAAAATATTTCCCATTGGAACTAATCATTTTGCAGTTTACGCCATGTCAGACATCGAATGCACGCCCCCTAAAGTGGCTGAGGCCGCTTCAGAAGTTGTAAATAATTTAATCAAGTTTCCTTAATATTTGCCGCCGTGGCTGCAAATGATTTTTGCTGCGTATATGCAGCAAAAGTGAGTGTCATTGTTGCTAAGATATAATTTGACACTTTGGCTCCTATGCTAGCTGCAGAAAATTGCCACTTTAATGACGTTTGAAAAAAAAATATTTGCAGATAATATTTCACAAACAGTGTTTTTGTTGCTTTTTATCTTATTTCGTATAATAAATGTTGCTTTATAGTTCCTTAGTTCCTGGATGCCGTTTCTTCTCTTCTTTAATTTGTGTCATTATCATGTATTCCTCATTTTTACTACTTGTTAATAAAAAACAAAAAAAAAACTCATGGTCGCCGTATTCTGTTAACTACCTTTATAAATTTAAAATTTCGCTTTAACCAATTAATGTAATCAAAGTAAAAATAACGATAAAAACGAATAAGCATAACAAATTCTTGTGTACTCAATTAAAAAATTAAAAAAATGAATATTTGAAATCCTTTGAAAATAAAGATATTTACAAAAATTCACTTTATTTGGAAAATATCGTCATCTACAAATATTTTTTACACACACTATACCTTTTTAAAGAGTTTGAAAAGACCTTCAATTTGGCATTTCACTTAAGGTTGCATCTGAAAAAATAAAGAAAATACGAGCCTGTGAGTTTTAGGTGGCAAATCCTGTAGAATATTTGAAATATTGTTATGTTGCTTTATACTGTTAGTTTATTCACTGCATTTAATCATTTGATTTTTAATATATTATAAATAGTTTCCTGACCAACATATAGTATGTCTTGTTTTTTATTTTATTAATTTGAATAGCTTTCTCATTGGCAACAGTAAGCAATAGTAATACTAATAATTAATAGATCAGGGACACTCCGGGAATGACAGATTATTAATTCCGTGTGATCTGTCTGGAGAGGTACATCAAGCAAATGTGATATTAGTAGAAACAATGTCTAATATAAGATGAAAGCTACCGTCAGCTAGTGTCAGTAATAATTTGGTATTTGGAAACACCAGAGAAAAGTCGTTATGTATGAGTAAACGTGTCATCTTTTGAACATAACCTAACATTATTTCAAGTAAAAAAAAATAGCTGAACCAAACGACAGATTTGCAGTTATTTTAATACAACCGAGAAACGGAAAAAATCGACCTCTGGTTTTCAAATTTATCTAGTTTTATTAATGAACAATAACACCCAACAAAAAGTCTATAGGGTTGCGTTTGATTTTTTAAAGATATTTCATAAAATATAAAAAAATTTTAATTAACGCCCCCTATTGTCAAACAGTTGCAATAAATTATAAGTTATTTATAATTATAATGAAGCACATAAAATTTACTTTAAAACTAGCCTTCATTCGTTAAATTCTGTTAAACCATACTTGAGTTATGCCATTTTAAAGATTTCAAACTTCTATACCTTCTATTGTCGTTGCCATAGCAACTAGAAAAAATGTCCAAACAAATCTTATTAAGAAATAAACATAGATTGAATAAATTTATTTTAGACCAACATTGTATTGCAAGCTTATAGAGAAACGAACGATTGTTTGATATGTCACATTAAATGCGTCACCTAGCGGCAAAGTTACGTACTTCAAAATATTTTGAATGAAATCTGGGTGGCCCTTTCATTCAAAGAAATTTTACCGTAAGATTCTAGCACAATTAGTTCCCAAGATATAACCACTGTCCAGCCTTAACTAATCACCCTGTATATAGTTTGCAGTCAAGTTATATATTTTTTGTATGCAACTACCCTACAAAATCGGTAAAAAGCTTACTTAGTGTGAGTGACGTAATTGGATCTCAGAGAACTCAAGTTTCATTCCTATTTAGACTTATCGAGCAGAAATGCCAAAGTCAAATGATAGCAGCACACTGCCCACCTATAGCCGCAGCATACAGGAGCAGTTGCCACCAGCGCAATCTAACGGAGCCACTCCACACTAGGCGAACAAGGATCATGCAGAGAGGCCCTCAGTCATCTCCTTGTGTGACTTCCGCTCTCAAGACTCGATTTTCGTTTTCGGTTTTGACCTTATTTTGCCTCAAAGGATATTTCCGCCTGACCAGTTCAAATAACAACAAAATTTCGAGTTATGAAATTCTAATCAGTGGACCAGAGTAGATGTTATATATTTATATCATTAAACTCACAAAAAAAACCTGATTCTAGCGTTAAGACCATTCACTAGGCTGCAAGTGGTTACCAGTGTTGGTCTGCTCAGTCTACAGAAGTTCCAGTAAATTGAGCTAGGGGAAATTGCTTCACTTTCATATATTCGTACGCCGCCGATATAAGCAAGCAGTTCTGTGTGCCCATTCATAAGGAAATAACTAGAGTTCTAAGATCCATATCAGTAATGGGAGATGATAGGTTCTTATCATTTTTGTCAACATTAATGTAAAAGATTTAGCTAACAATTTAGTATTATCACTTTTTTTTTAAATTACGTAAAATGGATCTTGAAGTGCATATATATCGTACGTCATATTAAAAGAAAAAACAAAAAAAAATATTTGAAGGTAGAGAATTTCAGGTCTGCAATTCGAATCTTAGGAGTCACCGCCAAAACGCTTCTATCCAAGGTTATTCAACTCGTGACGCCAAGTGTCATGTAAACATTACCTAGGAGCGTGCTGTTTAATGGTGTAGCATCATTCTTGTATTGGAAAAGCTTTTGTGTGGTGTTTATTGAAAGAACGGTGTAAGAGGTCGCACCAAAAAGTGATTTGTGTAGTTTTACAAGTATCAATTATGTATGGAAAACAAAGCAAGTGTTGTTTTGTACATGGTTATAAAAGTACTTCAGTAAGTACAGCTAACAAAATATTTTTGTAACCCGTCCTCGAAATTATCAACGTATGAAAAAGTTGTTTAAGGCCCCTAGACGTGATATGCCGAATTCGCAAAGTTTGTTTTTCTGTTTTGAAGATCATCTTAATTCTTAATGTAAGTTTTATTATTCTTTTTGGGGTTATAGGTGTTTACCATTCAGTTTCCATTTTGTTATAGCTTAAAGAGGATACGGAAAATTATATGCGTTTTAAGCTGATAGAGGGAAATGTTATAATAAAGAAAGACGTTTGTTTTCCATATATTCGACTGTTAGCCAGACCGGAAACGAGCCGCAAGAGCCCCGAAAATAAATGGCAATTTATATTTATTCTGACCTCTAAAATAAATGTCAAGTTTAGGGTACACTTTTGATTCTTACATTTTTATGTTTACAAATAGTATGTGTCCAATAACCCACTGTGATCAAATTATCAATGCTACGTTAATTTAATACAAAGCTCACTTGTGTTGCTTTTACGTTCCTCATCTCCGCCGCGTTGAACCGCTCGTCGCTGTACACAAATTCCATAACAATGAACATGCCTTCAGAAGTCATATCCCATAAGTATTTTACTTTTTCTTGGCATATTTTAATTCGCTTGTTACAAAATGAACGCAAACAACAAACTGATAAATTGACGGGCTGAGGATGACGCGTGACCCGCTGACGCCAGATTTAAACAAGCGGCCATTTACAAGACACCTGACGTCACGGCCAATATATTCGCGTTTTGGCGGTCCCTTTAAATATTCGCATTTTTTATATTAAAAATACACCTTACGATCCATTTTTTCGAATTTATAAGCTGTCACAGCTGTTTTGTGGATTAGATGCTACCTTATTAATATGCAATTTAATAAAATATAAATACATGGCAAATACCCAATTAAAGACATAATAAAATTTGTACATAATATACATTGTGCAGTATAATTTACCTAGAAACTTAAGAACAACCGATTAATATAAAAAGCGGTCGATTACTCTAATTTGTTGCTTGTTGCTGGCTGCCGCTGAATTTTATCAAACAGAAGATTTCGAAATGAAAACAGAACGGTGTACGTAAGTCTAATAAGGTAAGCAGATCTTCTGATAAAAGATTAGATCTGGTAACACCGTGATATTCTGGTGCGTGTCAGTTAATGCCAACGAGAGAAAATAATGCTTTGAGTATAAAAATGGCGATGCTCTATGTAAGTATGGGATGGTATCGTTCAGTATCAATGTTGGCAAGGAAATGTCGATATTTGATCGTCTTTACGAACCCTAATCACTACTGCTATATAACCCTAAAGTCTGTATTTATACATTACATGTATTAGCAAGGTGACTATACCTTTATGGTAAAAATGAAACCTGTAAACGCAACACTGCAGAATATTAACATTATGTAACGTACAGAGATACCTTGACTCTGTAAAATAAAAATAAGTAGTAAAACTATAACGGTTATAGCATGTATGATCTTTAATATAATTGGTCAGTTGATGAATTATCTGTACTACAAGTATTTTTTTAACTCTATGGTGATGGCTGCTCTATTTCGGAAGTTACCTTCGAAATGCGGTGTGTGTATTTATACGTATAGTTTACATACTGTCCTTCAGCCTGCTTATATAATTCGCAGAAAAACATTTGTAATTAGTTTGAGCTTAACCAAAAATAGATGTTTGCTTTTAGCACATGACATTTACTCCAATTAAATCACACACTCTAAAAACACAAACCAATAAACCAGATTTATGCAACTGGAATCGGAGGTGTTTGGGATCGCTGAATAAATTTATATTGACAGTATGTTTGTATTTCACATAATTTCAGGGATTCGCGCCATTAACTAAATGACCGTGTAGGTGTTGAGTTGCCTATAGTTAATTAAACAACAGCGCTTAATAATACATTACCATCTCTGTTTTCCAATTAAATGCTTGCAGTTATTTAGAGAGCAAAAGCTTTGAAAAAAACGCAAGTAATTATTAATCTATTAAACAAAAAGGCAAACACCCTGGTTACTCTACAATTGTACTTCATTTTATTTTCTACGACGTAATGTCACCTTATTAAAGATTAAATTTCAACTCTGTATTGTATGGATAGTATATTTAACATATACTGGTTAAATTCTCAAAGATTCGTTTCCTAATAGAGCTGCCTAGGCAGGCAGTAACAAGTACCACTTCTTACAAACATAATGTGATTACTGGATTGTTATCGTAGTTCTGGATAAAAACAAACAAGTGTACCAAATTTTGTTTAAATAAACAAGTAATAGTAAGAGTTCTTATCTTCATGCCAGTCAGTATATCGTATTTCTTAGTTAACTTGTCCAGTTTCCGCGTTCCTCACGAGTATATGAGTATCAAACCAGGTTGAAGTTTGGCGTGATTTTGCTTTCCTTTGCTGAACTTATAACCCAAACTTCGTCTTCACACGTTAACGAATTTTCAAATAGCTCGATCATATACTAGTAGACTAATTATGTTTCGCCTGACGATGTTTCCTTCTTTGTCGTTTCACAGGTATGTTTAAGGTGCGTGAAGTTGGACCAAACCAACAAATTTTTAAAGTTTTCAAGACACCAATAATTAGTGCTAATTTGAGCTAATAATTTTACAATTTATGCTGGTGTCCATAACTAGTTATTAGCGGTTGAATAGGGGTTGGCCCAACTTCACGCAGTGCAACCCGTGTTAGAAAATTTAAGTTTTTTCTTGTCAGTAATTACTGCTCAATTGGTGCCCATTTGTGCTGATAATTTTACAATTTGTGCTGGTGTCAATAATTAGTTAGGTACTAGCGGTTGATTAAACTTTACGCTGCCCAAACCCATGTTAGAAAATTAAAATTTTATGTTGTCAGTAATTAGTGCCCATTTGTGCTGATAATTTTACAATTTGTGGTGGTGTCCATAACTAATTGTTAGCAGTTCCAGTTTTACGCTGTACAACCGTGTTAGATAATTTTATGCTAGCAATAGTTAGTGCTCATTTGTGCTGGTAATTTTAGAATCTGTGCTGTTACACATAGTTAATTATTAGCAATTTAATAGGGATTAGTGCAACGCTGCGTGACCGCTGTCAGTAAATTAATTTTGTGCTGTCCGAAATTATTGCTTATTTACTCTGAAAATTTTAGAATTTATACTGGTGGGTGTAAATATAATTATTGGTTGTGTAATTCTCTTTTGGAATTTTTGTCAACATGCAAGTTAAAAGAAAGAATTGGTGCAGAATGTTCACTATCCGCTGCAACATATTATATCACTATTAAAAAATTGTTTAAAAAACTATTGTCATTTGTTACTCCCATGTATCCTTCGTTTTCTTCTTGGACGTATTTCCGTTATCCATTTGCGTTGTAAGTAGTTATAATAGCAAAGTAGATATTATAAGTTGATACTAAACATACGACACTATCAGCACAGAATTGCACCAATTGAGCACCAACTACTGAGAGCAGCATGAAGTTTGACCAATCCCTATTCAACTGTCAATAACTAATTATAGACACCATCACAAATTCTAAAATTATCAGCATAAATGAGCATTAATTTCCGACAGTAAAAATTTTTAATTTACTAACGTTGGTTGGGCAGCGTAAAGTTGGACCGACCCCGATTCAACCGCTAGTAACTAATTATGGACACCTGAACAAATTGTAAAATTATCAGCACAAATGAGCACCAATTACTGACAACATAAAATTTAATTTTTCTAACGCGGGTTGCATTGCATGAAGTTTCTTAACCCCTATTCAACCACTAATAACTATCTATGGACATCAGCACATATTATAAAATTATCAGCACAAATGAGCACTAATTACTGACAATAAAATTTTAATTCTCTAACACTTGTTGCTCAGCATGAAGTTAGACCAATCCCTATTCAACCTCTAGTCACTAATTATGGACACCTGAACAAATTGTAAAATTATCAGCACAAATCAGCACTAATTCATGGTGTTTTGAAAACATTAAAGATTATATTGGGTTGGTCCAACTTAACGCAGCTGTTGAAGCCAGTAAATAGTGGTTTTATATTATGTACTTCTACGCCTATTTTGTTTCAGTACCTCTGAAATTTATCGATTGCAAATTGCAAATCATTATGGACAGTTACAGTATAACCTGTAACCAAACTAAACAATACTCTCTTCGGAATGTCACACCGGTACTAATAACTTTATTTTTATAGCTGTTCACTAAACAACGTTTACCAAAACATATTCAGCTGCTAGCATAAGAAAAACGGAAAACAGGTAGGGTCAGAAGTAGGGTGCAACCATTGTAGGCTTTAAATGCCTTTTTCGCGTCGCTGTACGTCACCACACCTTTGTGCATGGGGACCATATTTTTATCGTGAAAATTCTAAGGTATCTCACATAATAATTTGAGTTATGTTCCGTACTCTACTCAATTTTCCCTAATCTGACTGCGACGGAGTTGACGCCCTTCCAGTCGAATATAGCTGACATTTGAAGTTGTTGTTCCAGTATGTTTATCTCAAGCTGTAAAACCCTTGAGCTTATTTGCTCAGCATGTACACACTCCTTTTTCTGACAGAATCACTACATTTTTTAGCAACGTTTAGGTTTAGATTTTAAAATAAATCCATCCTCCTCACCTAGTATCTCTAGGTTTCATGTGTAAAATAAATTATTTAAAAACCTGTATTCCCATTTACCTGCAAATGTCGGATGTTTATTACCATTTTTTGACGGTGGTGGCGAGTAAAGTACACGTATTGAATTTTCAAACTTTGTTAAATGCTATCGGATTCAGAATACAGAAGCTGAATTTGCGAGCACGGAAGCGAGAATTGAATTCTTGTCAAATTCTGAATGGCGACCGCGCATAAAAGAGGGCCGTCTAAAAAATATTACACCGTAAACAATGGAACGTCGAAAAGCAGTAAATAACGATAGCTTAATAAAAGCTTGCAAGCTCGTCTTTTCGGATTGAGGACGGCGAATCGTGGGAGTGAAGCTGTCTGTTCTGGTACGTAAGAGTGATTTCGAAGGATCAAGAGTAAAGAGTGAAAGTTTGCTAAAATTTTACGCATTATGCATTCTACCGAGTAAAAGTCCCGGGTAGCTGTATCCTTGATACACTCGTAAATTTGACGTGGACACGTGTATTTTAAGTACGTAGTAGATCAGGCAGTTACATAAAGTGTATATGACAAAGATTTATCGTTCAAAGTAATTTTACCACTGAACTATTTTTTCGCTGGGCTTCTCGTGTACTTACCGGCCGTAACACTTCGCTAGATGACTTATAGGCGATTTGTGCAAAATAAATGAAAATTCAATCTAAGCGCTGATGCTCTCAACATGCTTTCCCCGCCGAGATATAGGCAATAGTGTCTGCTGTGGTTGTTTTATTCGGCATTCTGTCTGAAGAGTACCAACAAGGACAAAACTAGACATGCATGATCCAAATGAATTACTACCAAGATAATAAGTAAGTGTCAGCATCGCTATTATAATAAGGTACGATGATGTAGATCAGGTAGAACAAACATTTAAATATTGGTTGTTACTTTTCGTTGTGGTTGTTAACACAAGAAAAAAGTATGGTGTTCACTAATCCTAATATTTATTAAGGTCGACCTTTCGTTGTTAATGGACCACTCTTTTAACGCTACAACGAAAAGATAAGATACCTAAAGATAAGACTATGTATAACCACATAAATACGTGGGTCGTTTCTATGTAATCGAAACAAAACAACTACGCTCTCACTATAAGGTACGTCTTCAACTTAGGTAATGTTACAGAGACCAAAAACTAAACTAAACGAGAACGAGAAATTTTAAGGGTCATATTTAGCTTTAGGCATGCGTCCATATAGAGCCTGACTTTAAAAATTATTGTTTTTACACGTTTATTTTTTTTTAATCTGCGTAGCATGACAAATTGATGGCATACTTTATATTGCTTAGTTACCTTGTTACTATTACCTGTTATTGCAAAGAAGCGGCTCATGTATTTATGTGGTAAGGTTATACCACAGCATAGGGAAACCAGCAGACTAACTCAAGCGGCGGCACTTTGACTTAGCAAGTGATGTTTCGCCATATACGGTGAGGTTGTAGTGGGGATAGATACCCGATGTCATAATGCTCGCGTGCCAATTGGGTATTTGCCATGTATTTATATTTTATTAAATTGCATATTAATAGGTAGCACCTAAACTTGACATTTATTTTAGAGGTCAGAATAAATATAAACTGCCATATATTTTCGGGGCTCTTGGAGCTCCTTTCCGGTCTGGCTAACAGTCGAATATATGGGGAACAACGTCGTTCTTTATTATAACATTTCCCTCTATCAACTTAAAACGCATATAATTTTTCATATCCTCTTCAAGCTATAACAAAATGGAAACTGAATGGTTAACACTTGTAACCCCAAAAAGAATAATAAAACTTCAGTAAGAATTAAGATGATCTTCACAACAGAAAAACAAACTTTGCGATTACGGCGTCTAGGGGCCTTAAACAACTTTTTCATACGTTGATAATCTCGAGGAACAGTTACAAAAATTTTGTTAACTGTACTGACTGAAATACTTTTATAACCATGTACAAAACAACACTTGTTTTGTCTTCCATATATAATAGGTGCTTATAAAACTCACAAATCACTTTTTGGTGCGGCCTCTTACACCGCCCTTTCAATAAACACCACACAAAAGCTTTTCCAATACAAGAATGATGCTACACCATTAAACAGCACGCTCCTAGGTAATGTTTACATGACACTAGACGTCACAAGTTGGCGGTGACTCCTAAGATTCGAATTTCAGATATATATTCAGATATATATGCACTCCAAGATTCATTTTACGTAATTAAAAAAAAAAAGTTATAATCCCCAATTGCCTGACCAGATCCGGATTTAAAAAATTGTTGTATAAAAATAATAAAATGGTCAAAAACAGTACGTTTACATAATGTTTAATTTAATTCCCCGACCGCTGCAGGAACGATATTGACGCTCTGCATCCGGAGAATATGGCAGAAACATAACTTAGGATGCTTCGAGCGCACTTTTGGTCGAAGTGCGCCTGCTGGTTTCCCTATGCTGTGGTTATACATAGTCTCACTCTTTTTGTAGACATGTTACAGTACAACTCACATCACTACGCGTGATTTAAGTACAGGGTTTCTATAAATAATTCATGCATCCAGGGCGCTTTCGGAAATTATCGATTAAATCAGTTTGCCGCCTCTCAGGTAGGTAAACACAACAATTTCTTTGATATGCACTTGTCATCTGTCGTTTGCTGAAATATTTTATATATTTTAATATGAGAAAACGCACAGGTGTTTGTATTTTTAACATATTCTGTAGTGTTTTGTTCAATAATCAACTTTAAGATTACAGAAAGCTCACATACCGGAGCTGTGGGGTGACACGGTTTCTTATAACTTTTAGGTTGTGCATCGTATTTGTGAGGTTGTGGTTACAGTAACACAGTAAGCCTGTTAAATAATAGTACTATGATGGACTGAAAGATGTTTTTAGCCTGTCGCGATGGTAAAATTCACCAACTAGGTGGTAGTAAGGTTAGCTGCACTACTTAAAGCTTCCACAGTACAAGGGTGTAGACTGTAGAGGTTACTACAAGCCTTCGATACCATTAATTATTGTTATTTCTTATCTTTGAAAAAAGAATAGAACCGTAAATTGTTGGAAATCTTTATAAAGCCATCAATTTTGTACAACCTTCAGTACTATTGTGCTGATGGATGTTCAGTGATCGCCGTGCATATTGTAGCTTGGCAGCAGTTATAAAAAAGCGGCACGAAGAATCTAGAAATTAACGCCGCCCGCGTTGCATGAATCATTTATAGACACCCTGTACTATTTAATGCAAGTATTAAACTCCAATTTTGAGTAACTCCAAGGTGTGGGATCCAGCGGCTTTATTTATAGGGCAACTTATTAATATGTATACCTGGTATTGCAGTTCACAAATGAATTTAATATCGAATAAACTAAATTGATTCAGCACACGTGCATATTTGCCTACATTCAGCTGAGCTTTGCATTTCGAGACCGGAATTAAGCTATACCTGTCATATGACGTCAAGCTCAGGAGGTCCTTCAATATAGCGAAATTAATGCGATCACGTTGTTGCTGAATCCAGATTTTAAGCACATGTTTGGAAAACCGCCGGGCTGTGAATTTTAATGACCTGTAACTGTTACCTAAACTCCGAGTTTGCATAGTTGTTTAGATTTATGTAAGACCAAAGGCGAATCTCTTTTAATCCAAAAATATAACAAATATTATTGACAAATGTTATGACCATTGACCGGTATTGCTTTATAAGTAGCAGGTTACGCTACAATGTATCGGCGAAGTTATATAAACTACTACTGCCAGTATGTAATTTTTTTATAAGTACTAAAAACATCTTCAACAAGTACTTTTAAAACGAAGAGCAATTAATTTTTTTTTAATTTGTTCAGTAATATGTAATTTATAATACATGATTTATAAGTGTATAAACACGAAGTGTGTTCCTAGATAATAAGCCTATTGTTTCGTAATTATTCTGAAATTACAATGTATGTATTTAGGGGTGTACCGTATTCAACATTATGTAGCGCATATGCAACCGTTGTATTATCAATACCAGGGTTTAGGTCGGCGATAAAACGAAAACTTTCTGTATATTGTTCGTGGCTCTTAACCTAAACTGCAGATAAATAATGATTCGACCAATCGTGATAGCAATTGGCATCACACTTTTATTTTATTAGGCAAGAAAGAAACACATACATCCTAAGCCTGCTAAAACTTATGCTTTAACTACTAACTATCTTGCTAGATAATAGTACATGTGTATTGTTCACTTATTATTAGAGAAGGTGTTCGGGTGTCTATTGTTATTGTTACTTTAAGGTTGTGGGTAAAAATATAAATAGATGTTAAACAAAACAAAAACTAAACTAAAAAAACTATTAGAACGTCAACTTTTTATAGCCTGTAGTTAGTTATAACGATTTTCTTGTTCTAGGTTCTTGGCTAAGTAGTATCACCACAACAATTTTTCATTCAGGTGCAATACTCTTGAATCTAGTTGATTTAGTGCTTCCTGGGGCAGCTATACCTATACAATCGCAGCGATTACATCTTGCATGTCAGATGGATCCATGAAAACCCATTGTGATATAGGTGTAGCTAGCTGTTTGTAAGATATTAAGTTCTATGGGTTTATATTGGAGATATTGATCACTGTTAGGAAAACGAACTAAACATATTAGTATAAAACATGTCTTTCCAAAAATCAAAGTGTCTCGTGTATGTGGCAGAAGATAAAACAGTACTAAAGAGAAAGGTTATTTTACTGTGTTTTGAAGGAATTTCATGCACTAACTGAGCTACCTTTTCAACATGTCACCTAATTACAGCCTTTTAGACAAGCTTGATGTGTGTGTTTTACAGTTTACATTATCAGAGCTTCTTCGAATGTATGGGCAGTAACGCAGTATTGAACGTATTGTAATGATTGCTCAATTAGCTACTCTCAAGTTTATGATCAAACCAGACTTGTTAATTATCGTTTTAATAGTGCTATGAATAGATATAATTGCTTTTTAACTCTTTAAAACGTATGAGGTGTACATAAGAAGCATGTGCAGGCTTTAAGTAAACATCAGAGAAAAACTGAAATGCTATTCCGAGATATGCACAAGTTCAACCACAATTCTGAATATTTCTCCATATTCAGACTACTTATGAATTAGGTAAACAAAAGTTTCTTTTTAAGCTTATTTATCATGTACGTCATTTTGATTATAAAGTCATTGACTATATTTCATCAAGTGAAGCGAAACGGAGTTTCTAATTATTACCGTCAAAGGAACAGCAAACCGATGGGGGTTAACATATTGGATTTCGTAAAAACTTCATATAAAACGGAATTTTTCAAAATTGGTCGATTTTCTTGACGACTGCGTATGTTTTATTAATATACACTTGAAACCACACAGAAAAGATATAATGGGGTTAAATCAGGATAACTAGGCGAGCTTTTGATAGCTGTCCTTCTACCAATTCATCTACAATGGAAATCTACGTTTAGATAATAAAATATTACCGTTCGGTAAATCGAGCTTCTCCTGGTTTAAGAACATCTCTGTCAAATCTGGAATAACATGAAGCTGATGAACCTCTAACTATGGTGCTGCGTTCAATGCTTTTTTCAAAATCAAAAAAGAATAAAAAGTACCTTAGCTTCAACATTCAAGTATCCTATATTATGATCCAGCAGTGATTTTCTTAGAATATTGATTGAGCTCTTCAAAGTACACGACTTTTTTTAACAGACTGTCACCCTCAAAAAAGATATTACTTTTGTGGATACTTTATTTTCTGGTGTACTTTTCCACTATTTCCCAAATTTTTATTCTACGATTGATATCATAATTTTTAACTACCTATAAAGGTGAATTTGATTTGAGATGCTTCGAAACTATTAAAATTTCGAGATTCTGATACCAACATCGATTATTTTAATCCATACTGATTGCTGGACGTTATATGGCATCGAAAATGGCAGTTTCTTTGTTTAGATTTGCAAAGGACGCCAACAGATTTGATTACCAAGCATGTTTTCCTGGTTTATTATTATGTATGTTATTTTTGATTTTGATTTAACCCCAGTCTCCGTTAAAAATGACGTTCCCGATTCCCCAGTAGTAGGCATACATATGTTTTTGTTTACACTGTGCTAAACACGTGCATTTGCATTGCCAGGATAACGAGCAAGCACCACGCAGAGAGCAAGCAATAAATAGTATACCTGTACACTGCTGTAACTGTTCAGTTGTGTAAATTTAACGCCAAGAAAAGTGGAGAATGATTTTACTGGTTCCTTTTTATACCGTGATACTGTTTAAAAATACTGTGGTACCTATCAGGGTATCAGTAGCTCATGGCGCCATCATTGCGTTAAACGCTGAAAACACAAAACACAAGTATTATGTAGGATGTAAATGTAAACTGTATTACATCATGCATTCACAGTGCTTGTGTTGTTAGCATTCGTAAATTTAACTATGCAATTTGGGAAAATTTATGAATGATATAAAAACCCAGATAATTTCTGCACTTTCGGACCCAGTGTTGTCAGATAGACAGTTTATATAATAACTATGTCAACAGTAGAATATTTATAAACAAAATAAATTAACAAACAGCAAATTAAACTAAGAGCTACAAATTTTAAACTACAGACATAGAAATTAGAATTTGTTCTGATATTTTTTTATATAAATGCAAATTATAAGTAAATAAAAAATAGGGAATATAGTATATTGTCGCATCTGGGCCTCAGCGACAGTGAACACTTGGAGCTGGACGGTATCAGTGGTGAAGTCAAAGCCCGTATACAAACCACTAGATTTAATGAGTAATAATTTTAACAAAAATGGTCAGATCAACTCAACAGGGACATGCAAAAATAAAGACCAAGTTACGCATGTCACAAAAGTGTAGAAATTATCTACGAACACAAAAATATGATGAAGCTACATTAACGATAAAAAATTTTAAAAGACAATAAAAGTTAAAGTTGTTTCTTACGTGAATTATTGTACTTACATCTTTTTTAAGTAATGGGGATACCTGGTTGGCAGTGTCACAACCTCTCGCTGATCAAGCCCGAACGTGACTCTCCGATCTTTTTGATTTCCGTATCTAGGTAAAAACCGCAACTTTGCGCTTTACGTGGTTGTCTGTTTTATTTTTTTGTACACATCAAATAGTTGGAAAATGTCAACAATGTTGCGAGTGAGTTAGAGGGTGAAGCGGCGCGGCGTAAGAAACAGATCTGACAACATTGCTAATGTTTTTTTGTACCTGCCATCTAATGATTTAAAAAATGCATTGACTATCGAAATTGCGATATTCCGTGTACCTACCAATATTTTTTGACCTGGTATCGTTCGGTACCGATACTCGCAAGCAAAGTATTGAAGAATGACGATACAAAATATCGATACTTCCATTGTTTTTAGCGACCATAACTATCCCAGCGTAAGGAAAGTGTGAATATGCGAGCATGAGTGCTTTGTTTCTTGATTTTAATTTGGTTTGACTCTGTTAAGATTGTATTGGTTAATACTTAAATACATCGTCCTTTTATTGTTACACTAAATATCCCTTGGTGTCGTGTGTAGGTTTTGTCGTCAGAGTCCGTTCAACCTAAGGGTCAGGCATCTATTATCACTGTTCAATCAAATTTATGAATACTTTGCATGCGATTACCAGAACTCGCGATTTCATGTAATTAGAAGCAATCCCTACTAAATTAAACATAGCTATTCTTGGTGCTATACAAGTATAAAAGGGGATCCCAATAAGTGGTAACCACAGCTTATAATTCATATTAGATAGATTCGCTCGTTAAGGGGATAAAATGTCAATAACTAACAGTTGAAACTTTGATATAACGCTTTGGTTTAAATAACGACGTTACAAACACCAAACATTTAAGGACCTATTTACCGGGTCAGKTAACATGCCGTCAAMGCTCTTTAACAAGTAATAAGGAAGTTTATAAAACTCCCAATAACCCCGACAAAATAATTAAAAAGGTGACTATCGTTTTATTGATCTTATTGATCCATTCATTATAAACGAATATTACAAGCAAATACGTTAACTATAGGGAAGACCCCTCATTTGCATTCCTTTATAGTGGTTATTGGAGAAACGTCATTAACACAGTTAAGTGGCGACAAACGAACAGACTACGGTTCGTGCATGGAATCGAGAGCGTAATGTCAATAATATATGATTTATAGTGAAATGGAGTTCAAGTGTAGCATAAGTCAATAATTAGAAGTAGCTCCTTCCATAGACCCACTTGTTTTTATTTTATTGTGCGGGTAGCCTGTGCAACATTACTAGTTAAATATTGAAAATAATGAAGGATTAACAACGCATCTTTTGTAAGGTCAAAAATGATGACATTGTGCGTAATCAGCGATGCCATTGATTGCAAAAGGCTGGACGCCAATTGTTGGGCACACGCCTTGACAAATCAATAATGCGTTGATGAATAATCAACCTGATGTAGACAATGTCCATCTGACGTTAATTAATTCAATTACCTACTTAATAAACATATCGATAAAAGCAGAATAAAACACTTGAAAGCGTTATTCAAAATCTTGTTGGAAACCATACCTAATGGACTCCTTACGAGTATAAAACAAGCCCATTTCAATTTCAGCTATTGATTACAATTATATTAGAAACTTTGATAACGCGGCAGCATTAGTAGGAATGAGAATTTTATTTTGGGGAGCCCTTTTATAATTAGTTTTAGTGTTTTTATTTATTGCTTCTGGCTCACTAATTTAATAAAACTCTGTAATTATAACGTTTCGACCTATTTTCAGATCTTTACCACATAATTTGATAACATTAACAATTTTGATACTACACAAAAATCGGCAATGTCATGAAATTATGTGAATTGCGAAATAAAGAAAAATATTTGAAGACACGTAAAAACTATGTCGAAACGTTATAAACACAGAGTTTAATTTAATTAAGGATCCAGCACCAACAGATAAAAACACTAAGAATTAGTAGGATTTGTGTTTAATATATACGATCTTAAAGCGTTTTTCATTAGTTTTAAGTTAATGAATTACTAAATCTGGCATAAAGTGTTACAAGACGTAAATCTGTTTTATTGCGTTGTTATTGCACGGTACACTATAACTATAAAATATATACGCACGTGAGGGTGATATATTGTGCATGATTAGAAAGTCACAAGAAATCAAGAATTTTAACAAATATCCATGCAAATACAACTTTAATTGCCAGTATAACATTGACTTCGCCCACGGGATCTCGTAAAAAAACATGTATTTATGAAGTGGACATGACATGGCATGAGTAGTAAAAACTGATCACATACATCAGATCAAGGTTTATATTCCAGGAACGTTGGTTATGTTAGTTACATGACTTTTAAACGCGTTTTTATTATAGTAATAGTAGGTACTCAGAAATTGTGCAACTCTATTCATTTGTACTTAGGCACGTCCTACCAAAACCTGCTCAATCGCTGTTGTTACAATTCAAAGATTAACACAATGTTTTACTGTAGATCTGCTGACGAACAAATATGAATCTGGGGATGCGAAAACCACATATTATGTTCATTTTTACCTAATAAGGAGTTCAATTAAAAATTGATTGTGTGGCCGGATATTCTCGTATATGTAGAAATGAAGCGGTATATGAGAGAGAGGTGATTGTTATACTGAGCCGGAATAAAAAATTCTACATGTGCCATTTTTGACAATCGTCAAATGACTAGTCGATTGCTGAGCGTAAGTGTTGCAGAAAATCTTTCTCATTCGGGAAAGATTATTAAACATAAAACATTTAATAAAGGCTCGAACAAAAGGACAATCTCCTTGCAGATAATTCTTCTTATTCTTATATGGTTTGGACTGTTATTATTAAAAACAACGGCCGTTCTTTTATTTCGTGCTCTGTGAACTTTTCCAGACAGCATTTGGGACATAATCTTTAAAAGATAATATATTAATATCAACTAATATAATAGCAATTCCAAGATAACTGTTACTAATTTGTGAAGACATTGTGCGAGGGTTCAAGAACAAAACAGAACTGAGCCGCATTCTTTTAAATACGAGGCTACTTGTCCTTTATTAGAATAAACAACTTCTTTTAGGTTTCACCCAATGTATATGCAAGATTTCCCCTTAATTACAATTGTCTTCTTCTCATGTAGCAAAGGGTATAGCCGGATATATATGGGAAATCTGCCCCCGCGGCTTTTTTTGTTGCGATTTGGGGGATCGTTTTGGTGCTAAATAAAAATTATACTGTCAAATTTTTAGTTCTTATTATCAAGCAGTTTTCAAGTTTTTCCAAATAACCTTTTTTTCGGTTTTATAATTTGTTTATTCGTAATATTAAAATTTAGTGAATGACTATTTTTTAAGAATTCTTACGAGTAAAAGGCTTGAAAAAATATTTTTTTATGATTTCTATATTAACAGCCGATTTTTAGCGAGAGAAATAGAATTTACATCTTTTGTTCGAAAACCTTTTTGAAAAGTGTCACTCGCCAAATTTTGTCAAAACATGTCTTTTATACTCCTCTATATTTAGGAATTTTTTAAATTTTTTTTAAAGTGGTGGAACAATACGAAAAAAATTAAATGGTATTTTTTTTGTAATCTTGCGCTTATATTTTTATGGTAAAAAAATGTCTAAAAATTATTTTTTCCCAAATACATCTTCACTAGATAAGAAACAGAAAATTGAGACATACCTTATTTAAAATAGTTAAGAGTATGAAAAATGTTTAGAGACAATAAATAAATCTTGTTTTTTCATACTATTGGCAATTTTTTTCAGTTTTAGTATCATAAAAACAAAAAGTTCGATTACAAAAGATATGTTGTAATACTGATATTATTGAACAAAATTATTATAAATTATTGACATTGGCAAGTGTAATAATTTCAAACGAAATAGATTGAAGACTATTCTGAGTAACGTCAGTCTTCGTCACTGTCTTCATTCACTACAACATTACCTTTTGATCAATAAACAGACGACTCAATATTTCAGCACGTTTTACTATTTTTGCCAAGTATCGAGCGTGAGACAGATAATAACTGAGACAGATTATGTGAGCATTAATTCAAAAACATATCGTTGTTTGTTGACTATCAACCAAATAAGAATGACAACTCTGGAATTAGTCGATATTGTTGTAATTGTGCTAATGGTAACCGCATTATCGGATGCTGCTCACACATTGCATATATTATTTATTTCACGCTAGATACTTGGCAAAAGTAGTAAAACATGATGACATATTGAGTCGTCTGTTTATTAATCAAAAGTTTAATTTTGTAATGAAGTCAGTGACGAAGACTTACGTTACCCGGAGCAGACTTCAATCTATTCTATTTGAAATTATTACATTTACTAATGCCAATAATTTACAATAATTTTGTTCAATAATATCAATATTATAATATAATATCTTTTATAATCGAACTTCTTGTTTTTGTGCTACTAAAACTGAAAAAAAAATGCCAATAGTATGAAAAAACAAGATTTATTTATTGCCACTTTAAACATTTTTCAAACTTTTAAGTATTTTAAGTAAAGTATGTCTTAATTTTCTGTTTCTTTTCTAGTGAGGATGTATTTTCTGTAAAAAAATATAAATTTTTTTTACATTTTTTTACCATACAAAATATAAGCTCAAGATTACAGAAAAAAATACGTATTGTTCCACCACTTTAAAAAAACTAAAAAATTCCTGAGTATAGAGGAGTATAAAAGGTATTTTTTGACAAAATTTGGTGAGTGACACTTTTCAAAAAGGTTTTCGAACAAAAGATTTAAATTTCATTTCTATCGCTAAAAATCGGCTGGTACTATAGAAACCATAAAACTATATTTTTTCATGCCTTTTACTCGTAAGAATTTATAAAAAAAATTGCCATTCACTAATTTTCAATTTTAAGATAAAAAATAATATAAAACCGAAAATAAAGTTTTTTCTGAAAAACTTGGAAACTGTTTGAGATAGAGAGCTGAAAATTTGACTGAATAATTTTTATTTGGCACCCAAATGATCCCCCAAGTCCCAATAAAAATACTGCGGGGGCAGATTTCCCATATATATCCGGCTATACCCTTTCATTATTGATTTTGTGAATCGCTTAAAAAATTGTTTGAGCCTTTATTGTTAAACATTGTACCCTTCAAGTTGAACGAATGAAAGGACAATCGCAAAATTACGAAATAGAAAGCTCCGCTTCGTTATCATACACCGGAAGAAATTTACAAATTGGTACCCGTATGTAAAGGGTGTCCAATTTTCGTTGCAATTATAGGGTATCTCGGAAACTATTAATGCTAGAGCGCTGCGGTTTCGACATTACTTTTTTGTTGTTAGTTGAGCTGTACCATCGCCATTTTTGTATCGTCTTTTGTTTTAAAGCCATAGTCAACCTTTGAAAAATGTACCATTTCTTTAGTTCAGAATATCTCGATTGGCAATGTACACGCAAAAAAAAGTGGAGAAGCTTTTTATAGATATTTTTATTCTGAATCCAGAGATATAACACAAACTCGCATTTTTATAAATCGAAACCATAGTTGGCTGTGCTATAGTTGAAAAGACCTATTTTTTCTGATTAAGAAAATGTGTAGGTACTTGTTTTGTAATAATTTAATGTGATTTTACGTTTTTCGTCAAAATGGATATAAATACTTSATGAYAAWCAATGCATATCTCCAAATAAACAATCATATTCATTAATTACATGGCCTCCTAAATTACTGATAAAAAAATGCACGTGCGCTCTTAGGAGTCTTCAAATATACATATATTATTTTAAATGGATTAACATTTTTACTTAATAATATAAATTATATCGTGTGTTTTCTTATTCCATATCCTCCTGGATGTAAACGTAAAATACATACGCAAGCAAGAAATTGAGAACTGAAGAAATGTTACATTTTTTCAAAAGTTGGCTATGGCCTTAAAACAAATGACGATACAAAAATGGCCATGGTACAGCTGAACTCAGATCAAAAAAATAATACAGTAATGTCGAAACCGCAATCCTCTATCATTAACAGTTACCGAAATACCCTACAGTTACAACGAAAATGGGATACCCTGTCCCTGTACATACCTTTTTTGACAGCGTAAAATATAAATCACAATCAAATTAATGAAGTATTATTTTAGTTCTTTTTTGAAGCAAGAGTGCTGCCGGTTGAATACCGCTGTGGAGGTGAAAGACAAAAGTTTAATTAACCAAGAGCGTTTATTAACTTTATTATAGTCATTTCGAGTTATTTGGGGCAAGATATTTCCAGTGAACTAAGCAACAAAGGTGGAGAATGTACAATACAGCAAATAATAGGTGTGCATCTTGTTTTTAAAAAAGGTTTTTATTTTGCATTATAATTTAATCCTAACTCAACGCACTTCAAACTGTTATGTGTTTTTCTTTGTTTTAAACTTAAACAAGTGATTGCGAATATAAGAGAAGTGTACGATAAACTCTTATATAATATTAAAGAAAACATGTTCTTACGTATTTTATAACACCTGAATCTGATAAAGTGAAACAGACGAAAACTTGTCTAGTGACATAACAGAATTAAGAGTTTGCTTCATCATATGGGCTCCATGCTATAGCATACACCAACGCCTATTAGAAGTGATTATTAGTGTTTTCCGGAACATGCCACTCATATATTTAATTTGATAAAGTTTTTGCGAATATATAAAAAAGAATTTTGAAAAAATGACATTATTATAAACGCTTCAATCAAATTAGCACAGTGAAAGTGCTGGGTATAGAATGGAAAGTGTTGCATTTCGAAAATGGTTGTTGCTAAAAAATGATAATAACCAGAAATAAATACAATAATGTGGTTATTCAAGGTGAACCTTTTTAGATGTCAGTCCTTCAGAAATGGGTATATAACTAGAAAAAGGGAGCTGATACTTAAGGCCTGTAATATTATCTTTTTTCTTTGTTTAATAAGTATATTTCAGTTCAGTCGCAATTATCCGCGCATTTCATTTCTGCGCTTTTTTCATAAACGACTTCTAACGGGTATATCCGATTTTGTATACACCAGTCTCGTATTATACTTATATAAAAAATTTAGTACAACTGAAGTTTGCTCTGTACATGTTGTTTGTTTGGGCCGAATTAGAAGAGTTGAAATTACGTTGCAGTTGGAAATTTACGCGGCCTAAATCCAAGTAGAAATGGAAGCATATCAAGTCATTTCAAATTAACTCACTTTGAGAATCGGAAAATTGAAAAACTGACAGCTAAACCTTACAATAGTGTTTAAATTGTTTAAAAAATGTATCCTGGACATGTAATTAGTTATCCTTATATTAAACAAAGTCTTTTCGGGAAAACTTCTGCTTGGCCGCCCACAAGTCTGTTCGACTTTTGAAACCTTGAAGGAAACCCTTAAAAGAATAGCAGCAGTAGAGCTTTTTTTGCACAAACATCGAAGTAAGAAAGTACACAAAATTGAATAATGAAACGAAGGAAGCCAACAATTGAAATAATGCTTGCGTTCGACTGTGTGCAAAATATTCTTTTTCCTAACCATTAGCAAGCGAAAGGGAGAAGGGAAAGAGCGTTCAGGGCCGATCGATCTCTCTAAAGTCTCAAAAATCAAAATTAAATAATTTAGGGACTCGGAGGTAATCCCTTCTTTAATTCATGTTATTTATTTTTAATTTTATTTAATATCTTAAGTCTAATCCAAATCACTTTGACTATTACACACACTGCCTTTTACATTGAAAAAATTTAAGTAACAAACTTCAGAATGCATTTTTAAGCCAAACAGTTTTCCGCGTATTCCACTGGGGCGCCACCTATCGGCAATCTGTAAATGCTTGAATTCGCCGACAAAGACCCTACTGGTTTTGTGTCAAACTAGACTGATCTATCGGCCTATCGCGTAGATTTGTGGTTTTATGATGGACATTGACCTGTAGGCAGTGTTGGGTGCGTAGAATACGCCATGTAGATTACGCCATTATATATTAATATTCAGACAACGCTACTATCACCAAAGTGAAATTGATCTCACTTGAGCGTTATTTGGTCTGGCAAAATCCAGCGATGCTTAAAACACTGGCTTTGGTTCTAGCAGTAATAACTACATACACAATAAAAGTCTAGGAATATTTCTTAAATTCGGGAATATTATTTTCAACGATAGGTATATTACACATAATATTCATAGGAAGGGTTATCTATTAGATAACATTGTAATATAGTAAGGTTAATATCTTACATCTTACCATATTATGAACTGGGATTCATGACAGACCTTGTGCTATGACATGTATACGGAACGCTCCATCTCAAAAACGGTTATTTAAACGTAGAAAATTTGTGGAGGATTTAAAACTTTTGTAATAAATGCAAATACCATTTAAAGCATAGGAAGCTGAATATTTACAAAAAAACTGATTTTTGCGACCTTTGACTTTCAATATCTTAGACGCGCACGCAATATTTTTGCGACTTTTGATTTAACAATTAGAATACCCTGGATTATATACACACCAACACACATTTATTGTTAAGTACTTAATGCAAATATCCTAGATTCTTCTTGTGAGTGTATTTTTAAATCCATCAGCACCGCATAAATGACCCCGGCTGATTTCTGAACTCACTACGCTGTAGAAATAAAACCTCTTTTGAAAAGTCAACACACTTATGGCCAAGTTCAGTCCTCTGAGGCGTTTCTGTCGTTAACATGGCCGAGGTTTACAGTTATTTATCTCAATTCAGACGCTGCCCATAGAAATCCGCGAACGTGAGGATAACAGGTACATAAATTTTGGTGGATTTGTAGGTTTTGCTCTAGTCGAGAAATATTTTCAATTATTATGCCTGCTACAGTACTGATTTTATACGCCAGGAATTCTTTCTAATACTGCTACTAGGAGCATACACAGGTTTCTTTTAAAATAGAAAAGTGCTCAAAGCGTTTTGGATATACAATAAGGCTTACTTTAAATACAGAAAAACAGTACATTATTATACTGCGCTTGTTTATGTACTCAAATGAATCTGCATTGCATAGAAAGGTGCGAAAATGTACTGCTCCTCATGCTCTTGTCGACGCTTTTACAAGCTTTTTATTCAATTTGTAACTTACCTAGGTGTAAATATCTGAGCTGCCATATCTTATTCAAAGCGTCTCATATATTAATTGCAATTACCGTATAATTGCATTTCAACCTCGAAACCAACCAACAATCATGTAATTCTAAAAAGAAATAATTGGGTATTATCTGCCAAATTATCAATTCAGAATAATTTATATATTATTTTAATTTAAGATTTAATACAATTCACTGATTCTATTTGCGTACAGAAGTGAGTCATAGTATTGACCTTCCTAATATCAAATTCACAAATATCAGAAATTATTTTTTTAACACCAGCACATTAATAAAACTCTAAACAACGGTCAATTCTTCAATAGTGACCAAGTAGCTTTCAAATCCTTTCCTTTTACTTCCACATCCAACGGGTGGAAAGTATTGTATCGCGAAAAATATTTTCAAAAATTTTTATTTTCTCATTCGCATTAAAATGGTCAAAAACGAAAAAAAAATTGAGCAAAAACAAATTTCTTGTCTGTGTGTGTGGATCTGTGTGTCTATGGTTTTGTTTGTGGACACGATAACTTTCGAAACACTCAATATATGAAATTGAAATATGGCAAACAAATAAATCTCAACTACCCAAAGCGACCTATTGTTTGTGGGGTAAGTCGGGCATAGGGAAGGAGGCGAAATTGGGGGATAACTACTCGTTTTGTAAATTATTAATTTTTTTTTGTTCTAGTGTATGATTAGTAGTATAACTGCGAGTATTAACTGTTTAGAAGATATTAGGAGAAAAGCTTCACTTAGAGAAAACGGTTTTTCCTAAATATCCCCCAATATATTTAATATATTCAAAAAACGAAAATACCATCAGATAGGAAACAAAGTTTCTCACAAAAAGTGTCTTAGAAAATTTATCCAAAATTTTGACATTTTCGAAATATTTCCAAAAAACCTATTTTGACCCTTATCGTACGATTTTTTTTTAAATTTTGGTATTATATAGAAAATCAAATTTCTGATCAGAAAGCACTCTTGTGATTTTTTTTGTCAAGTTAATAATTTTGAGTTATTTGGAAACACCCGATTTTAAAAATTTATATAATATATTTTTGCTACTATCACGAGGACTAATTAACTAATTAACCTAATTAATAATCGTATAGTATTAGAAATAAAAACGAAAATGTCTTTTTGACAACTGGATGTGGAAATATTGATTCAATTAGCAGCGGTTTTTAATCGATCTGAGTATTGTCCATTTGTGACCCCAAATTAGTTAAGTGGGCATGAACATTTTTATTACGAGGCATGTTTTTTAAATAAGTACCGTTTTGGAATTAAAAAAAGACGTGCAAAGATATCGCAATAATTTTATCCTACATGAAAGCCTGTACCTTAATCTACTTTTCTACATAATTTCCGTGAATATTGAGGCACTTGTCATAACGTGGCACCAGTTTTTGAATACCCTCCTCATAAAATTCTGCCGCCTGACTTGTTAACCACTGTATCACAAATGTTTCGACTTCGTTATCGTCTTGAAGACGCTGACCACCCAGGTGTTTCTTCAAGTGCAGGAACAAATGGTAGTCGCTGGGCGCCAGATCAGGGCTGTATGGAGGATGATCTAGAGTTTCCCATTTAAAAGATTTGATGAGATCTTTGGTCCGATTAGCCACATGTGGACGGGCATTGTCATACAGCAAAACGATACTCTTACTCAACTTGCCACGTCTTTTGTTCTGGATTGCACGACGCAGATTGTTCAATGTCTTACAATAAGACGCTGCATTGATTGTCTCATTACGAGGCAGAAACTCCACTAGCAATACTTCTTTTCTGTCCCAAAAAACTGTGCACATGATTTTCCGGGCAGAAATTGTTTGCTTAAGCTTCACTTTTTTGGGTGATGATGAATGTCGCCATTCCATGGATTGTTGTTTCGATTCTGGTGTGACGTAGGCCACCCATGTTTCGTCACCAGTAACAATTTGGTCTAAAAAATCTTCACCTTCATAGTGGTTCCGCTCAAGGAAAGTCAATGCACTGCCTAAACGTTGGGTTTTGTGCAAATCCGTCAACATTTTCGGAACCCAACGTGAACACAATTTCCGGTAATTCAAGTTCTCGGTCACAATGCGATACAAAACACTACGAGAATATTGAGGCAAGCAGTCGCACAATGATGAAATTGTAAAGCGTCTGTTTTCTCTCACCTTTTCGTTCACTTTCTGCACCAAATCTTCATTAACGACTGAAGGACGCCCACTCCGTTCTTCATCATGCACATTTGTGCGGCCATCTTTAAATGCTCTCACTCATCTCCTTACCATTCCATCACTCATAATGTTTTGTCCATAAACTTCACAGATCTCACGATGAATATCGATCGGTTTTACGCCTTTARCACTAAGTAATCGTATAACAGCCCGTACTTCACAATCGGCGGGACTCACGATTGTTGGAGGCATCTTAAACACTCAGTAAACAACGTATACAATGAAGAATCAAACTGTAATGGCGTCAGTGCGTAGATAAGAGATGTAGGTAACCAGCGCGCATGCGCGGAACGCCGACCGTAGCGCTGCGGCGGCGGAATCGCAAAACGGTACTTACTTAAAAAACATGCCTCGTATTATACCCAAGTAGCCCGTTTTTATTTTAAGACGCTATAGTTAAAGTGTAAAATAATTAAACCGAGCCAATAAGACTACTACGACCCCACTGACCAATCAGCAGTGACCAAGAACAACTGTTGATCTACACGGCGATACTTCGGCACATGGTAGCATACGGATGCACTACGTGGAAACATGGAGGTATGCATTGCCTACACGCAGGAAACAGCTCAACATGATCCAGAACAAGGTTCTCTGAATAGCCATCGATGTCTTTTGGATTATCACAAAACYGTAGATACAGACACACTAGACGCGGACGTCGCATCAACAACGACAACGCACTCTTCCGCAGTCTGGAAGATTGTATGAAGAGAAACCACGCAGGCACAAGCGACTCAACGTAATGCTCATACAATTAGTCCAACTCCTATCGAGTGGCAAGATACTACGTTTGCGGAAACTTAAAAAACATGGTCATGTTTAAACAAAATCATTATCCGGTTCTCTTCGGTTAATTAGAGTGATATAATTATATAACCCCTCCTTGGGATTTGGGTCATCTCGGACGTGTTTCTAGCGTTAGGTTTTTACAATATTCTATACTTCTTATTCCTGTCCTGATGATGATTCTTACAAGTGCGGGCGAAACGTCGACCTTATTCCGAAATCAGACGCGGTCTAACACAAAAAGAGTAAGATTTCAATCTAAGTCTGGCCGCGAAAGCCTACGTTTTTACGTGGTTATATTTTGTTACTTATACGCTTACCCATTCCGCACAGTTAATTTTAGTGCAGTAGTTTTGAGGTAGTTACCTAACCAGGAAGATGATTACTGAGGATTTATATATATATATATAATATAATACTGGAAACTTATATACATCATCGACGACGTTTACCAGAATACAGTATTTCTGTTGCTGTTAAATACAAAGAGCTTTTCTTTCTATTTTGTAAGCTCGGTGCTTTTTACAGGTCTTTTGCTTAAATTTTATGAGCATGAACTTGTTATTGGTAATTAATCGAATTTTGCTGCCTACCTTGTGATGCATAAATTGATTAGAGTTGATCTTGTTAACACTGCACTACCTTCCATTTTTCGTTAAAAAGACATATACCTTAGACGATTACCGTATAAAAAAGAGAACTATAAAATCTTGGATGGATGAATTAGTATTACTTGAGTATTATATCGACTACACACAGAGAGTCGTAAAAACAGCTTGCTTAGTCCTTGTTACCCGATGTAATATGTCATCTGGCATAATTAATTAAGCAGATTTATATGCTAATCCCGCCAGTAACCTAGTCAAAGATGCAACATCGTCAAAAATAAAACATGAGTGGAGGTCAGTACTGTAAGGAATAACAGTAAGAATTTGTTCAGAATWAGATACTTGATTACMAAACCCGTTGACGTGTGTGGAGTTTTTGGATGTAGTGTARTTAAATTTTACGCCACTTGTGTAACGCTTAGTACAAAAGCTCGTTTATATCACGCTATTAGCATATTTATAGTTTTTTATGCTAATAGTTAAAAACTTGAATAAAACTCTCAAATATTTTTGTAGTTTCATTCAAAGAGAACCAATATAGGCATTTCGTAGGTACAGTCCTAGATTTTTAAATCTGTTTTAAATTTTTTATATGCTCAAGTAAGTTCTCATTAGTCAACTTAACTGATTTATATTATTGATGTTATGTAGTTGTATCATATAGAATTGAACTGAATGTTTAGTGTAAAAAGAAATTATGTGTGTGCGAACATTTATAAAAACTCGTGAGGAACTGGGAAAGCCTCGACATTAGTGGGTCAGACCTTGCATTATTATTATATTATATTAATAAGCATAATCCCAATAAATTTAGAAAATTTGTCAATGACACGAAAGCGACTACCAATATTAGTTGTATTTGATAGTTATTATGATGCCAATATTAACTATTTACTTATTGGTAGTTGTGAAGAAGCCCATCTTGTAGAATCTTAAGTCGAAAATGACGTTTACCCCGATGGGATCCCAGCTTTCATATTACATGGCCGAGCCCCTGCACTGGCATACCTTCTAACCTTAGTTTTCAATTGTTGCCTTAAAACTTCGTGCTTTTCTGATATATGGAAACTTTCAAATGTATGTCCAGTTGATACAAAGCGATATAACCATAACGTTGGAAATTTTAGACCAATATCTATCACATGCAATTTTATAAAATCCATTGAAATGCTTCTTTATGACAATTGGAATGTAAGCATTAGAATATGCTCTGGCCAATTTCGTCTTGTTCCTCAGCCTTCAACTGTAACTAATTTAATTAATATCACAGTATTTCATTGCTAATGGGACACAAGCAGATGTAATATATAGGGACCGACTTATTTAAAGCATTTGAGAAAATTGACCATGGCTTGCTACAAAGCCCCCTTTGGTAACACTTTTGCATTCTTACTTGCTTAACAGAGATCAATTTGTTATGTATAATGAATTCGTGTCATTCATGTCACTTCTGGGGTACCCCAGGGAAGCAATTTGGGGCCATTATGGTTTACTCTTTTTGTGAATGATATAACTGAGGCTGTTTATATCCCCTGCCTATTGTATGCTGGTGACATGAAATTTTTTTGTGAGGTGAAGAGCGTTGATAGTTGCAATTGTTTGTACGCTAGTTGGGTTGCCTTACATCTTTGGTGGCAGAGCAACAATCTTACACTTAACATTAGAAAATGCAGTTTACTGACATTTACCTTAAAAACTAACTGTATATTATTTTACTATCGTTTGAACGGTACAATTCCGTCCGATACTGTGACTGATCCCAAATTGTCTTTTATTAGCCACAATCGTTCTGTATGTATGGATTAATCGTACGCTCTGGAGAAAAGTTTAATGATAATTCCACATTAAAACTTCTTTATCCCTGTTTCGTGAGATCTGAATTAGAATATGCTTCTGTGGTATGGTCTCCGTTGTATTTAATTCATATTAACAGCCTCGAATCTGCTCAAAGACGATTTTTAAAACTTACACCTTCTATATAATGAACTTCTGAACAGGAACTCGTTTATAAGCGTAAGTAAACTTCGGGAGTATTTTTTGATCGCATTTTTATTTACAGCAATCAACGGCAAAATTGGTTATGCCATCTTATTAAATCGACTAAATTTTTTTGTGTACCTCGGCTTACCTTACGTAACAAATCTACACTTCACATGCCCACTGCACGTACTAATACTTTGTTATTACAGATATTTTTCACAGCATTCTCAATAACAGCAAGTCGTTTTACTACAAATAACACCTCCTTGATGTATTCGTGTGTCCTTGCACCCATTTTTTGTTACTATTTCTTGTATTTTTTTATTGTTTAGCTTTAGCTAAGTTACTTTCTTGTACATTTTTGGCTTTCTGCATGAAGCTTTCGTTTATATTGTGTTTTGATGTCTTGACTGATTTTTGAATAATTTGTTATATGGCCTTCTCCTTCCCCGTAAGTGGTTTTATACTGTTGGGTAGTGTATGTTTAAATAAATAAATAAATTTCCTAGGGTTTGAAGTTGAGAGCTAACTGCACTGCCGCTTATCATTTTTTGGGCCTCCAGTACTACCTGAGGAGTATGTTGCCCCATTAGTAGGTACTGTATTTCCAATATGTTTCAGGATACAGTGCCTGGGTACTTGTGCAGTCTCATCATGTACCGCAAATGGTACCCCAAAGAAAGAAAGTGAATGTAGCAGGGAATTTCTTCTTCCTGTATGTATTTTCTACAAACAGCATCATTTGCTATACCAACTCTAGATATGTGTTTCTTTAAGCAGAAATGTCCCGTAAGCAGTCCAATTACTGTACTTCGATAAAGGCTAATCTTGATTTCTTATTGGGACTTTCTACCGTGCAGACCGATATGCCAGTCCATGGGTTGATTCAGACTTTACTAAAGGTTCCTTATGTTTCTTTTTTGCTAATAGCCCATAGGCTATCCATCTCAGTGCCCTCCATCCTTGGTATATTCGGGAAAGGAATGGAATAACGTATATTTTAAGAGCAGTAAAACATTTACTAAAAAAGCTGCAATATAAACACTGTTTTTTATTCCATATTTTCTAGCACGAATCTGAAACTACCCCAGGAAAAGAACAAAGTCCAATCAACTTTGTAATTTTCGGTGCAAGTGAAAACCGAACGCTTGTTCTTACAATCACAGATTGTTCAGTGCCATTGTATCAGGGCCAGCGACTAACCATTATAGAAATTAGTTTTCGTTTTTATTGAAGCAGAATACTACCGAACTTCATCGTTGAAAGGCTGTTCAGTGAGATGGATTAATTAAGTCGACTAATGTGACCTATATTCGCCTATCTTCAATTTTGTGCATGTATACGCACAGTAGATTGCATATACATACAACGGCCCTGGTATTATGGATGGTATAACGTTAAACATGATTGTTGTCGATTTGCGTACTGTACAACAGATGATTATTTATAGGCTATGGAGATAATATTGCGCTATTATCGAACAACCGACCTTCTCGTTTTGAAGGCTATTATATTACTTAATAGACATGTATTCGACCGGAAATGAAATATTATAGTCTGGATAATAATATGAATATGCAATTTTACCTTACAAAGATAATGTAACAAAATTCCCTTGTTTTACGAAACCATCCGCTAGATATACACATACACCTACATACGTATAAAGGATCTGTCCCAAATTGCTTCTCTTTCCCTTGTCTCCAGGTTCTTGTATTACATTCCTAGCCTGAAACCACGTATCCGACGTAACTTATTAAAGAAGTCCCGGAGCCAACCATACTGATGGCTCATACTAGTATTATCTCTGTTTTTAACAGCGAAATTTCACATTTCGCTAGCTCTACACGGATAAAGTGCGCGAAGATAATTTGTACGAATGTTTCATCTTGCGGTGCGGGTAAGCTGTGAGAATGATGACAGAAGACCTTTTGTTTCATTTATTGGGTGTTTAAAAAAATCGGTGCACTTTAAAATAATGTTTTTAACGTATTCACGTGCCAAATACAATGGTACAAGGTGAGTAATTACTGCGAAATCAGTACACAATGTCTCTAGTACTATATACCAAGTCGCACTATTTAAAAAGAACATTTTGTGAGATATATTCATGTGTACACAGTGTTCTATATTTTTGGCGCCCTATACAACCTTACTTATTTTCTTGGCACATTTCTATGTGTAGATTAAATAAAGGTATGCATGTACATTGTTTTTTTTAACTTTTAACAGCATGTGTTTAACTTTCCATAAGAAATAATGTATAAAATATACTTAAAATTGCATATCACATTTATTACTAGCGTTAAAACAATAAAACTTTCTAAGGGTATCCAATAGCAAAAATCAATATTAGAACTTTTGACTGCATGTGTTCTTTTTCCTTTTGTCAAGTAGAAAATATGTCTAAATTATTCTATTTTTGAAATATTAATTTATTAAGTAATATGATGCAAGTAAAATTTCTAATAGGATATGATATTATGACAAAACAAATCAGTAAGAAATTATTAAATTTTTAACAAGATAATATTTTATTTTAAAAAACTACGAAAAGGACAAATGCGTTTTTTTAAATAATGCGTTCGATGTAACCTCCATTTTAGTCGACACAATTTTTTCGCTTTTGGAAAAATTTTTAAATTTGCCATATATTTCGTCCAGTTCGAGGAAGTTCCTCTGTAGTGCAGTTGTTCGTCCGTCAGGGTGGTTGTGGCGGGGACGCCGTCTACTTTCACCGCTTACAACCAGCAGGCGAATGTCTTGTATTTGATGACAATTAGCAAATCCTAATGCAGAGGTGACGCGGAATTAACCTTGCACCGTTAATGATGATGGTTATCATTTGTAGTTATTGTTTGTTTTTAATGCGGAAATGTAGGATCGCTAAACGTTTCTTATAAGTACTGACAGACTCACAGGCCCGGCGCCGTCGCTAGCTCATTTTAGGCCAAGTGCGAATAAGAAATGCGAGGTTGGGAGGACATAAACACTAACATGTAGAATATGGTAAATTGAACTCTTTACCCCCCTAACATAAGAAAATTCTATTTTACAAAAAATGTACTCGTAAACGATTATGGAAAATGAATAAGTATTTATGTTGAATTAAGGCATAACGTAAGGTTATGATTAAGGGATGCATTTGTCTTTTGCTAGTACCGCTGTATTATCCATTTTGTCAGAAAATGGTGGTAACTATTTTTGAGCGAAGGGGTGTCCTCTGCATATATTTTAATAAAGCAATACTTTTTATTCAACAGCACTATTGAATTCACGAGAAAATCGCCCTTCCTCAATAAACAAACCAGTACCAATATATCACTCCTAGTGTCATAAACACTTGTTTTTTCTAATTTGAATATTATTGAAATAATTACCAGGAAACTGGTATGAAGACATGAACTACCTAAAAAAGCTGCATACATAAGAACAATTACGCGTAATTCATTAAAAATAGGGAAAATAATTAAATACGAAATACATTCAGACAACAAGTTATCAGATTCAATGAAGGATTTTTATCTCGGTTTCTACTTCAGCAGCAATTAAGCCATTCTCAGGATACAAACTGCGTAACGATGGACTGTTTGTCACTTTGTCTTACTTTTGGTATAGTTTCAAAGCATTGCTATTGTTTGCAGGAACGCTTTGTTTTTTTTTTCTTGCAATTCTGCACATTAAAGTCAGATTACATTTTTAATAGGTTATTTGGGATTTTTTTGTACATTAAAGTATTTATTAATTACACGATTCAAGATTTACAAGGAATGTGTTCTAGTAAGCCAGCAGACGCAACTCCTATTTCAAGGGTTGGGGCAAAGAAACACGAGCAATATTCGTTACACAGTTTTTGCTTTAACACACGTCTTCTATTTACCCTGTTACTAGAAGGGATAAAGGACAACTTTAAAACCGCTCAGAGGCGTTGTCTAAATTTATAAATCTGTGGAAGCTAGAAGTTTTGACAGACTGAAAATTGCAGCAATAAAAAATTAGTGATGTATATTTTGGCCTTTACAACATCGTACCTGATCGATGATCTTAAATAGTATGTATTTATACTAGTTGTCAAAATCAGATATTAGATGACCTAAAAGTACGATAATAATAAATTAACTGATTTGCAGTATTTAGGCTTGCTTGTCAGTTGCAAGGCGAATAATGCGCTATTCACATTAGGTTTTATTAGATTGCGCAGCATACAGCTGACATTATGTTTCTTATTTTTTCGGTTATAGTCGACTAACCAGTCAGTCGAGTTTGAATAACAACTATGTCAGTGACACTATGGGGACGGCCACTAGTATTATGTGATTGTAAACCAATATGGTGTCCTCCGAATGTAGCTGCCTATACTGTCGTGGTAAAAGTATTTTCAAGTTTTAAAAATTGCGCGAAAGGCAAGTAAATATACCTATGAATTTAGATGGCAATGCCATCTGTTAGCCTTACACTGACATCATGACAAAGCCACCTAGCTGCCATTATGGGATGTACTTTCTAAAAGAAGTGAACTGTAGCCTGACAAATTGGCATGCACTTGCATACTTCAATTTCACAGCAAGCCCCCACGACACCCCTTGCAAGCGGGTAACAACCGACATACATTGAAATGCATGTCTATGCTGTGCTATCTGCACCACAACCAACTGCAGATAGATCTATTTCGCTATCATTATAGCTTATCAGTGCAGTTTAGGTCTAGTGCAGACAGCACGGCATATAACTGGTTTTACCTTTATACTAAAGGCTTGGTATCATGTAAGTAAGAATTTAGATGGCAATGCCATTTGTCAGCATTACTCTGACATGATGATAAAGCTACCTAGCTGCCATTATGGGATCTACTTCCTAAAGGAACCAAACCTTTGGTATATAGGCAAAACCAGTTCTATGACGTGCTGTCTGCACTAGACCTAAACTGCACTGATGAGCTATAATGATTGCGAAATAGATCTATCTGCAGTTGGTTGCGGTGCAGACGGCACAGCACAGATATGTATTTTAAAGTAAATATAGGAATATATTTAAATATCTAGGAAAAAAGTTAACTGTATTTAAAAAATGGTAAAATTTCCGCGTAAAATAGCCCCTTGCGGTAGCATGGTCGTGTGACATCATTAGTTTGTCGTATGTGTTATTTTCAATAGTGGTATTTTCAATTGATGTAGAATATAATCAGTCTAACAGAACACATTCTAAAATGAATGCAAAAGATGCAGTCTGAACCCAAAACAGATTTGGAATAAGGTTCGATAGCAAATAGAAATTTTAAGTATGTAATTCCTAACACGTCATCATTGTGTCGAATGAGCTTTTTGTCATTTCGTCCAACAAATCTCAATAGCTTCATACCTAGCGAGATGCATAGCTAAGATAAGGTTTGACAAACACCTATAATTCTTTAGGACTTCCATTTCTGTTAAAGGGTACCTTAGCTAGCTTATCATATGCAGGACTAAATACGTGTTACAAGTGACTGCCCTAGTTGCGTTGTAGACAGTGGACTGACTAGCAAATAATACGTTTGTATGATAAATACGCTCAAATATACATTATTATCATTAATTTACATGCAAGGTCACTCAATTGCCAGGGACATATAGGTTTCCTCAATAATAGTTAGCTTCAAATATCACTGTGTTAAACTGTTAAAATAACTAAGGAGGTGATATAGAAATAACAAAAGTCATTTAGCCCACTGCAACTACATTCTCTCCACGAATTTGCACTTCCTAAGTTCATTAAAAAATTAATGCGCGAAGGTCAGCAAGTTCAAACTTGTAACGTGGCGTGGCGAATATTCCCTACGAAACTATTTAATAAGCTCCCCATCAACACCGAGAGTTCGGAATACACCCAAGGGTCTTCACTTACGTATTCGGCACAGCTTTGAAGCTCAGATTACTTCATGCTGCACCGCTTTACTATCAAACTGCTGTACGAAATGTTCGACCAAGTATTCTAGAGATGGTGTTAAGAATTCCGCMAATTGTACGGAATGCAGATGCACGGGATAAAGGAGATTAGCTTTAGAGCACTAAAGGTAAATGTGAAAACGTTTGCTGAAGTGCATTTCCTATGGTATAAATTTTTTACGCGGTTTGATAATGGGACACGAGGGACTCATGCGCGGGGATTAGCGATGTGCATGTGTGAGCAAATTTTTAGACATTTAAAAACCTACCCCACGGTACCTGGTGGATATGTTGCAATTTATGTTTTGATAAAACTCTGCCTCCAATTTTGCTCAGTTGTTATACGAAGCATATTCGTAAACTAAAGCCATTTGTGTTTAAATGTTGGCAGGTCAAAACAAAATTGTACGCGTACAGCGCCATCCACTAATTGCCTGCAAAGGTACGAAAGTGATTGTGCTGCATCAGTTGTCGTCTGCCAGTTAGTGAAATCTGTCAGCAGTGTCCGCGCCAATCGTTGATCCCTCCAGTTGCGAAGTGCGCGCAGTGATGAGTTTTTGTGTGCAACAGGATCCTCTGCCGCTCAAATCCACAAGGAAATATACCTGATTTATGGACCAGTCTAATGAGTGAAGGAAAGGCTAGACAGTGGTGACAAGAATTCCAGAGGGGCATGTCTAATGTCCAGGCAGATAAACTCGTTAAAAAAAGTGGACCAAAACTTTCTATGTGATCGACGATTGGCAATTCGTGCAATTTGTTACAGAAAAGCTAGAATATCACAAATTGTGTGGATGGAGGGTACCAAAATTGCTTCCGTACCAGCACAAAGAGCAGAGAATTTCAATAGGATTTCTTTGGATAGTTATCGATAAGGATGTGTATTTTATGACACCTCTGAAACCAAGCAACATTCAATAATACAGCGTCATGCAACTTCACCAAAATCGACGAAAGGGCGTTTCCTTTGGTTGAATGCATGGAACAATTATCGCTGCAACGTACACGAAACGCTAACCAAGCTGAAGCGAGAGATCTATAATCGTAGGCGCGGGAAATTGTCGACGGGAATAGTCCTCTACGACAATGAGCGGTATAACCAACGAGAAGATTGGCGATTTTCGGCATTTTAATAACTCACCTTATAGTCCAGACCACGGATGTATAAAAGGGGGGGATACCGCATCTCTTTGACAGAAAGCGCATTGTTGTGAACCCAACATCTAAACGGCGTTGACGTGCCATAGTTTCTTTTATGCAGTACCTATGCTTTGGAAACCTAAAATTAATAGGTATAAAAATGTTGCATGAATGATGTTTGCAAACATAAAACTCGTATTTTTAATATACACTAGAAACAATTCAGAAAAATCATCTTTCAGTAGTAGTCTTGTAAAATACCGGTATTAGTAATTTAAATATTGCACGCCCGCACTTCCTGACCATTTTTTTACTGCTACCGTTTCCAATTATATGGATATTATTATCTGCATCCTGCACATCATAAAACCAAATAAAAACAAACACGCAAACGCCCAAATGGTGTGTGATCGTGAACGTAAAGCTTAGTCACTGGGCATACACAACTGGTCAACTGTGAGATCCAATGCGTTCCGCAAATAAACGTTTAGACTGGGATCCCCTCTTTTATACATCCATAGTCCAGATCGTACACTTTAAACAGTGGCTTGCTAGACACTTTGAAAACGACAAGGACCTCAAGACCGCCATTATGAAACTGTTTAATTCCCAGGTAAAGCATATTTCTGCAGAGGGGTTGAATAAGCTGGCGAAGCGCTACGAAAAATGCTTAAAAGTGAACGGCGATGATGTGGAATATGCAATACGTATGTAACAAGTAAAATTGTTTTATGTCTTTTATGGCAAAACCGTCCCTACTTTACGAATGCCTCTTATTAATGATTTTCCAACAACAGTCTCAAATAATCTAATACAATAAACAACGTTCACCTGACTGATTAATATCCGAATAACACTGATCTAAGAAAAATATGAGTGCTTAATTTTTTATTGCCCCTGTCTGTACTTAGCTTACTTTACTTTTCCATTAACACTCATCATCTTTTTTAACATATTTTTACAAATACGGGGTCCTAAACACTTGTACCGAGAAACACTAAATCTAAGCACAACTAGTTCGAAACAGTACTAATTCAGTAAACCACTATACTGCACACACTAGCACTAACAATACTTGCTACACTAAGCCTTTCGCTTGGATCTCGCTTGATTAACCGCTATTCCAAATCAAAGCTATCGTGCTCTTTCCATCTGCCTGTCACTGTCTAAACTTCACATACAATCCATAGATAGAAATGACTGAAGTCTCGACATTCCCGCCCTCTATCTGTCCTATTATACCACATCTGCAACTCTGGTCCATAGATGGCGCTGATTATCCGCTAGCATTGAAGTTCCTAGATATGTAAAGTAACGCAAATGGATTTCAAGTCCCTAGATTTATAAATAACTGATATATAAATCTAGGGACTTTATAAATAACTGATATATAAATCTAGGGACTTTAATTGGTTTGTCGTCGTCGCTCCAAAATGACTTTTTGGATAAGTTAAGTACAATGTGACACAATTTCCTTTTTAAACGGGTAAACCTTAGGTTTTATTTTCATTTCAAGTTATATAATTACAATTACCAGCTATTCAGTTTATCGTCATAAGTATAAAATTACCGTATAATAACAATCTTTATCATAATGTAACAATTAAGAAGCTATGTACTAACGCACGTTAATTCTGTTGTCTGCTCTAAGCGACCTTAAATTTCCCCAAATCGAATAATAAACAACGATTTTAGCAAAACTTACGCTATGATAAGCTCAAAAACACTTAAATGGTAAACTGAGCACCCAACCTTACCCGTGTTGTAACTGTTGAGAGCATATTGGAATTATATATTATATAACTTCAATTGACTTGTTTGACGGCGCTAAATGAAACATTTTATTAATAATATAATAATTATAACACTTGGTAATGTTTCAGATTTTATTGAGTTTAACCTCTTACATGTTTCGGCCTATTAGGCCTTTCTCAAACAGTTTACAAAACGAAACTGTTGCAGTTCTGTTCTGTTCTGTTCTGTTCAGTTTCGTTTTGTAAACTCTTTGAGAATGTAAGAGGTTAAACTGAATAAAATCTGAAACATTACCAAGTGTTATAATTATTATATTATTTATATTATATATTCCTATGTCATGTCCTCCTATGACCATTATTATGTGTTTTACTGTGAATAAGATGATAAAAAGAGCAAGAAATTCAAAAATCATACACTTGGAAGTTGCCGTCATCTACCCGTGACATTTGAAACTTCTATCATCTTTTTCCTAAAAGAGGGCCATTTTTGTAGCACCATATATGTCCGTCATTTTGGTACCACGACGACAAACCAATTGGGGTACTCTATCTAGGGACTTTAGCTAGCATGTAACAGTATGTTGAAGCAAATGAAGCTAAACGATCTTCTTTAGTGCCAACACATATATCGCATTTTTTTCTCGTGTATTGTTGTTTCGTTGTATACTAAAAAAATTCGTATGGGTTGGTAGCTTATTGGTTTTTTACTATTGAGTTTTCGTAATTTTTTGACATCTTTTGAATATATTACGATAACAATATATATAAAACAAAGAAAAACAAGAGTCATTAGGGCTGATACCTTAAATACCTTGTTAGAGAGATTTATAAAGGGTGTAAAGCGAAAAGCTATTTGCTCCTGCCTGCTCATTTTATGACAAGGCCGTTATTTTAATGAAGCTTTTAATATAAATTGGATTAAAATAGGTGTGGGCTAAGGGTGTCTGTTAATGCATTTAGTTCGAAACCTTTAACCTTTTACGTTATCGGTTGTTCTCAATTTCAATATCCTGTCAATATGAGTCGTTTGAGAATATCCTCATTATACACCACGACTTAAGATATTTTTTACAATGTCTGCCTTATTAAATTATTACACAGCGTATTATTAGAAAAAGTTCTGGCTCCTCGACGTCTCTAGTTTTTTTGCAGGTTATTTAAAAATTAATCAATATTAGTAATGTTAATAAACATCCAATATTAGATATCTTTTATAATGAAGAATAATCACGGAAAGTTAAACGTCCTGATGTATACTTGGTCGAGGATTTTATTAGGAAGAAATGTAGGAATGTGTAGAGAAATCTCATAACATTTGGCTACCGAAACAAAATATAAACCCAAACTGACCACCCTAAGAAATCGTTTGGGAAGGAGGGAGAAACAAAATATCTGATGCTAAATGTAATAACCATTTCAACGTTTTAAAGTCATAATAACTGTGTCACAACTTAATATGCTTTTTTACAGATTTACTTAGCAAACTGAACTAAGCAGAATATTTAAACATACTTATACTGCCCGATTTATACTACTTTGTGTACTTAGGAATGGTAATCAATATTGTAAATACTAAAAACGAAACGTTTATCATCTTCTCGTCATTAATTAAAATTATAACATGTAACCTAACTATATTGCTATTTTGATAATTTTTGTATAGGTCATTTTAAGCCTTCCATAATACAAAGATGTTAAGATATTCAGTTCAGGTCAGTCGGCGACTACCGTATACTTGCTTTATCTGCTTTTCTAATAAAAGTAGGTCTAGATTTTTTTTTTAAATAAAAATGAGTTACAATCATTCAACGGTTCTGCTGATGGCTCATAGAACTCCACATGTCGATTATTAATATTTTATGTCCTCTAAATTCGTATCGACAGCGTAATTCTGCTAATGTACGAGCAAAAACAAAATTTGGTTACCCCTGTTTTGGGTTTACAGAACGACAGCGTTATTGGTTTCATTTATATCAACTCGTTAACTGCCTATAAAGAAAAGCACCTGGCGGCGTTTCTGGAATTAGGTAAACAACTAAAAAAGTTAGTTGGTTGACTTTCCGATACCCATGTTCTTGACATAACAACAAACTGCATCAATTTTGATTTTTCCGTATCCTGTGTTTCTAGTACATGAGTATGTCGCATGTGTTTTGCAACTCGCAAATATATTTAACTTTTGTTCTTTACCGGTCTGTTAAACATCCCACACTTCGGATTCCTAAAAGTTTCCGATAGTATTTTGAACAATTTTAGTATCTAGGTACTAGACCATGTTCTGTTATATTTCACTCAAACTGTGTACACGTATTCTCACAGCATATTTTGGCCTAGTGTGAAAACTATAGTGATATTTAACACAGGGTGTTCTGTAATGGTGTTAAAATAGTTCAAGGTGATGCTGTATAAGCTATTTTATTCGAGTCTCAAACAACAACTACCAATTACCAAAACCTTTGCGAACACATATTTGCTGACGGAAAATGTAAAAAAATATACTATTGATGTATTATTGGTAATAACGACTCCTTAAAAGTATTAGCTGTACCTGTACATGTACCTAAAAACATTTTAAAAAAATCGATAAATTTAATCCCTGATGGTGCAACATAAATATGTCGTTCTATACAAAAAAAAAGTTGTCAGCGTTTTCGGTATCCAGCCTATTGGGCTTAAATTTACTATCCGGTTGAATACTCAATATCCGGCTGGATACAGAATATTCCAAAACTACAACAATTATACCTGAAATGATCTTTAACACATGGCTTTTAATTGTCACGGGTTTTAGTTGAAGCTCAAAAAGTTACAAAAGTCACAAAAAACCTTGCGAAAACTAAAATCACGCACATCACTTTAACGATAAATTTATTATTTGAACGAAAAAGTAAAAACAAAAAATGTACAAGTTCCTAAATCTTACAAAATCCTTACTGATTCATGTAAACATGTTTTACTAACATGTTCCTAATTTCAAAATGTTGCCAAATAGGCTACCTTTTTGTCACTAAAATACTACTAAATACATATAGTTGTATCTAGTATAAATGGCGCGTGCCTGTTGCGGTGTCTACGACTCAGTATTTTTTTAACTCTTTAAAATGGTGATGTGCTACTTGATCGATTACCTACATTCTGCCTTCTACCACAACACGTTATATTGCCATAACTATATCAACTTGGTTTTCTTTTTTTAATAAAACATCCTATATTTACTAATGACTAAGAAACTTAATAAGTACTTTTTAACTATATGATTTTATCCAAACAGATATGCGACTAAAGCCACATAACATTTAAACTGATTTTAAAATTACCTAACTCAGGAATTTCATGCTTATTTAGAACTCATAGTGAGATATTGTGTATTTTATGTGTAGTTGTTCTACAATGTAGAAGTATCTACTACCACAAAACAAGTAGGTTCTTAACACAAATATAATTTCATAACCGAGAATGTCATTTCACATTGTAAGACGCTTTATGTGTAGACAGTTTATGTACAGTGGTGGCCACGGATGCATATTCCTTTCATAACTACATTAAAAACTTTATGCCTTATTTTTTGGAAAATTAATAATTTCGCTATTTGGAATGAAATGGAATTGAATGGAATGGAATATTCTACTTACTACACTATCTTTTGCAGCAAGAGCAGCAGCAACGACGGCAATAGCAACACAAGCAAGGACAAACTTTAACTCCGAAAATTGAGTTAGAGGTGTAAAAAATACCTAGGTGACAAAAAATAGTTCCTTAAATATGCTTGAGGATTATCCAATAATTAAGAAAGTCTTTTTGCGTTACAAGAGTTGCTTCCCATCTCTAGCGCTTTTGAACGTCTGTTTCGTGTGCGTTCATCTTCAACAGCCTTCGATATTACGCTTTATGCGATAAAAATTCTAAAAAACTGGTTATTTTAAAAGCACAAAAATTCTATTAGATTTCGTGAAAAAATAAACTGCACGTTACTCAAGATTAACAAATTTTTATTGTTAATTAATAAAAAACAATGAAGTTAGACAAATAAGAAAATGATATTTTAAGAAAATGTCTAGCAAAATAGAAAAAGAAACAATATTTCAAGAGGAATACGAAGGCCACGCGTTTGCCTTGAATTTGCCTTTCACGTTTCCAGTTAGCTAGCACCTCTTTGCACCAGTATGTTCAATTGTTCACTGCTATTATATATATATTTATTTACATCAATGTGCCATTCGTAAGGGGGATGAATCAAAAAGTATGTAACCACTCCATCAAATTTTAGAACCATCTTAATGGGTGGAATAGCTAGCACCAATCATGCACTACTTAAACTACCCTAAACAATTGTGGTAGATTTCAATGAACCAGTCGATTGAGCTGCAAGTCAAGATACCTCTGATTTTATTCCTTATTTAATGACAACAAGCCGGAATTTAACTAAATACTATTTTCATGATGTCAAGCCTTTCCGTATACATTGTCACAATGCTCTGCTTCTACAAAGATAATTCATAAATTAAACCTCTATGACGTCAAAATCCGACATCCTTGTTTTCGGAAGGAGACAAATACAAGGAGGTCGCTTGTTTTCTAAGACAATAAATGCCGTAGAAGCGCTACCGGAGGAGAGAAAATTCGTAAGTAAACAACCTATCTGTCGCATTACACTGAAATAGGAAACAAAGCTTTTTAGTGTGTATCCCCATACACAGGGGATTCAGAAGTGTGCTTTAGAACGGTGTGGGTTGGATGGTTTCAAGTGCTCCACAACAGCTGCAGGGCCTCTTATTGTACCTAACATTTTTATTGAAATTATTATGTACACGTTCGTTCAACATACCGATTTAATATAATACTAAGCAGGTCAAAAATATTAACAGAGCATTACTGAATCTGCTTAAAACACTTTGATTCGTGTTTAAACGTACTACAGGTATAAAGTTTAATCCCAGTGGCGGCTCGTGACCTTCCAAGTAGGGTAGGCGACACCTTATACTCTTATATAGTATAAGCAATTATAATTATTGTCTTCGATCTTGGAATATATGTATTTTAATGGTCATGCCAATCAATTATTTTTATTCGTATAACACCGCACATTTATTCGTTTTCTGCTCTAAGCGAGCTTAAATTTCTCCAAATCGAATGTTAAATAAAATTTAGCAAAACTCAAACTATAATAAGCTCAAAAACGCTAAAATAGTAAATGAAACTTGTGAAACAGTACTTAATTTAAATAATAGATCACCTAATCTTATCCGTGTTGTAACTGTTCGGAGCATATTGAAAGTTTATATAACATATTCCTGTCACGTCTTCCTATTGCATGATTATTATGATGTTTCATTTTGAATAAGACAATAAAAAATGTAAAAATCTTACACGTGCAAGTTGCTTCCATCTACCGGTGTCATTATTTAAAGCCTCTATCTCCCTCTTTCGCAATGCGAATAGCGCGAGTCCATACAAAGTTTGTCGTAGGCGACCGATCATTCCGCCTGAGACGCATCTATATGCGTGAAGATTTTACTACGTTAACCGTCAACTGCGGTCGTTAACGGTGCAGATTCTGAAGGACGTGAACAAAAATACAAATGAATTTCAGTTGGTCAAGTTGGGTCGCCTATTCCCAATTTAAACGTTCGCCGTAATAACGCGGTTCATAATTTTTGAGCGGTATGGGTAAACTTGAGATGAAATATTAAATACACTATAACTAACAATAACGGGGAATGGACATTGGGATGATAGTCAAACAAACATTTCAGCTGACGTTTCGGTTACTTAAATTTCATAAAAAAAATTGCATAAGTTTAATGAAGCCAAAATTAAACATATTTTAAAAGCTAATAATTATCCAGTTGACCTAATTCAAAAGTGTCTAAGTAAGTACAAGTTCCAGAACATTCATGTTAGAGTTTGTGGGACAATGGAAAAAGATAAAACTGCATATTGTAAGTTTCCTTTAATTGGTAAATGTGAAAACCAACTGAAGTCTATATTTGGAAACACAAATGTAAGCCTAGCTTTTTATAACCAAAGTAATATTGGTAGACTACTTTACAGTAGCCTTAAAGACAAGTTGAAAGCTAAAGAAGTTTCTAATGTTGTTTACAAGATACCCTGTTATAACTGTGAAAAATGCTACATTGGTCAAACGAAACAATACGTAACAAATAGAATCAACCAACATAGGTATGATTGTAATATCACTAATTCTAATAAAAAAGATAAGACAGCTTTAGCTATTCACCATTTTGACCAGGGAAACAATTTTAATTTTGAAGATTACAGCACTCTAGACAGTGAACCAAATTTGAGTAAGAGGAAGGTCAGTGAAATTATATACATTAATCTAAATAGAACGGTAAATTTCAGAATTGACACGGAAAATTTGAGTCAAATCTATAATCCTCTAATACGTGAGATGAAGTTAATGAATTAGTTTCCTTGAATTATTTTTCTTGAATTTATTTATTTATTCATTTTTATTTGTTGTTTTGTTTTTGGTGTTGTGGGAGTTTCAAGTTTTATGGGTTGGCTGCAGTTGTTTGTTGGCAGCCAGCCAGGTTGACATTAGCTATTGGCTGAAGGCAGGTCACCATTTTATTTTGTAAATGCGTTTTATATATGTTTTGGACATTACTTCATCATCCCTGTTACAACGAGATTTCTTGTTTTGAATGTGTTGCTTGTTGTGTTACGCACTGGTTTAATGATTTACATTAGTTTACTGAAACATGAAGGTAGGGATTTTACTTTGTAACTTTTGCACGCGTGTTTCATTACATGTTTTCTTCCTTTGTTGTAGCTTTGAAAAAGGTTTAAGTAAACCGAAACGTCAGCTGAAATGCTTGTTTGACTATCATCCCAATGTCCATTCCCCGTTATTGTTAGTTATTGTGTTATAATTCTTTGGACGTGAACATAACCTCAATATTAAATACACTGGTATAAAAACAAATTGCATTAAAAAAATTATAAATTTCTAGCTAATTATTATTTATTTTTTATGGCATTGTTGATTGAAATTGCAAGGTAGGCGGTTCCTACCTTGCCTACCCCGAGGAGCCGCCACTGTCTAATCCATTCTTGCAGCTCATTAATAAGTGAATAAATGAATATGATTGACTGAAGTCTGGTGTTGGGAATAACAAGCCCCTACACTGTTACTACAATATATTTCATCAAATATACAATGCTGTCCCTAAAGAATCTATTTCTATGGACCTATTAAAGGCATTTTTTACTTTGATAAAATTCAATCATACTAGTTATATGTATATACATATACAACGAAGTGCTAATGATGGAAAAAATGCAGAATAATCTAGAACAGCTCCTATTCTCTCAAGTAGCAAACTTTAGGAGTTTTACAGGAATTCGATAAGTGAACACAGGGTTGTACAACATGCTTCAAAAATAGATGAATTGGTCAATCTCGTACACACGCACGTCAATAATTTATAGGTCGGCAGAATTTTTCTCTTCCGGCGTGCAAAACAGTGCTCTAAACCTTTCAAAGTTAGAAACTATTAGAAGCTAAAATATTTACTCTACTGTTACTATAGAATAATCGAGATCCAGTGTCAATAGAAATCAATCAAATAAAGTAAAGGTCCTGTATTTCGAAAACGAATCAAGTTAGTCAAGATCGCTCCAAACTGTGCTCGAAAAAAGTATCGTGTGACACCAATGATACTAATACTGGAAAAATATTATAGAAGCAAACGCAGTGTTTAACATATTTGCATCAAAATCATTTTTGCTGTCTGCCTTTAGCTTGTTCTTTTATAGAATTATAGCTTGATAAATAGTTAAGTAATAAGTTAAGTAATAGAACCGATATATAGAAAGAATTTAAATATTTTAGTAAAATAGATCTAATGATAATTATAAATAAACTGGTAATTTAAGAAAAGATTTTAGAATCATCGTCGATATGAGAGCATTAATTATGAATTTTTATGTAATGTAATTTTATAGATTTCGTACAAGGGAATTTTTATTCTTACAACATAAATAACGTACAAATAACACTTAAAGAAAAGATGCAGGCAAGATACTAATTCGAAGATAAATACGTAACAGAACACAAATGCCTATAAAAATGTACTGAAGGTATGTTTTAATATAAGACTCATACACCTGAAATGAATAATATTTTACGTCCATATATTAGGTTATTATGACAAAAATTATTGATCTGACGTTTCAATTAGATACACCTGTAATCTTTGAAAACCAAGAGAACCTCCAAAAATTATCTGACACAGGCAGAAACAAAATTTTGTATTAATATTAAAAAAAGAAACAAGTTCTTTTTGAACCCTGCTGTTATCTTATTAATATAAAGAAGCATTAAACTAAAAATGCCGACATAGTAATCCAACGAAATTATATGTTAAAGGATGCTCTACAAATAGCCCTAATGCATTTTTTTTGTAAAATCAAAAATTAAAACTTATAACATCAGAAATAATTTAAATAAGAGTATTCGTTTTTTATGACTTGTTTATTATTATCTATTCTTACCTAAAAACAGTCTTAATTATTCATAGTAATTAAAAAGTGTTATAGACTGCTTGGTTGGCTATACAAGAAGATCAGTCGAAACTGAGCAAAAGAGAGTGCAAAAACAAAACATTTTTTTAATTTTACTTATAACAAAGGACACCAAAAGACTTATAAATAAAGTACTTTCATTTATATCAATTTCTATTAAATTCAACGGAAGTTACATAGTGCGCGTCAGGAAAGATGTCGCATTTTAGGAATGTAACACATTAAATGTTACTTTTTATATGCTTCTGTCAGATGTCAACATAACTAACTACCTTTGTAAACGGTATTACGTTTCAAATTAATATATGTTTATACTATGCAGTCTACATCCCAAACAATTGCAGAATTAACCATTTTGCTTTTGTTCATACTAATATGTTCATAATATTTATACCCTTATATAATTTACATGCGTTTAATTCGACTTATTTTAAGAATTGTAGGACCAATTGTGGGATTGCACGAACGATATAGAGATATAGCAATGAAGCGAATTTGCGCGAATGCTATTGCTTTAGTAGCCTTTACTGAATAACTTATAATGACAAATTTAAACTTTAATTATTTGAAGCTACCCTGTCAAAGGCACAGAAAAAGTATAATATTGTATAACCGAAAGCGCACTGCGTATTATCGTATTAATTTTTAATCAAGTCCGTAATGAAGTAGGCGCGCGTTGAAACGCACTTAACTTATTAAATGGATGGTAACATTAACGAATTGGTGCTATAAGTATGGCGTTTTTAACAAAACAGAAACATATAATAGATTCACTGTGTATCCAAGGATATGTACATGTGATTATTACAATCACAACTCCCTGAAATTAGAAAAATTAAACAGTTATCGTCAATTATGAAAAAAAAAACTTTTACATCTTAATCAACAACAAATGTGTCTCAAAGAAGAGCCCGGCATCAATATAAGTATAATTCTTGTTTCTTTTGCTTTCATTTTGAATTCGCAGAACAACACTCATAACTGGACTGGACATTGACCAAAGGCAATCTCCAGTTTTCTGCCCTCCTTTGCCCGCGCGGAATATTCTCACTTTTTTCCAACATAAATAAAGCTTTTACATTGAGAATTATTATTGTTATTATTGTTGTTTTCCGAAAATGTGCAATAGTCTTTATGCTTACCTACATTGTTGTTAATTCAGTAGTGAAAACCTCTAAGAAGAAATTTTAAGAAGTTCTTATTTTAGAATTACAGGCATTATACATTTTCCAATCTCCACTCGTGAAAAGATTTTTTCCGGGAATTCTTTAATGAATGAAATAATGTTATATCGAGACGCAGCCCAGGGGCATTGTTAGGTAAAAAAAATCCATTGACATACAAAACAGTTGGACATGTAATCCCATTACTCTGCAGATACGGACAGAAGATGTTTGCTATTTATTAAAAAAAAGGTTTCTCCCGATGTCATTAAATCCGTTATTAAATCTATCTACATCCCGATCTGATTGAATATTATCAAATAGAATAATTGTAGTCACTTTATGTGAGAGTAGAACAAACGGTTGTCGAAGGCAAACATCGGCTTTGCTGTAATAAGCTTGCAACACATATTTGATTTTTATACAACTTTACGACACCTTCCCACTGGTGAACCCGTTTTCAGCCAAATATTCTCTTATTTGTAAAACAGTTCTCTAATTGCTGTCTTCTTAATTAGAGAACGTGTTAAAATTAAATTCTGTGCAACTTTTTTCAATAATTCAAGGTTGCGAAGCAAAGAAATGCAAAAGTTTGTACTTTACAACAAAAAGGCTGCGGCTACTGACATGAAAGATCCACTCGAAAGTAATTTATTTTCTTCTCCTGCTGTTAGTATATTGTTGCTAGTCCGACATTTTGTTGGACTGGATGTATCCCTCTGTACTTATGAACTCTGTCGGTGTTAATATGTTCGATTTTCCGTTCTTATCGGCATACCATTTTCTACTGTAACTATACAGTTTCTTCGGATAAATTAAATATGCTTCTTTATATTTAGATAAAACAAAATAGACAGTTACCATCTACTAAGGTTTTAATATATACCGATCAGCATAAAGTTAATTTTGCAAGAAATATCGGATTAATCAATAATAAGACTGATCTGTAGGTGGTTTGTACAATACGTTTTCGCGTAAAATTAAAGTAATACGGAAGACAAAAATAAAGTGTTGGGGAAAAGGGACGTAATATGTTTCAGTATACAAATCGCCAAATAAGAATCAACAATCAGTATAAAGTTCTCCAGTTTGAGATGTCCCTGTTACTAATAATAAATTTTGTAAGTAATGGAAACAGTTGTTGGGGTTGGGACAAACAAAATTACCACCTATTAAGTGTGAATTATTTTATTCTTGAATAAAACAATTTACATCTCATGGACGGTAATTTTTTTGTCTCAACCCCATCAACTGTTTTTCATTACTTAATAATGAAGAGGGACGATACAACAATTTCACAAAATTTTGTAAGGATATGTAACCTCAGCAAAATGTGACTATCTACAGTTAACTACTGGATAAATTTACTTAAAATACTGCTGCTCAAAAAAATCTTATTAATTAAGTACCTAGCTTGGAAGCAATGTTTTAAATAATGTGCTTTGTTTCACGAGATTTATCCGATAGCTCTGACGATCGTCTCACAATGAATGCACCGTTGAAACCATTCAACTTATTTAATTTTCTTATAATCAGGCTTCAAGTAGCTTACGGTCAAATAAGATGTCGTTTGCTAATTTTAGCAGTACATGTATCTGATACATTATTACTAGTGCTGTCTATTCGTATTGAATATATCGAATACAGTAGAGCGAATAATCGTTCAAAATTTTCCCGAATAGTCGATATGAATAAACGAATATTCGTATTCGTCTATGCGGAAACGAATATTCGTGTTTGCTTTATTCGAATATGAATAAAGGAATATTCCTATCTTTTTCGAATCCAATATGTGTCTTTGAATAATATCAAAATTTGAACAGTTTTGATAGCATTGAAGTTCGCACAGGTAGATGCTTTCTTCCAAATATTCGCTTTCGAATAAATCGAATACGAATATTCTGTTATTCGTTTTCGAATAAAACGAATAGGAATATTCCCTTTACTCCATATACGAATATCGAATACAAGGATTCCAAATTCTGCCAGCACTAATCATTACCTCTTTTTGCAATAGACAACACAGCAGATGCCGCGTTGTATTTGATTAAAACACGAATTCACAACACTAAACAGTATTTCGGACTAGGTCAGTAAACAGCACAATTACGTCGTTATGTTCATGGCTATAGCTGCGATCGCTAGTTTGTCACGATTTTCTTTGCTCTTTTAAAAGTAAGTTCATTTTAATTGCACAAAAACAAGTTTTTATTACTTTGATATGTACCCGTTATGAGCAGAGCAGAGTAGAGAGGATAGAACAGAATGTGAGCAAAATGCAGTGAAAGCATGTACTTGATTTCAATTTGGTGTGTAGTTTRTAAAGTRGTACTTCGATATATGTACCGTCCACTTAAAGTCATAAGTTAATATTACATATTATGAACGCGTATATTTATTGATCGAGTAGTAGTGTTCAAAAATCAACATCTATTAATAAATTCGTTAGTTAAAGTTTTACGGTTTACAGTTTTACGTCAATAATTTACATTGATCTCAAAGTTTTGATAGAGTTGACAAACCTCTAATACTTGTTATTCAGAATATTTAATTTTAAGGATTTGTTCCATATTTATGTCCATTTTTTAAATAAGCGTGTATTTGTGTTTTATAATAATTAATTTGATCCAATGTAAAATAAAAGTCATATTCACTGCAATTGACATTGGACATGTCACACTTGTTTAGCTTTGCGTTTCTGGATTTGACTCGTAAAATAGTCTACGCCTCTATAGTAATTGGTTAAAACAAGTGCACTGTAACAAAATATCAAAACGCATTTCCGGTTTTACATAAAATGATTCATCAACCGTTGTAGTGCTACACAATTCTTTTTTATAACTTCTAATTATACTGACAACTTATTTCAGATTATATGTGTTTGCATTTTAGTAGTTGTAAATTAACTGACACATAATGTTATTTGAAAGGCGGTACAAGGCTGGCATTGTTCAAACTATATGATTACGTGACAATTTGGTAAAATCTATCGGAACAGAAACACCAATGTTATCTAAGAAATACTTTTAATTTACCTTTGTTTCTTAAGAACTTGTACACTACACTTATACTTAAAATATACCGCTATTTCTATATGAAACCTGCTTTTGGTTTATTATATTTTTCAATCAGACGGATTGCTTAGACATCTATTTATGCTACTAGTAATTTTAAACTTCCCTTCGTAATACTGAAAAAGCAACAAGCGCGCAAAGGACCTTCCTTTGGTACTGAAGATTTTGAAAACAACAAAATATATCTCTTAGAAGCGAGGGGTGTCCAGAATAAATTAAAATACATCTAACGTTCAACTTAAAGTAACTGAATGGTATACCAACTATAGCTAGGGAAAGGCAATCAGACAAGCTAACCATTCAACAAAATATGAGAGTATTTTTAATTACTTACCTTTTTATTTTTTAGTTTCTACAACACAGAAACTGGCTGTAGTTGTCTAGGGTAAATGCAGAACCCTGGCAAACATTCCTGGAAGGAAAACAGAATTTTAATTAGACATTATATAACATTTTTAAGTTTAAGAGCTAAGTAAGTCAGCCTTAGGTGATAAAGTACCAACTCAATTTTGCCAACCAAATATATGGTACCTACCTTTAACTTTAAATCTATAATCAATATACGTGCTACAATGCATAAATGACATAGCTAATTTATCATCCGTTAAAATTTACTGAACCACTCGTTCAGTTTTTGCACTTTGTTGCTGCTTTGTTTCAATGACCGTTTGACTAGCATTCGTCCTTGTATGCTTATATTTCGTAACATGATTACCTTTAATGATAACGATATATTACGAACATGAGAATTCCTTTTTCCAGGTCATGCTTTGGGTCAAGTGCTGGGCATAAGTAATACTGTGCAGGTATTTATAGGCTGCATTAATATATGCACATAATTGATCGTTCACAAGCAAAAACACCTATTTTAAAAAGCAAAAGTAACAGTATAATGAATTATGTAAAACTTTTACCTGCCAAGAGAGGTATATCAGATTCCTGATGATAATGTACAAAGATCAATATGCTATATTTTTGTTTCCGTTTACTCTAAGTTTCACCCTTCCAGTATTACATCGTTGTTTTACTTGGGTCATAAAGAAAATACGTGTTAAGTTAAAATAAGTTCAAATAATAAAAACAGTTAGGTATATGATATCATTTTAATGCTATTTAACACGACAAATTCTGGAATATCTTTGTGTGAAAGTGGTACATTTAGTATAGGCCCCTAGAGCGTTGGTTTTACAGAATGTTGCTAAGGCAACAAAATTAAAAAAAGTTCCATAACAGTAGTAAACGCTTATTATATAACATTTTATCAGTTGTCCATCTTTTATGCACTATTTGTTTACCTCTTCCACTAACATATCGCTGATGTAGATACCATAGATATTACACAACCCGCAGAAATCCGGGGCATTCAGGAAAAGGATATAAGATACGGCAGAAACAGCAAGAGATTTACTACATTCTATTGGCTAAGTCGAAGAACATCCATTGCATTAAATGACTACTTGCAAAAATTTTAGTAGATAATTACATCCAACCAGAAAAAAACTGGAAACATAAATTGATGCATGATTTCTGACCTAAGAAGAGTAAGTACGTAACGTTTGAAATGTGTAAAATGGATAAAAAAAATTCTGTTCGAAAATAAATATGACCTGTGTTTAAAGGAACCGGAAGCAGAGAAGAAGAGTTCTGGTTCATTTGACATCTAATAGTAATTAGGGTAATAAAGGAGTGTGTTTCATAATACCTGTGTGTAGAGATAAGGTTCTTTACCACCAATTGCGTTTTGCCTCAGTTTGGTTGGAGGGGGGTAGTCAAGGTGAATTTGAGCCCAGGCAGAATTAACAAACTTGGTAGATAATACAGGTTCTCGGTTTGGTGCAAGCGGTAACGATGTCAAAATTGACCAATACATATGTTTATTTGTTTATTTATTTGAACTCGTGTCAGACGATATTTTGAGGTTCTCGCCTTTGACAAAAATTACAGACGTAATCGAAGCGACCCTTCCGAAAACATATTATCTAATAATCTTACTTTTATTACCGATATGCAATCCTCTCTTTCAAAAGCGCTTTTTGGATGCGTTTAGATTCTTAACAAAAAAATTGTATTTTTAGATCCTACAATCGCCACCAGGCGCACTTCAATCCTTGCGCAGGAACGTACTCTCGATTTATTTATAGAATGATATTTTAGTAAATACGTCATAAATTTAAGCAATAGCTTCAAGAGGGAAGCATCTTTTAGACGACGTGGTTTGCAAGTATTTGCAAAATTTTAAAACGTTTTACCCTATTTAGTGTTAGAAACTTGATAATAATGCTTTGCATAATCGTTACTAGTACGAAATACATCGAAAGGAAAAAATCAAACGCACACGTCTCCAACCAGCTAATAATTTACACGTGCGGCGTTCGGATCCCAATGGAGATGAGATGTGAGTTCAGTTTAATATTTGCTATTTACCTTGAATATAAATACAGTATATTCCTCAGCCGGGGAATGGATGATTGGACAGACTTAAAAACATCAGCCTTTAGATTGACTGCAAAATTGCCGCATCTAACACAGTGTGTTTATTTTAATGTTTTACTATTTAGTTTCTCCAATTTACTTTTGCCTCGAGCATAACTTATAGCCATTTTGTCCTCTCAGAACATGTTGTCTGCTTATTGCTGATTCCACTTAAAATGTTCGGTCGTTAACCTTTTGTACCAGGTGGTCAATAAACCTTATTATACAATTTAAAAATCACAATAAAGTCACCTATATATATTGTGTTCAGTCGGTGAGATGTGCTAAGCTTGCTTTAAAGTGAATGACGTTCTCAATTCACGACGGAAGAACTCCGCCCATCAAGCGCCACGAGCTGTTGCGGTAATAATAATCCTCATGATTTAGATATGGCACTGTATTACTCAAAGTACATTTTCCTATTTTTTTGTGTACTTTTAGCCCTCTTCACTGTTTTATTAAACAAATTTCAACCGTTGTTTCTCTCATCACTGGATTCTCAAAGTAATTCTCTATTTCTGTTTTACTGGCTTTGATTAGCAGCTTTATAAAAATATTGCTGTTTGGATTAAAGACTGGCGATTATCGAAATTGCCCCCAAAGACCAGCTTTTCAGTCATTAGTAATAATATGGCTATTATTGGGCACAACGATAGAAGTGTACTGCTCTGATTGTTGGCTTTAAAGAGGAGATCAGCAAGGATTAGCTGTGCAGCTGGGAATTAAATGGGTAAGGAGGAAAAAATCAATTCTGAGAAGGATTGTTCCATTCATCTTGTTCTGAATATGTGTTGTTCAGTAATTGAATTTTCTTCTTGTTGGGCGTTATATATCTTATGCGCTCCGTTTGCAGAGTGCGTATATACATTAAAATGGTTTTGAGGAGCCTTCCTAATATGGAATTTATCTTGGCCGTTTGACATCCACAATTTTTAGCGTTACGATAAAAAATTCCATGTTACACTACAGGGACATACAAATGTTACTTATACTCTTACGGTTTAAGTCGTGTTTAACTACTACCAAATTCTAATACGACAAACATAGATCTAACAAACAATAATTAAAGGCAAAGCAACAATTACACTGTATCTTTTGAAMATGTATAAAAACGGATACTTAATACACTTCRGTAACGATTATTGTCAGAAARCAAAAATATATTGAATTATTTTWATTTTGTACGCCACACAGCGCGAATGAATCAAGKGGACTGCTTTCTGCGCGACCAGTGRATATATTAATTTAAATCGCCGATAGATTAACACTGAATATTGGCCAACGCTTCACCCTTGTTTTGGGTCTAAAGGCAAACTAGCTGTCTCTCAAGTATATCGGGTGTCCCGGGTTGCCTGTCGCACTCTAATAACTTGATTATATCAATTAATATGTAATTATATAATATGTAGATATGTAAAACATCAAGCTGCCTTAGATGCCGCTGTAAAACTGGCACAAAAATGAATTGTGTCAAAATAACGATAGACAACTGTTTTGGTTTGAAGGCTTCCGTAGTTCTTGTTGATGATATGTTGTTTTCCGGGCTGGTTCCCACGTTGGTTATTTGTCCTCGACTTTTCGACACTTATGTCGGTGTCTTCCTCAAAAGTAGCTCTGAAACTGTTTCAGAGTTAGACAACTGTTTTGTTTTGTAATGGCACAGTATATCTTTGATTAAATATTTTAATAGAACATGTTTTTCTGAATACGTGTATGTGCAGAAATATTTGACTTTTTCCGACAAGATTTTTTCAGTAGATTAATATGCTGTGATTCGTAAAAATAAATAATATTAATATATTAAATAAAAACAATATTTAAGAGTACTGTCATTTGTGAACGAAAGCCTTACTTCTTTAAATATGTTATTTCTACAAGAAGTCTATTAAATCCACTTTATTCAATAAATTGGCACAGCGCTTTCAGCTATTATAAGCCAATAAGAAGTTTTAAAGAAGTGTTTGAAGTCAAGATTGCTTATTTCAAATTTGACAATGTCAGTTTTATAAATCCTTCTGTATTTCTGTATTTAGATTATTAGGCACTGATAATGTCATATATTAGCTGAAAGCGCTTTGCCAATTTGTTATCTGGGACACTCGGTATATTGAGAGGTTAATGAAGTTAGAATTAGTTGTTCCCCCTATCGAAACGATTTACTATCCAATAAGCGACCATGGTTTCAGCCAAATCCCGAATGTATAATTCATTTAAGTATTTGTTTAGGAACCAACGGTTGTCAAATTCTTGCCTCTTATCAAACTGTGTATCGGTATTCCGATAGCTGCTAACTATGACCTGAATTGACTTTCATTTGATAGTATACATCACTCAATTTCATTTGTTTTCAGTCATTGGAATAATTTATTCACTAAAGAATATCTGCAACTATCGAATAAATCGATAGTTTTTGTTCTGTAGTACCCTTCGATACCGAAAGCTATCGAATAATTCGATTACTTGCAAATTGTAGAATAGTTCATTTATTTTAATTCGATAGTGCGCATCACTAGTTAGAAGCTCTAGATAAAATCCGGTTAAGGTTGACGAAAAATGACCTTCCTTTAGAAGTGAATTGTATTTTTTTCAGGGTCTAAGATGGCGCTGGAATCGCTATCAACTCAAAAATCTTTAATAGCAACTAGGTGTCATTTAAGCTTTCGCGGCCAGCGGTAGATATGATAAAATTTTCTCCTTACTAGCTATTATACAGTGGTCTAATGTTCTTTCTTCTTACGTTTATGTTACAATTGTTTTGAGAACCACTTTCATTCTCTGAATATGCTTGCGTTGATAAAACTGAAATCCCACATAACACGGTTATGGAGGTTTCAGTCATCTGATGACGCTTTTGAGTCACATTTACAAGAAATGAAGCAAGTGGAAGGGACCTTGATAAAGGCGGACAAACGCGTGATGCAAGACGCCCTCAAACTGATTTGGGACACATGCGCTGATCTACCCTATCGGCAATGCTAGTTGTCCGTGTCAGTTATTACGATTGTTATATTGCGCTTTGCTGCTATTTTTATGACACCGATGTAGAGAGCGCACGCGAGGTTCAGTTAGGTGTAAGTAGTTTTAAATCCCTATTCTGAAGTTATATTCGATTACTAACGAACTCTTTGAAATACTGCTGAAATGTCCAGCTTAGTTAACATGGAAAATAGGCTTGTCGTACATTATGGAATGTTTAGAATGAGTTGACAGATTTCAATATTTTAACCACTGGCACTTATAAAATAAGAGTTACTTTCAAACGAAGTGTAGCATGACCCCACTTGCTATATAAGACTTTCAAGTTAGTAACAACTGGACGTAATCTTGGACCTCAAGATTAACATATAACTAACTTGCCCGGATTTTATTTGAACTTTCTAATGTAAGACGTTCAAGAACTAGGCTGAGAGAAGTTAGATTCTTTCAATTATTGATAGCAGCACGCAGTATGCAATAATATTCATATATCAATCGGTGTTATTGCGTCCTTAGGAGAAATCTATATTTTGTATCTGATAGGTACAAAAATATACTTCAAAGCGAATACTTAAATATGTGACATATTACACTGCTCCGTGCATATTGCTTTCAAGTATCGGCCTGCATCCGATGCTGAAACGTATAGATATCGTAAGTCTTCAACCGATGCCAAAACTTTGGCGCATGCCATCCGCTATATCTGTCTTCTAAAACATGTGTGTAATTCTGATATATCAATAGCGTTTCAACATGTCTAGTCTAAAGTTTACGTATGCGAACGTTAATGAAATTGAAGTGGTGTGTTAACCAAATGCATTGCGTTTACGTGCTTTAGTAAAATAAGTTGTAACATTCATTAAGAAGCAGAGCATTCTTAAAACCCTGAATAGCACGACTCGCAGATAACCAGAATTGAATAGATTGTTAGTTTCAAGTGTTAAACTCACTCCTACATGAGACTAGCCATTTTCAGTCAGTTTATATTCGTCTGATGAGGGAAGCGATGCGAATGTATCGTATGCTACTCAACGTCCAGAGCGTCATTCCTCTAATTGATTTCAAACAATTTCAGTAAACACGCGCTCAAGCTTGCTCGTCTCTAGTCTACTTGATGGTGCAGTTGCCGTAAAGACGCTTCTGCAAATTACATTTACCCTGTTTTACAGGAAACGTTATTTACCGCCCCCAGTCCTCGTATCCTAACTATCCTATTGAGGAAGAAAAGGATCTAATAAGGGTTAAATACAAAATATAAATTGCAAACGTTGCCCAAGCATTGTTACTTTTTATTTCGCTCTGTCGCATTGTCGAATCTGTCCAAACATAATACGCAATTAAAAAAAGGAAAGGGCACTGTCGGGGTGGCGCTAGCTCATTTTTAATTAAGTGCAAATAAGGAACATTAGGCTGGGAGCACTAATATTTGCTAATGGTAAATAAAACTACTAAAAAAATATTTAAAACTTATAATGAATAATAAACAAAATTTTAAAACAAGCAACGGAATGTAGGTATAAAGAAAAACTAAATAAAATGAACAATACAACACAGTTTGAAATTTGAAAAGAGTTAATTATATGATGTAACACGGAACCATAAATCTAGCCGAATTTGTTCCTAACATTGTACTAACAAACAAAATAAACTTAACAAAGTTTATTAAAAAAGTTAATTAAAAATCTATGAACCTCTATTGGTTCTATATCGTTTGACATTGCTCTTCTTGCACCTGGTGGGTTTTGCCAAGTTGACCTCAAAAATTAGGTATAAGCAAATAGCTAACTGAAGCTTTATATAACTTTTATGTTTACTCATACATTAATAGGCAACATTTAGTCGTCGGAACTCTGAAGTTCCTCAATCCCGTATGTCATATTATTTTTGCGCATAGTGCCGCGTGTGCTACATTGTTTGTGGAAGACTCTCGGAAACTATACCACACAGAAAACAAAACCAATACATATGTTTATAAAGTTGAAAGCTGTAACGCGTTTTTTAGCATTGTAATAAATAGAAAAGTACATAAATGTAAACTTGACAATATTATACACAATAATACTTGCATCATACCAAGTGTATAGCCAAAACCAGTTCTATGCCGTGCTGTCTGCGCTAGACCTAAACTGCACTGATGAGCTATAGTGATGGCGAAACAGATCTATCTGCAGTTGGTTGCGGTGCAGACAGCACAACATAAACATGCATTTTAATGTATGTCGTTTCTGCTCGCTTGCAAAAGGTGCCGTGGGGGCCTGCTGTCAAATTGAAGTATACAGGTGCATGCCAATTTGTCACTTCCTTTAGGAAGTAGATCCCATATTGGCAGCTAGGTGGCTTTGTCATCCCGTCAGTGTAATGGCATTGCCATCTAAATTCTTACTTATATTATACACGATCCTAGAAAGTAAAACTATGTTAAATTAAAACTACATAGCGTGTTCGCTGTCTGATAACCAAGTACAGACAGTACTGCTATTTAGGCTCTGACAACGGAGCTAAAGAATTGTACTGCGCTATTATCATCTTCTTTATATCTGATAATTGATTTATAAAACTAAAGCCATTGCGCGCTTTTGTTGGTAACCTTGAATATATAAAAAGCAGCCCCACTTGAACACACCGTTATTGTTTGAATGAAACTTGTTCATCGATACGGCATTTTTCTTTGGATCCCGGGAACATGCAATATTCCTCAGGCATATGACGCACGCGTTTCTTTTAGACGGCAGCGTAATGAATACTCCTACGCTCTCGCTCCTTTCCACGGTTCCCTTTTTTTACAATCACCTTAATCACTAAACTCATTCAGCTATAATTCGGTAATTTTGTTGACTTACGGATGCCTTGTTAAGCAATTACCATCCTACGGGAGACCTTGCGTAATCCAGGGTAGTGCCAAACTACGTTGTTAGCTCGTATGAATTCACAAGGGTGAATCTGTAAACGGTATATCCGGGATTTGGTAAGAGTTAATTTGAGCTAACGGTAATAGTAGTGTGAAATCCGGAAGGATGCCCAGATTTCTGATTACAAGTGGTATTAGAAAGATGCGAGTTGAATCAAACTGGGAATATCGCTTGCCTGCCATTTTGAAAATTTAGGATTGGTTGACAACATCGTAGAATTAAAAACATGTTAAGGGTACAAGTTTGAGGCATATTAAGAAATCATTACTTAAGAAAAAAACCAGTAAGACACATTTGTGCAGCAACAATTGCGTGCCAGTCCATTTTTGATATGCTAAGGAACTGATCAAACGCAGAGAAAATGTTAGTGGTTAACTTAACAAATAAATAAGTTATTGAAAAGTAATTCTTTTATTTATTAACAATGCAAATAATGTAAGTATAAAATTAGATGGCACCGCCATCTGGTAAGTATTACATTGGCATGATGAAAAAGCATATGATAATACTTTTTCATATATAATTTTTATTAGTAGACGGCTGAACATACCGACGGCGACGGTCTATGAAGGCAACACGATCGGTAATCGGTATTCATTAGACTGGATGTCAGATGACGTCACCATGATGTGACCCTAGTGCATACTGAGTACGAGAACTATACACGAATTAATTGTGCTTAAAATGAAGAAGATTGCTAGTATATATTTGAGTTAATATAGATGCTATAGATTCTGACAACTATTTATTATTATTACTAATAATAATAATAATAATAACAGTACTATTTATTGAGCAATATACAAAGATATACATTGTTCAAAAGACCTCTAAATCGGCAGAGCCATTTTACATTCTGGGCAGTTCCATATAAATTTAACAGAATAATTCAATCCAATCTAATCTAGAAACCAACAGTTGAGTATGAAGCAAATAGAGATGCTCGAAACATTCAAATACTCAACAACCACGCCACCCCCAACAAATCATCCATTCTATCAGTTCGCCCAAGGTCCCTACCTCTCTGAACGTTATATATTCAAAACTACCTTTAAATTTTTGAGTTGTATGCCTAGGAATAAAAAGACTATGTACAAAACGCATGTCTGCGTTATGAATATGGGATCTCCGAGTCAGACGTTCGCAAAGATATGTCGGCAGCCAATTACAAATAATCCTTCGCAAAAACACACAAAACGACAGTATATATCTCTCATTAAGTTTTAGAATCTTAAACTGTCTGTAATATGGAGTGACATGGTCTCTGTAACCTATTAAAATTGAGAACCGTAGACAAGCATTTCGGAATAATTGAAGTTTGTCCCTCACTGAATTACTCAGAAATTTGTAGTACACAGTGTTACAATAATCCATATGACAGAATACCAATGCATTGACAAGTTTCCATTTTATTTCCGGTAATAGTGTACTCTTGTCCTTCCACTGTCATTTTAATTTCCACCACGCTATTAATTACTTGCGCACAGCATGTTGTTCAAAGGTCAGATGCGAGTCTATTACTACACCCAGGTTTTTGACTTCCTTGGAGGGAGGAATCACTTCAGAGTTTAGTAGGGTCGCACTGTGGCGATTTCCGAATGCAATTTACAGAGCCGATACACATCACCTAAGTTTTCCTCGTATTCAGTTGAAGACCATTAATGTCAGTCCAGTCAACTATTGATCGAATAGTCTTGTTAATTACATCTATAGTCTGATTAGCTTCCTCCGGATAGCACGAGACGTAACATTGAATGTCGTCCGCATAGCAATGCACTCCCCAATTCTCAGGCATCATTCGAGGAAAGTCGGCAATATATACGCTATACTCGATCGGACAGAGAGCTTCTAAACCATTTGAACGCCATACCTTCTATGCTACAGTATTGAAGCTTAGACAGAAGCAACTCACGATTAATCGAGTCGTGTACACAAAACGCTCACAGGTCTCAAGACGTTTATTGTTGCAATTCGGTTTACTTGAGGCAATGGTGTTATTAAGGCTTTCTTCCAAAGAGTTATCACTACACCACTTATGAGGCAGTAATTTCTGATATGGGTGATGGCAGTTACGCAAAAGGGCAACACATGCTTAAACATTTTCAAATTGAGCATGTCTATTCAAGATGGTTCGACTTCAATGACCTGATAACAGCAATCACTTCGCATCCGGTGACAGCAGCAAAACCATTGAGCCTCACCATATACTTAGTCAAGATGTTATCATATGCAAATAACCAATATCTAAAGTAGATAACACAAACATTAAAAAAAGGAACTCAAGTACAAAAGACATTACAGTATAGATACATTGACAAACTGTGAATGCGTATAATTGGTGCACTGATCTCCATGAAATTTTACTAGAATAATGTAGTGAACATTGAAATTAATCTTTATTTTGAATAAAAACTTAAGTTTATGTATAAATCACAGCAGAGGGTATAAATTCATAAACAAAGACAGTGATCGATGTTTCATAATCTCCGACGTGCTATTAAAAGTGTATGTAAGTTTGTAAGTAAAGTAAATGTGAAATGTCCTCTGCAGCTGTATGTTGTATATCAAAGGGCTAACATGACTTGCAGGATAGTTATATCATTTAAACTTCGGATGGTGTTATTATGAGCCACACCAGTGGATGCACATGTCGGCTCTTACTTTAGCAGTACAACAAAGTTGAGATCGATCTCGATTATTTAGTGATCGCTCGAACCCAAAGCCCGAATCATATGTTCCTACAAACTTGCGACGTATTTAGGTACTTGGTATTGTAGTCCTTTTTTCTTTAGTCCTGAACAAAATTATGTCACATTCAGATAGTAGCCTAATGTATTTTAGAAAGCCGCTCCAACGATTTGTGTATTGGCAACTGCTACTTGCAAAGCGAAAAGCAACTATTTTATACGAGTAACCCTGACCTTTACATAAGTATTTTAAAACTGTAATAACATTTTACTTTTTCAAATATTTATAAATATATTTAAAAAAGTATTGCCAAAAGTAAATCCTTGTTAACTGGCCAATACTTTGGATAATTTATATTTTTTTAGTACGGGTGTTCAATAAAAAATGAGGGAAGTTCGATCGCAGCAAAATTAATGTTACCTATTCAGGATTCGCTAATGCTGATAAAGTGTCTGCAGATTGGTGACTAAAATATTTAAAGAATAACCAGGATAGAAATTATTGCACTATTCAGTGTATTAGCGGTAACAAAAGTATGGAAAGTATCAAAACAACTAATTATTTTAAAGTATGAGATGTACCAAAAGTAGAGAAATGAAAAAGCGCTCCTTGTCGGTAGTGCTACAAACGGTTGCGTGGCGTGAAGCAATCTAAGGGATGCTTAACTTAGGAATACGGTAATTTAGTGGTTTCCCTATTGCATGCTGTGCCTGCAGATAGATAGAAAATTCTAATGTGATGTCCCGTTCCCACATTTTTCTACTGTGGCMTCGTCTGCTGGTCGGATCTTTTGTGCCAAATTTGCAAATCCAGGACCGTCATTTTCGAATTTCTGTTTCTGCCATTTGAACTTTTATCAACAAAACTCTATTAAATATCAATGTTGATAATGTATTTTTATTCGTTAAAATTAGATATCTTATTAACGTMATGTGCAGAGTTTTACCATGTTAGTTTAGTTTAGGTAGGCCATGCCGTGTGACAATCGAGACAAATGTCAATGGTTCAACTGTACCGATTGTATTCTTGTAGTTGTTGATTGTTATCTATTATTTAATTAAATATTAATTTAAAAATTCTACTTATATCAATGCTATCTATTCACATAAAACTTAATTACTTCGCCACTGCCTTTGCTACAAAGGCGCCAATTACTTGAAAATAGATCTTTCTTGGGTATAACCACGTCTCTTCTTAATTTGTAAATCAATTTATTTTTATAGTTATTATACTGAGGGCTTATTTTCTTTAATTTTAAATTATACGTATTCAAATGACAAAAATACGAGATTTTTAATCATTATACATATAATTTGAGCATGAATAAAAGTAATATCGTGTAAATAGATTTAAAAAAAAATACAACTCCGAGTCAAAAATGCAAGTTAGACTAAACTACTATTGAATAAATTACGAGTTTAGTTGCCACAAAACAAGAACGGCTTACCTTAGGATTTTACCAGTTTTTCTCAAATAATAGCCTGCAAACATAGTAAAAAAAGTAGTCGTCCTATGCAGTTTTTCTTTAGAAATCAAGGGCAGCAATTTTTTATTTCGTGGTTTGTGTATACTATTTTGGTAATAAATTCTTAACGAAAAATGACACTTCCCTCGGGTTTTCACCACTATCTTTCTTACACTACAGGCTACAAAACAAAGCGAAAAATATATATACCGTTCCATTTAAATATTTTGCGAAAATGAGATAAATATGACAATTTTCAAAATGGCGCCCTCTACAGCTATTTAAAGAAAGCAATTTTGGAACAATTCACCATTAATATTAATTACCTTGAAACTCGCTCTAAAATGAGTCCTAGTTCGTCAAATTTGGTTGAGGCGTTTAGAAGATATAGCATCTAGAAGTTTAGGTGCTATTTTGCTTTATAGTGACGTTACTATGGCAACCGGAGGAATAATGTTGTAACGAAAATTTTACGTAATTATACATAGATTTTAAAAATTCTATTTTTCACCTTAATTTTACCAGCAAGTTTTGGACTTATTTGCGTTTATGTGTAACGGGGATTTTCTAGATACGATTTTTCAAAAAAGAATTTCCCTCAAAGCGATAACTCGCTAAACAAAATGACGTCGAAATTGGGGGTATTATTTTGCAAGATATACGAATGGCCTTTCAAGATTAATGAGACCAGGTGATAATTTGCATTCCAGATTTTAGTCTTCGTAATATCTCACTGTTTTAAATGGCGTGGATACATTGTATTCATGCCATTATTCAGAAGTAAGAAACCGCAGTTGGTGGAAGTAGAACCTAACGATTTACGTGCCCTGGGTGGCACTATAGGGCTGAAATATAAACCGCTGGAAGAGAAATGAATAACAAGCCTATAACAAAAGTTGTAAACTAAAAAAAAAACGCTTTGGTAAACGGCTAAATTCAGACACCGGTATTACTGACCAAACAATAGCTTATGTAAAAGAAGAAATGCCAAAGAAAACACACCAGCGCTAGATGCGCAAAATCAGTGAAGTAGAAGGAAAACTCAATTTAAAAATAACTCAGGTCTTTGATTTCCATGAAATATGAAAAAAAGCTAAAAGTAGCAGGGAAATAATACCTTGTCGCACACAGTACTTCACTAAAGTATTGCGTTACAACATACATATAAAACATCCCCAATAAAACAAAAACTTTGTACTAAGGGTACATTACTCAACTTCTACAATTTGTACCTAAAAGCATGTCATTTTTGGTATAAGCATTAATACATGGGTAGTCTACAAAATGTCTAATTGCGCGTACGTCTAATTACACGCCGCACTATCGATTACTACTTCCAGACCTTCACTGTAAACGTATTTATATAAAAAAGAATAAACAACATACGGTATAACTAAGCTGCACGAATCTGATGATGTTGACTACTTAAAAGTTAATACAATGAAGCTATTTATTAATATTTTTTGTTGATCACGTGATCATATATTATCATCTTTTAAAAATGTATGTCCGCAAACACGAACGGCATTTAAAACCCCATAGCACAGCGTTTGTCACGTATTTGCTTTTATAGCCATAAAACGATTAGCTTTAACTATCTAATATCACTGGCTGTGGTTACTAGCGTCTCTGGAACATCAAAGCACAAATGCAATAGGTCGTTGCTTTCAAAGTGAGAGAAAAGCACAATAATGCAATCTGACGGAATCTTGTGGAGCAACAAGGCCACATGCTGGACCTGCTATTGCAGAGTCCTTTGATTGCTAATGGAAGGCGACTTCCGATGCACTATTATGACAAATTCAATCGAATTCCCTTACAAACGCGTTTAGTTATATTTTCAGCTCGTTAGATGGACAAGCTGAAAACCGACTGTATAAACAAGACAAATATCATCTAATATTACATTGGAACTTTTTCCGTTGATCATACCAAAGTCCTGTAGTAGGCCTGACCTTTACGGCAGATCTTTATTGTTCGTGTCCAACTACGCAGTGTATCTGCGATACCGCATTACAGTGCTTCTCTCTCTCTGACATTCACGTATCTGTAATAATTTTGTTTTTAAAATGCAGAAGATTATTACTAATATGTAGCATTATATTAATAATTTAACCCAAATACAACCGTGCGAATAGGATAGATTACAACAGCTAGTAGATTGCATTAAATGTAATCTCAAATTTTGAGATTGTTTAATAGAAATGATTAGTATTGATAATTAAAAAATATACAGGGTTGCTGCAAAGTATGGAACCAGCAGGATATTTCAAGTTCTGTTATACCGATTTCTTTGAAATAGGGTATTTGCCATGTATTTATATTTTATTAAATTGCATATTAATAGGTAGCATCTAATCCACAAAACAGCTGGGACAGCTTATAAATTCGAAAAAATTGATCGCAAGGTGTATTTTTAATATTAAAAATGTGAATATTTAAAGGGACCGCCAAAACGCGAACATATTGGCCGTGACGTCAGGTGTCTTGGAAATGGCCGCTTGTTTACATCTGGGGTCAGCGCGTCACGCGTCAGTCTCAGCCCGTCAATTCATCAGTTTGTTGTTTGCGTGACAAGCGAATTAAAATATGCCAAGAAAAACTGAAATACTTACGAATTATGACTTCTGAAGGCATGTTCATTGTTATGGAATTTGTGTACAGCGCCGAACGGTTCAACGCGGCGGAGATGAGGAACGTAAAAGCAAAAGCAACAGCATAAGTGAACTTTTTATCAAATTAACGTAGCATTGATAATTTGATTACAGTGGGTTGTTGGAAACATACTATTTGTAAATATAATAATGTAAGAATCAAAAATGTACCCCAAACTTGACATTTACTTTAGAGGTCAGAATAAATATAAATTGCCATTTATTTTCGGGGCTCTTGCGGCTCGTGTCCGGTCTGGCTAACAGCCGAATATATGGGGAACAACGTTGTTCTTTATTATAACATTTCCCTCTATTAACTTAAAACTCATATAATTTTTTATATCCTCTTCAAGCTATAACAAAATGGAAACTGAATGGTAAACACTTATAACCCCAAAAAGAATAAGAATAAGACGACCGTCACAACAGAAAAACAAACTTTGCGATTTCGGCAGATCACGTCTAGGGGCCTTAAACAACTTTTTCATACATTGATAATTTCGAGGAACGGTTACAAAAATTGTATTAGATGTACTGACTGAAGTACTTTTATAACCATGTACAAAACAACACTTGTTTTGTTTTCCATACATAATAGATGCTTGTAAAACTACACAAATCATTTTTCGGTGCGACATCTTACACCGTCCTTTCAATAAACACCACACAAGAGCCTTTTCAATACAAGAATGATACTACAGCATTAAACAGCACGCTCCTCGGTAATGTTTACATGACACTTGACGTCACGTGTTGAACCACCTTGGATAGAAGCGTTTTGGCGGGGACTCCTAAGATTCGAATTTCAGACCTGAAATTCTCTACCAACAAATATTTTTTTGTTTTTTTTTACATGGCGTACGATATATATGCACTTCAAAATTCATTTTACGTAATTTTCAAAAAAAGTGGTAATACCCAATTAAGCATGGCCCTATGGGTAACTAAAATGCATTTTCTGGAATTTTTGCAACTGCACGTCAGCTCTCGTTTCCGAGATATGGAGGCAAGTTGCATTTATTTTAATGGGAATGGGGGTGGGGGGTGAAAAGACACATTGAAAAGGATATTTTTCCTGATTTCACAAATGTATTACGCTTGTACAATTTATTGCTTCTGAGTTGAGAAAAGTGTGATATCAAACTTGGGTCTTGCAAAAAACCAGATTAATTATCGCTAATGTAAGAACAAAAACTCCAGGTGTCTCCAATTTCCTCGTGACTGGTGATAATTTTTATTCACTTTGTTATTTGCAATCGCAGTGCCTCAGTTAACTGAACATGATCCCTTCGAAATTTTAATGATGATTGGAGATAATAGGCGAAGTTATTCGAAGGTAGTTGCACTCTACAAAGCAATTCATGAAGATCGTGAACCAATTGCTAGATCAACAGTTAATAAACCATTGCAAACATTGCGGTGTCAAAAATGGTCAAAAACTAGGACGTCCAAAGGTTGCTACGAGTAAGAAAAGTAGCTTGAATGTCCTTTTAGATGTGCAAGAGAATCCCAAGTGCTCCGTACAACAGCGTGCTCTCACTCACCATATGAGCAGAAGATCTGTTCAGAAAAAGTTTCATCCATACAAAATTCACTTATTACGAGAACTGGGCGAAGATGATTTCGATCGTAGGATAGCATTTTGCGAAACTGCTATGAACATGATATATGAAGATAGAAACATTTTAAATTGGTTTATTTTTCTTGATGAAGCGACCTTTTGCCTCCATAGTAATGTGAATAGACATAATTGCAGATATTGGTCGGACACAAATCCACATTGGATGAAACAAGTCCACACACAACACCCTTAGAAAGTGAATTGTCTGGTGTGGTGTTATCGGTGAGAACATTATTGGGCCCTTTTTCATCGATGGAAATTTGAATGGGGTCAAGTATTTACAGCTCTTGCGCGAACACATTATACCAAACTTATTAGCCCGTTCTCTAATCGTGAAAATGCTGCGCATCCTTCTGAACAGATATGGTTTCAGTAAGATGGTGCACCGCCCCATTATGTAGTCAACATTCGTACACATTTTAATGCGATATTTCCAGACGGATGGATTGGTAGGCGCACGCCGCTTGACTTTTTCCTGTGGGGTATCTGAAAAATCGTATTTATGCTGATCGGCCATATATTAAAGAAGATTTAAAAGAACAAAGCAGGACAGAAATTCAGAACTTATCTCTAAATATGCTACAATGAACATTAGAAAACTTTTAATCGAGGCTGCATTACTGCCAGGAAGTAAATGGGGAATATTTTGAGCATCTTATCTTTTGTAATGTAAATCTGAATAAATACTGCACTTTTCACGGAATAACGTTTTTTTTTACTTTTTGGGTACCTGTTCGCAAAAAAATATCTAGCTTTTTGTGTATTTTCATTCTTTTCGTTCTTTGTTAGGCTCAGTTATTGTATTTACATTTTTCTCAACTCAAAAGCAAGAAATTGTACAAGAGTATACATTTTTGAAATCAGGAAAAATATCCTATTCAATGATGTACCCTTTGACCCCCTTTCACATTTAAAAAAATGCAACTTGCGTCCATATATCGGAAACGGAAGCTGATATGGAGTTGAAAAAATTCCAGGAAATGCATTTTAATTACCCGTAGGCCCTTGCACAATTTCAGAAAAATCGAACAGAACCTAAATTATTTTCATACTTGATTTTTATTATGAAATAAAGCAATTCGGTTGACATACGGATGCACAATGTCTTTCATTATTTTATATTGTTGTCAGGCTTTTTGACAATTTTAAGACGATGTCGCTACTATTTGAATTAGAAGACGCCATAAATTACGCCCCCGCAAAAAGGGTGGCAACGCTACCAGTTGGTGAAATTAATGTGAACCAATTCATATTAATATATCAACAAAATATGCATGTGCCTTTAAGAAGCGACATTGATCTTGTGATATATCTAGACGCGCTAATTTTCAGTTAAAGTCATTAACACCTATAAGTAGCTGTATATGTGTTAATTGAATTAGCTATAATTTTGGTCTATGAAACTTACCGTGAATGCATAGTAGGTTATTTATGCCATTACCCTGAAGAAACAGTACTTACTGTAAATAGAATATAAAGAGTGAAAGAAATAAATATAGTCACATTCGTAACCTTTTGTAGCAATGATTAATAAGCTACTACTCTATTGTAAAACTGTAGCCAGAGTGATTCATTCAATAGCACGTAAAGTACATTTAAATCAGGTTACTACTGAGACTAATGCATGTATGAAAAGCCTTTAAGTATATAGATAAGTGATTTAGATCAGGAAGCCCTGTGTTTTAATGGCTTCAAGCTCATTGATTTAATACATTGTAAATGCACCTCTCCAATAAAAAATTAAAACCCGTAAGAAACGAGTTGTAAACTTATCTTCCTGCAATTTTTTTTAACTGTTGTCGGTGTATTCGAGCTATAATAAAACAATGTATTCAGAGTATACCTATTTTACACAACTTTGGGGTATTGGTATAACAATAACAGTAATTCAAATAATATGTCTTTTTTACTCCAAACTCCTTTTATTTGTTTGGTTACCGGTTTCAAGGTTTAGTGCCCTTTAAGGCCCTCTTGTTGAATATGTAAAATATCAACATTATTATTAATTTCGAAATTGTCTCCTTTATCTAAAAGATGGTTTGCAAACAATGAATACATTTTTTATTGCAACCGCCAAGATCTTAAATGATCTTTTATTTATATGCTTTTGTAATTGCACTACCAACGTAATACTTTTAGAGCCTCTGCATATCAATTTATATACCCCACATTTATAAAGCACATGAACTGTATCTTTATTGTTAAAAGGAGCGTTTTTAAGATAAAAAGGATTTAAAAGTTTTAATATATATTCATTATCTATTTTTTAATCTTGTTGCTAATGTTGCCTATGTATAAGGAAAGTGAATATCTTTACTGGATTGTACAATATTAGTTATTGGAAAATTCTCACTTATTATTTTATTACATAGTTTCTTATTCAGTTGTTTCTCTTTATTCTTATACAATATATTCAGTTGACATTATTAAGATATTTTCAAAATTATTATTTACCATTATGAAGACATAAAGAGCCTGAAGACTGCTGCGTATAATGATACATGTGAGATTTTTATATTAAAAGAAAGACCTAACAAAACATTATTTCTAAATAAATGAGGTTAAGCGGCCATGTATTGTGAAAATGCAGTGATAACAATCCCTTTGAGAATATGTACGGACACGTAAAAGTAAATCTGCAGAAAGATAAATTCCCTCTTAACCTTGTGGATGTTTGGAAAGCAGAATACATTTTGTGTAGAGTGGTATTTCCATTTATATTTTCTTTGAATTTTTGTAACTGCCCATTGAAATTGGTAACATAATAGGAAGTTGTCTTAATTTTCCCGTTATTTACTATAATTATATATTATTAACATCAAAAACACCAGAATGTAAAGAAGTAAGTTAGTAAGAAAGCTACCAGTGTGTTATGAAGCTGGATAAAGGGTAATGCCGAGGGTAATGCATATCAGCTTTGGTCGGCACTAACAAATTATGTATTTAAGTTTATTTATTTGCGACTGGTAACGACAGAAAAGCGTTTAATCACTGAATAAGATCTAATCTTCCATAAAACAAAAGTATTTGGTTGTACTGGCACCTTACATTAGAATATACATTTGCAAGTATTTTGAACTGTTTAGTATTTGTTTATAACTAAGTGATATTATGACCTGATCAACCTTGAGCTGCAAATTATTGGTAATTAAAGCACAATTTCATTGCAGAGTTCAGTTTACAAAGTATTCGCAGTTGCCAGTATTGTGATTACTTGTATAGTAGATTTGTATAGTAGAATGCATACCGTGGGAACAAAATCACATTAATTACGCCTTAAATATAATTTCCCAGATTTTTAACTTCTTTGCTATGCGAATCCTTAAAAAAAAGAATGAATGCAGAAGTTTAAGCTGTAAAAGAGAGGCGAATGTTTGAACTTCAACCCCTATAAAATGCAGAGATACAAGCACGAGTTGGTAATAATCACATGATGCCGAAGTGAACTGCATCATTTGAGTCAGTAGATGCAGCTATTAGTTTTAGGCACGTTGGGTTTGTGTTAAAGATTTCACGGACTAGAAATGGCTTGTGACATTTTTTCCGTCAAATAGCTTGACCGTAACTATTAAGACAAGCTTGTTCTATCAAAAGTTTAAAAAGATTTTTTGTTATTCCTGCATACACTATATAGAGTACGATTAATAAATGCACTCTCTGTACAAAGTATACTTGCATATAATTCTTATTTATGACATTAGTCCATCTCAAGGATGTTTGTTCATTTACTGAGTAAAACACAACAGATCCAAACCCCTTTTGAGCAGATTTTTAAGGGGTATGATGTTAGTAAGCGTCAAAGACTACATTATGCAGTAAACCCGCAAGGGTATATTGTTGTACTCGTCGTACTTGTAGCTTATCTTTATTGCAAATAAATCAAGAAAATTTAATTATAATGATGGTTATTCTGGTACTTGTTTATAAATTTTGTACGCAGTTTCTGCGTAAATTGTTAACGATTCTCTCAACATATATTAATTGATAATTTTTTATTAATTTAGTAATTAGTTAGAAGAACATTTTTCGGGCTTTGCAATTAACGCTCTACAAATTCCTATCACATCGCGTGAACTACTCGTTAATGCGAATATTTATTAGGAAAAATATCGTAATTATAACTTAATTATAAACCGGTTACGTTATGCGTGAATAATTAACAGCCTCCTTTAATCCGTCCTAACTTCTTACTACACAAAATGTATATTAGGTATTTTTCTCAATCATCCACTTGTTGAATGAATATTTCGCTGGAAAAAAACTTTCAGATCACGGAAATTTTATCTGATCTTTTGCAGTCTCAAACTTTTCATGCAAGAAGTTCGTGACTCGGGTGAACGCCCAGGAGAAATGATATTGACATCAATTTTTTCTACTTTAATGCTGCTCAGTTCGGGTTGTCGGGGTGCGTTGGAGTTTTCCAAGAATTGCTGTTATTATTCAGCTTTTCGCTGGCTGCACGATGCGAGCACTGAGAGTTAAAAAGAAGTTTGCGGGCCAGTGAACTGCATTAATAAATACTTCAAGTTTTAGTAATACGAGCAAAACAAACTCATTCATTGTTTGCATTTATGAATGTCGCTCTATTCTTATTAAAAATGCGAGACCAAATGCGATCACCCTTTAAAAGTCATCATGCTAGCGAGTGGGTGGCAAACATTTGACATCCGTGAAACTAATTATACTAGTAAAAGGGAAAAGTATGGGTTGTTATGGCGCCTTCATTATGTATTAAAAAAACAAGATATTAAAGCGTAAATACTGAAATTTAATAGCGCCATCATTTCTGTCGGACTGTCACTTGGAAATTTAAGTATAAAACCCCTTTTTTACTTATTCTAACTAAGAACGGTCATTTTCATCTTTGCTGACTCAACATTCATAAAATTTGTATAGGGACTGACAATACAATTTTTATTATGTTGTAGCATCAAAAACGGTTCCTGCGATCGGGTTCACCTTCATAATTTTTTTAAATCTTAATTAGAAAGTATATAACCCAAACATCTGATTGAATTTAGATTTTTTTTTTGCAAGTTTAACTAAACTATACAAGATAAAACCTAACGTTTGCAAATTTTGCAAATTTGGTTTCCATTTTTGGAAAGCTGTACCAAATCACATCCTGTGCGCAATAATATTTGACTATAGAGGGAAATATTGTACATATTCCGCATTACCTATTAAAAACAAAGGTATTTGTATTCATCCCAACCCCGTTTTATTGCTGTAATATAGCATGATTTAGTGCGCTGGAAGAAACTCCAATATCTCCAAAAGACCAACTCAAAACAGCGAAATAACAAGTGATGATAATAGTAATACACAAATAATAACAATAAAATATAACAGCGGCGCTAATTATACTTGTTCAGGGAACAATAAACGTTTCCGTTTTAAGGGAACATATACAAATTTTACAAAACCTCAGAAGTTGTGTGATTCAGCCAAAAGGTAATAGAATAGTTTAGTATTTACTAAACCATTAAAGAAAAACCCTACCAGCCTTAATAAAATGGAAACGAAGGTAATCTAATCTTGCTTTCAGTTTTGATCATACTGCGACCAAATTAAAATGTTTTATATGTATAAGACTGTTGCTGATCCCTTATGACAAACCGTGCTGTGCTAAACAACCAAGTCAACTGATCTCTAATGTAAAATTCGAAATACGCTTAGCTTGTAAAAATAAGAAGGGTAACCGATCGCTGGTGTACTATGCTTATTTAACTGGACCCTTACCGCCTAACTCGCACCCCATTTGACTTATTTTCTAGGAGACAAAAACAAAATTTCAAAACGAAAAATCTCAAATTTGCTTATGTTAAATGTCAATTTTTGTATCTGCGTTATTATTAAAATAAAAGGTGTTTTTGTACGTTTATTAATTTCTTGCTATGTTTAGAATCGCTGTTAATAAGATAAAAACTAAAATCGAAGCGAATGCGTATGCGTGCGATTAATTGTTTTGGCGAGAAATATCAGCGTCGCGAGGAGATGCAAAAGTAGGCAATGAGTATGGATGTGTCATTTTTGACAGAGAGAAATGTTCTTGATTTTGGCTCAGTGAGAGCGAGGTCTTTGGCCATGTTGTGCCTCAGGCAGTGAGAGTAAGGTCTTTGGCCATGATGTGCCTCAGGCAGTTTTAAACCCCTAGCGCAGAGTGCCCGGTTAACAGCCGTGGTTCCTTCGAGTGGGTGACTTGCATTCCGGGGGGTAATGCGGGCTGCTCGAATGACATAGTTCTGGTGGAGAGGGTAGCCTTATTAGGTGCCCCCGATCCGGGCTATTGGAATGCGACCCTATAGGCCTTAGGGTGAGCGTTCGGGGAAGCCTCTACTATTTCAGGTTGACACTAGCTAGTTGTTGAAGAGAGAAAACTAACAAGGTATTCATAACCACCATTGATAAAGATGTAATCTCAGGGATGAAGCCATGGACAGGATAAGGATGATGCCCTGGGGTGAAAACCCCTCTGTGAGTCTTAACTGTATCTGTTTGAGTTTAACGGATGAGTAACTTATGTTTTGTTTTTGCATCTCCCGCGCATATGTGAAACCGCCTTGTCTGTCCACCGGAGTGACCGCATTGTTATGACCCACGGATGAAGGCGGTGATAATGTAAGTTTTTCTTGATTATTCCCGCATTAGTTTTTCTATGTTTTTCACTTATAAGTGCCAAAATTCTTAAGAACATCCTAAGTATTACATGTAATTTAATGGTAATGGTAATGGTAATGACCTATTTTGAATATGTTTCACAACTTACATTTAACCTGTAGTAACCCATCGTTTGTTTTCTAACAATAGTTATTTAGTAGAACAATTTATTGAATAATAATCCTCACCTTTTTAACTAACCTGCCTTCGCCTTCTTTTAATAATTTGTTTAATATTATATTCTCGGCTGCAACTTAATGGCTAACCGTTATTTGTTTCTTTTACGAAAGAGTTAACCTCTAGTTAAAACTCTATCAGACTATCAAATTGTCACCACTTACTAAGAGTAATTTACATGTCTCGCAATTTAAGTTGTTCATTGCTACGTATAAGCACAGTAATCACTTGAAAAAATTATAAAAATATTTAACTTCTTTATAGTTTCCTGCAAGTACTTCAAACCGTGGCAAAAAAGWATCTTACGCAATATACAAATACTCTTCATTTATAATACCAAATGTTCTATGATCTTAACATTAAAAGATAAGTAGCGAATTCTTATTAGTCTGTCATGTTCAAACAATTGTTTTTTAAGTCACATTCAAGGTTTTACTATAGGTTCTAGTAAAATATCCCAAATATTTTCTCTTTCAGAGGTGTTTTAACTATGACTACTTTTCAGCAAGTTTATACCTGTGTTTGTACTATATTTTTTAAGTGAAGCGTGGTTTTCTAGTGGTCTATATTTAATCCAAATAAAATCAGCACTTGTATTAATAATATGCAGAATATCAGAAGCGTGGTTTGAAATTAATTTCTGTTAGTCATTTTCCTTGCTGTTTACACTCGGATTAATACTATAACTTTTTTACCCATCCCAATTGACATTTCCTGACCAAACAGAAAAGTATCGACATGTAAGTTCATCCGAATCTGCAACAGTGGAGGATTATGATACTGTACATAATCATGTTTGCTTGTTACTTCGGAATTTGAAAATATTTTTGGCACTTTGGAATAGCAGTTAGCTTCAACTGTTCCGGAATCTAATATAAGGTTTATTTATAACTCTAAAAAAATGAGAGATATATTGTTCTGATAGTGTCCCCTGTCTAACGATGAGAAACGAAACAACTTACTCTATTGGTCCATATTTTTTTTAGCTTCCTCTACAGCCAAGTGTGGCAGTCTTGTACGGTGCATTTGTGAAAACATTAAATAGCTATTGAGAGGGTTCACTTGTGTCGGCGCCTTTGTTCCTGCTTAATTCTCATTTTAATATTATTCTGGTTGTTATACAAATAATGTATACAGTACCTCTTTATAACCTATATAACGAAAACAGTAACAATATTAAGAGGGTGATACAATCATAGAAGCGTAATATCATGCTTGAGAGTAAGCCGCCGGGAGTCATTTGTTTAATGTTATACTGACACAATTACGACAAAATAAAAGCCACAAAATGTGAAAAAAGGCTGTTCTGATAAATCGCCCACTTTGGCAACACTACCGCAGACCAATGTTGTGCTTCCCGATGGCAACCGAATTGTTCCGAGAGCGGACCTTTAAATAAGAATTGCTTTCCATCCTTGTCTTGTAGCGCGTTTCCTTTTCTAACTAGGTCATTTTAATAGTTATTTAATCTTTAACACTATGTCAAATGAAGTAGCAAATGAAACAAAACCGATGCCTCAAAAGATCACACCAATGGTGCGAATGACCGCTAAGATGTTCGCATAGTAGTCATTTGTAAAAACGCCGTTTTCACGTAAAAAGTTTTAATAAAAAATACTGCTTTACCTTTTACTGGCAGATCAACACAAGAGCACTAACACTTATAAGTAGGTAAGAAACAGATGCAAAGCTATTTTAGTCGCCGGTAATAAACAGGGAAACCTGCTAAAATTGAACAAACTTGCACGTGTCAGTTACAGTCTCAAGATATGAACAATAGGGGTTTATTTTCCTTGTTTTTCATCTGGTGGATGACGGCACGACCTGAAAGTGTTTTAACCTTCCGGCTTATTCAAGTGGTATTGGCTATATGCCATAGAACTATATCTTCACAGTTGTTCATTAAAGAGGCAGCTTGACTAATAACACCGCTGAAGTTCTACAAACTTGTTGTCATATAACACGTTGAGGCTATTATACCAAGACAACGCTAGGCAGCATACAGCCCGTCAAACCACAAACTTTTTGCAATATTCTGGCATAGATGACTTGGTACTGAGATGCAAGATCTCCAATCGAGCATGTGTCAATCAGAATACTATAATTTATGCGGCGGAACAACACATTATTATTTTTTTTTACTGACTGAAGTCAAATTTTAATCACTTCCTGTGACATAAAACAACACAAAGTAATACAAAAACATTTAAGACAAGGCTGGTAGGTATTGCTGAATAAAACTTACTTATATATTATTGACCGTACCGTCAAATACACCACATTTAACAACAAAAATCATAAACCACTAATAAATAAGAAAATAAAACAATAAAGTTGGTTATTGGTTTCAAGATCTTAATCACCTTCCCACAATTAAAATCTTTGACATGTAGCTGTTGGCGAATAAAGTAATCTGCATAGAGACGAAAAATGCATACTTACACAAAACTATTTGCTTTTGACAAGTTTCTTTCGATACTACCGCTTCTTCCCGTTGACTTACATGAGGGTTGCGATAGCACATTAGTCCGCAACTTGCGGATACTGCAAATCTAGAATGACTTCTTCAGGTTGATTAGGATATTGTTTCCTTATGCTCAACCTGGCGAAAAAAACTGTTGCATCTAGCAATTATTTAATTACATACGCTCATACGCGCATTACACTTATTCAACTTAAGTAGAATTGATAAGTAATAATTAAATGGCTAGGTATTTTATTACAGCAACTTTACTACTAATGCAGTAGAATTTAAATGGTGCAGGTAGAGATTGCTTGCGCAGGTTTCCCTTCTATCTATAATTCAAGATGAACTTGTTGCAATCGTAACATGATTTCATTGCACTTAAATCGGATCTTGATGGCTATTAGTTGTCGATAATGATATTTGATTGCGCATTTTATGCGTATAAATATAGGTAAATTGTTCATTATTGCAAGCAGGTCCGAACACAACATTCTCGCAAGATCCATGTGTACATTTTTTTGTATATTTACTGAATAGCAACCACGCAGACATTGAAAGGTGTTTCCCTTAAGTATTCGCAACTTGGGTAATTTATGCAGTCAGTGTTTCGGACATTCCCTGCATTCAGATTTGTATTACAAGTTACACATAAACATAGACCCATTACTGATGTGTTCTTCTATCGACGACCTAATAGTAATAATAATAACTGATTCCACTCGCGGTCCTTGGTGAAACATTTTACCAATAAAATAAAAATGAAAAAAAACACTTGGTTGTTTCATGGTTTCATGATTTATGACAGATCTGTTTTGAACCTTTCGGTTTTTGTAATTTGTTATACTCTGGAAAAGAACCGAAAGGTTCGAAAGAGATCTGTCAGAAATGATTAAATACCGTGAAACAATAACCAAGTGTTTTTTTTATTTTAATAGTAATATATTATTAATTTTAAACAACTAACAGCAAGTATAAAAGGAGAAACTCAATGTTCACAGCAACGTCATTTAACCAAGTTAGTAAATTGAAAATCACTTCAACAAAGCACGAATACTAAACGCAGACGCTTATCTCATGTGTATTTCAGCGGAAACGTCCCAAAAGGTCCGTGTTTACTATAAAGTTTAACAGTATATCAAATTCTCATAATATGTACTTTAGAAGCATATGTTTCAGTTTTGTAATTAACGCTTTAGAAATTACTATATGGTAATTTACTCGAAACGTTTAATGCTTATTATGTCATACTGTTACCGCAATTAGAAACCGGTTATATTATGTGTGAGTAATTTATGGTCTAATTTTATCCGTCGTAACCTATTAACAGAAAAAAATGTGTATTATTTCTCATATCTATCGATTTATTTAATGAAAACTTAGATCGAGGAATTTTCAAAGCTTTAATATTATACTAGTAGCAGGTACCTGACCGTAAAAGTCTTGAGAAAAACAGTTTTTTATTTGCTCGGTGTGAGTCCGGGACAAATGAACTTATATTTGTTACTGTAGTTTAAAGAGCTCTCCATAAATTATTTTTATGTGATCTTCCCGTGTGCGCACAACGAACACAAGACATTCGCGGTTCAGAGAACTCAATTTGTAGATTACATTTTTAATTAATGGGTAATAACAATAATTTTACCTAGGTTTGCGGTGTTTGAATGGTGCTGTTTGTTGTACGAAGAGATAATAACCCCAGCAGTTACACAAATAAGCCAGTAGAAAGTATCCCAAACAGCAGAAGACGAGGAAAATTCGCTACGTATCAGATGGAAAACTGGTAAGATGTTTAAAAAATGACGCGGAAACTTCTTTGGGAAAGCGGCATGAAACTTTTCAGTTTCGCACTCTACAATCACAAATTCTTTTCCCAAAGGAGGATTAAAATATCCAACACGTGTAAAGGTTCTAAAACATGCGGAGCAACAGTTTGGTGCAGTACCTGCAAACTTTGGCACAGTACCTGCAAACTTTGACCGCTAGACTGAAGCAACCCATTTGCCAACAGGAAACAATGTAAATTTTCGACGACAGAAAATATTTTACTTTTTCACACCCCATTTAAAAAATCGAAGCTTGTGCATAAAGTGTTAGTGTAAATTGCAACATCTGACTTTAGAGTGTCGACCCCTCACATAGTCAAATTTAGGAGTGTTTTCAATAATCAATAAGCTTATGTAAATTTTTTTTGCCAGACTAGCCAAGATTATTGAAACATACCACGAAGATGACAAAATTTTGTTCTAGCGCGATATCGCATCACTTTTTAAATATTGTGTACTAAAGGAGCTCGCCCCAAAAAATTCTGGGCAATATTCTATCACAACGTATCTGTAGATGAATCAGAAGTACATTCGGAGACTAAAAAATTTGCTATAATAAAAGTTGTCCACGATATATGCATTTCCGGTCTGTTATCAATAAAACATTATAATTATTGTAGGTGTTAAAAAAGATAACATTTATACGCACCACCAGATTTATACCTCTCCCAGTACTCTAAGGTTATGTCGCTGCAGTAAAATAATTTATCTTCAATATGAGGGCTTACTTACCACTTCAGGTCCCTTTAGCCCACTTTAATAAGGGTGAAGTGCTTTACTATGAATTCTGCTTAATTTCTAATGACAGGTGCGCATAGAGGCAATAAAACAAATATGTGTAACGAATATTATCCAGATTTATATCTAAATCTATTCTAAATGGCAGTACAGTACAACAGGATGATAATTTCCAATACGGGACTGGATCGGTTTGTAGACGACCCTAATTATGAAAATTTGTCGTAGCGGCACGGGTCCACAGTAAACTCAAGGTGAGAGTGGTTGGCCTCTACACAGAGGGACCCCCAATATAACCTTATACGAACTGAAAGACTATACTTTATTATGGTATTAAATATCCAACACCAGTGCTCTTTCATCGTTGGAGATTATGGTAATTATTTTGCGGATCTTCACCACTGCGAATCCGCTTGGACAATTTTCATATTTTGAATCCGAGTACTTTGTATAGAGGGCGTGTTCATCTCGGCGATGACCAGTTTGAATACCTCGGCAACTAGCACATATAGAGTGAATGTCTTGTAGACGTAACTCAATGAACATTTTTAAGGGTAAAGCGAAAACACTTATTTGTGCAGCTATGTCTATATTTTTGCGTTAATTTCTTCTTTAAGAAAAGAAGTTGAGATAGCCCAAATCACAGAACTGTATGAATTTTCTTAAAGGACGCTGACGGTGCCTTTGTTTACCTTGATAGTTTAGAAGAAGACATGTGATATAAATTCGATAGTATTTAACTTTTCTTCGAGGTAAGAGTGCATATTTTTATTAAAATACCTTTCACACCTACTAATTACTAGCTAATACTTATAATTGTTCGAAACTACTTATTAGAAGGACAACATTTTTAAAGTGGAGTAATACAGACGATTGATCATAACCATTTTATTAAACACTAAATTATCTACAGTAATTGTATTGCAATTGTACAGCTCTTCTTTATAAAAACTTGGGGCACAGCAACTCTCTCTCCCTCTTATTTAAGTTGAGTATTATTAGCTCCTCGTTGGTTGACTATTGTATGTAAGCGGATGGATAGCAGTGCAGATTAGATCAAATCAGCTTCGTTGCTGCAACATATACTTAGCTAGGGGTAAGAGGTATATAATCTCGTATTGAGGTCATATTCTTAATATCTCATTAATGATATGATTTAGATAGGGTTTATGATCTGCATATTCTTATACATATTAGGTCTGGAATAATAACTGTCTGCCTAACAATGTATTGAAGGAAATACAGAAGCTGCTATTGTGTAGAGGATAAAGTACAAATGCAGATGTAAAAATTTACACTTATCACATATACATCCCTCATTTTGTATTTTTTTTGATTTTACTTGTATTTCGTAAAAAACATGTGCGTTTTGCCCACATAAACAACTATTTTCATTGTTTGGTTACTCGGAGAACTATTACGGTTATAAGTAAAAAAAAAACGTTGATTTAGTTGTAGTTGGTCTGATAAATAATAGGAATATAGCGGATCGCATTTGTTGTCATCTCTCTGCCAATGCTATAGCCTGCTAAAGCCAGCTATGCACAAGGGGCAAAGTATTGTACATTGTAGTAATCACCTAAGACGGTTGGCATGGGAATGATGAATTATGTAAAATCCCCAGATATATAGAGTATCGCAATTGTTGTCATATTCACTCCAACGAGAGCGGGAAATTTAAATGTGGCAGGACCGAGATAACTGCATGTTGAAATGCTATATGTCAAGATGGAATTTTGTCAAATGACGTGGAATATTCTTATAACTAATCGAGTAATGCAAGTACATTGTTACTTTTTATGGTAGTTTATGTGCCTGGATGCCCAAAATACAGCAACCTGATGATCGAAATATGGAAAAGGTAAAAACGTGTATCTACAGAAAGGCCTCTGGTCCTCTAGGTTTGAGAGTGGAGACGACTGTTTTTTTTATAGCAGCCTTTTGTAAAAACTATTACAGTGCATAATCTCACTACCAAGTCCCGAAGTCCGGCCAGAAACGACATTTGGCGATGAAAAGTATATAATGTAACCAACAGAAATTTAAAGATCTAAAGCCATGAACAGTGACGATAGATAGGTTTGGCACTGGTAAATGGGAATTCCGCAATTAATCTGTAATTATAGACTGTATATACATAATGCGCTATGCTTCTATATATTATCATTAGATCTTGTGATATAAGAAATATAAGGGCCTGACAATTATAATTGTTGGCGCATCACATACTGTTTTTCATACATGAAATCACTAATGGACATAAATATATCGCCCTACCTTCTGTCATACCCTCACCAAACCTCACTGCTGGCTTTTGTCAAAAGCCGCCATTTTCACTTCAAAATGTCAAAATATCAATCAGTTGCGGTACCCTATATATCTAGGGACTTTAGCATGATGATCTCCTGATCGATCGACCTAGAGTTCTCGCAATTTACAGAATGGTGACACAATTTTTGTTTGCCATTTAACGTCGCATCTCCAGAAAGGCGCTTTTCAAAAAGGAAGATATAAGGATTTATTTGAGATTATCTATCGAGTCGGAATTCCCCACAAGGAAGACAAAAAGTATGAATTTCTTATAAAACGTGCACCAAAACAAAACAAAGAAAATACATATATAATCCGCATTTTATGTCTTACTCTAACCTTCTGTACATTGTACTAGGTATCAAAACGTAGAAAAACTATTATTTTCCTCTACAAATTCTTATATTGATACTACCGAACTTTCCCAAAGTATGCCATACTGTAAATCATGAGGTACTATACTAGCCTGTATTCGTTTTAAACCTTCTAGAATAAACTCAATGTGGAGTAACTGGAAATTAGAAACATGCCCTTAGGTCGACGACACGCAGGTCTACTACCATTGATGTCTCTCCACTGAGATTGCGTTAGTCGATGAATTCACGAAATCATTATTCATCGTTAAAAATAAATAAATAAATATAAATAAATAGCAGCAGAGAAATGTGAATCTGAATCTAAGCACCCAGATGTTGTGTTTAAACAATTAAATATCATGATAAGAGCATTATATCAAAATAGTAGCATCCGTCGGTGGCTCCTTATTGTATCCTTCAATATGTGTTATTTGCTTAAAAATTTAATTATCAAAAGTTATACTGACATCTAATCACTGAATCTGCCTATGTATATAACCTGCATGTTCTTTAACCGCAAAAGCAATTAATTATTAAGGGATAAAACTTGCTGACAATGAAACTGGCACTGGGGACGCGCATGATGGGCGATACTCTTCATTATTAAAGGGAATCAAAATTTAATATTAGTCAGGCAACAAAAAGAGAATATGTAATAACAAAATCTCAGTCGTCCAAGCTGGATTACAAGCACACAAGTGGTGCAACCAGTGGGGCTCATCGAACTTGGTAAAATTAGGATCACGTATGTGCTACTAGTTTGCTTACAATAGCTGCCACCTAAGCGAGAATATCGACAAAAGTAGTAATGAAAGTATTCTATAGTAACCAGGTCACTCACTGTCTCACATATTATATCTCAAGTCTTCTAGATGTAACTTTGTAGGTTGTTCCAAGCAAACTCTTTCGTGAGGAAGAGCAGTTATAATTGTTACTATTACTAAACCCCAAATGATATCTCTCTCAGATGAATCTCAGGAAAGTTTGTAATATTCTTCATGTTACTTGCACGTCGTGTGTTGTACTCCAGGTTACTGTGTATTATTCATACTTGATTATAACATTGCATTTATGCTAAATCTAAACGACACTATTAACATTTCGCTTTGTTACCATGCTAAACAATAAACAGGTCAAGCTATCCCACTCGTTTAATGCAATGTATTCCTCTGGAATTATTGACCGACTTATTCACTTACTTTAGAAGTTTTAAAGTTTCTAATTACTAACTTAAATCCCGTATTTATATTTAATGTGTTCATTTTGAAGGTTAACGTATATGGTCCGCTAACTAAACCTGTATTTAAGCAAGTCAGCGTTGTTCATGTTATCTTATTCTGTGCTAGTTAAAAAAATCATAGATGGTTCAACGTATATTATTATTGTATGTTTTACTATTTCATTGCAAATTGCTGCAAAAGAAACAGAGTACACGCTTTAATATTGTGATATTGCCATATGCAGCTAAACGGGGCTTGTTCTAATGTGCTTAATAAAAAGTAAGTACCGCCATTGTAATATTACTATATCTGGGTACACAGCTGAAAGATGTGGCTATTTTACGTGCCATTTGATAAATTTGTTGTCTACGGTTGAAAATGTAATAATATATGAGATGAAGAAAAAATGTAATAAAAGTTCGTGTGTGATTCACTATTACGATTTCTTGTTTAATATACAAAGTCCTTGATCCTTGATCATGAGAATAAACGATACCTTCCTTTACATTATATAAATACTACTAATACCACGCGAGGCGAGTTTTTTTCGTGAAGACACGCAAATTCTAGTTAAATATAAAATCCTCTGTAATTTTTGCATTTTTAAACGCCTTGTTGAATTTAAAGATCAACTGCAATCAATAAAGATGTAAACGCGGTGTTTACAATTTAACAAAGCTAGTATTACCTACTTGCTTTCTTACCCGATACCTACTGTTCTTAAACCGCTTTGTCATCTGGCGCTGCATTTGCTATTTAAAAGCAATAAGTTTAAAATTTAAGTAGGGCCAGGGTCATTTCTTAATTAACTACTTGCAATATCGGTAACATAGAATTAATGCAATATGTTAAATAACTTTCAGTGCCTGCACGTCAAGTTTTCCTTTTATTTTATTTACAATTTATTTCTCTGTAATATACGTATTTGGTGTTTGATCTGCGATAATTTAATGTTAAACTTTATTTTGGTGGTGAACAAAAAATTAGCAGTAGTAGGACTGTAAACTATCTCCTCACTCTTTAGGGCCCCACAACGATTGCAACGTTTTACTAAACGTCCATAAAATATAAACTTCCAATTGAAAAACCTTCAAATGGTTTACGCAACAAAACTGAAATTATGCCAGTGAGGTGTAAGTGAAATAAAGAAGATAAAGATTAATTAGAATATGTTCTTTGCTGCGAGAGGATTATGTAAAGCAAAACCGGATTTCTCGGTAGACACGTTCTTCATTATAACCATACGAAAAATCCTGGTTGCCTTGTGCAGGGGTCATTCGCAATACGGATTGTCTCCAATGTTTTCGGCTGAGTTTAGGAGAATCGCCTACCGCTTGGTCTGCAATTGCCAATATAAGGGAAAATGATAGATACTTATTCTTGCAGAGCTACCACGACAAATAGTAAAATAATGTTCATTTGACATTACATGCTTAGTATCAAGATTAAATGCTTCTTAAATAAGATATGTCCGGGAATGAAATTCGACGCTTCTTACCAATTATCAGCTGACTATCTGTAATAGTAATATCTGATATATTAAGTAATAAATACCTACATTTTATATGTGTTGAAAGCTATTGGTTTTTACGAAAAAAAACAGTAAAAGAATTAGTTGAAGTTTGTGATATAAAATGTTGTACTCGAATAAAAACGTTCGAGCAGTCGATATTTAATAGTAGAGCAGATTTATGCGGCTCACTTTTCCAAGTTACAAATAAGTTGTTTTTTTTTGAGATATAATGTCATGGAGAATTTTTTTAATAGCAACTCAATATTTTTGCAGCGGATATCAATAGAACTCTAAACGTGACAACACCGCACCATGGGGTCTTTTAAAATAACACTGCCGTACGTATATAGTATTTTGCAAAAAGTGTTGCGAGTAAAAATTATGGAAATAGCCTAGTTATAATGTAAAACTGTTTTCCACTAAACAGGTGTCCTATTATTCCTGCAAGCAAACGAACATTAATTGTTCAAATAAAACAGCGGTTATATTATTGCATCTTCCAACTATTAGCTCTATATGACAGTTATGTTATGTAATACACCTACAATTAATAATCATCTTATTGCTATACTTTTGCTAGAGGTCTCTTGTTTACAGATTTGCTACTTAGATCCAACCTATGTTGGAAAATATTAAACACTAAACAGAATCTACAAAAAATAATAAAGTCATCCATGAAAGTTTTTATTTATATGTTCTTAATGAATTGTTTTTGTTTGCACCCCGCGTAATGGATAAAGCTATACATTTCCTCGCTATTTTAAAATGTACACGCTGCGAAGGTAAGTACTGTACCCTTCTTGTAACGTGATATCACTGGTTGACCTAATCCTTATATTCTGTGTCCATTTCATCATCTTCATAATTCATATATTCAAAATAAGCACTTAAAGTTTATTACAACTTAGGCAACTAGCAACAGCTGTATATGTAATAGAGAGTTATTCAAAGTGAGTACGCGTATACCTATTAGATATTATTGAAATTTTACATAAGAGGTACATTTAAATAAAACGGACCCTTCTTAAATCAGAATGTGTATAAGAGTAGCTAACGCAAAAAGAAGCATAGGTAGGATTCAATTTTTGTTCAATTGAATTTTATACCATTGAGTACCAGATTCAAACACCGCATAATGTCAAATGGTACAGTCCATTTTAACTTATATATTTTAGAGTATAAAGAACCTCAAAATTAACACCTGACGATATCTTCCGTAGTTACTTTCGAGAACATAAGCAGCTGTCTATCAAAAAACAAAAATTGAAAAGTGCATATCCAAGTGCAGAGAAAACTCAAAGACACATACCTGGACAATGTAGACCGAAAGGACATGCGAAAAATACTCTACGACTTAAATATTACGAAAATGTAGGAATTGTTCTGCAGCGAAAATCCAGCAAACGATAATGATTATAATGAACCCATACTGTTTATATTAGAAGATATTGCAATGTAAAAATAAACCACAGTCATTTTAGCACAACTCTTTCTCGCCTTTAGGTTTTTATATTTTTGGATTTGCTGTTATAAAAACAGATAATAGCACCGACTGTTAAATTTTTCAAAGTTTATATCTGATCAGTTTTAAAACGTACACTTGTTGCTGAATAGATGGTTTATATAAGAAACTTCGACATGGTGCAAAACCATCTTTCTACTAAAAACGCATATAGTGTTGAAGCACATTATATGTGACAGATCTGGTAATAACTTGTGATGAAAATACAAAATTAAACCGCGAAAACGTTACCTTTTATCGATGGTTAGAATCTCATGGCGGAACAGGTTGCACATAATAATAGCTTCGGAGAAATGCTTTCGTAAAATAAAAATTAAGAAGTAGTTGGTTTGCAAAAATAAAATAAACATGGAATGGTTTCTTGTTGAAGGGGTCAGTTATAAATGTTAGTAGATCGCGCGTTTGGCACCTTAAAAAAACGAGTGAGTCCGACACCATTTTATTTCATATTATACGAATAAGATCAGCTGGTGAAGTCTGTTGGAACTTTGGGTACCTATTATGGATCCACAAGATTGTAAATGGCTAAGCAGGCAAGAAGTTATAAAGAATGTGCTAAAATGTGATGTAAGTTTCAAAGCACAACTATTAAATGCTCTAGAGCAAATATTGATTTTGTTAATTATTATTCATTATCCCCTACTTTTGAGCAAAGAATATCAAAGAGAGGAATAAAGCTTGCTAGCATTGAGGGGCACTTGAAAGAATCAGCCTATCATAATCATATTATTATAATCATATATAATAAAATAGATTGTGCAATCTTTTTTTGTAAATAAATGAGATATGAGGTGGATTGTAGAAAATGAATATTCCAGATATATTCGCAGAAGATAGCAAAGAAGATTATAGTAAATAGCTTACGTTGTACTTTGATGTTCGTCTGAATATAACCAAAAACAAATAGCGATATTTATTTTTCAGAGCGCAGCTTATACAAAACTTTCTCCAAAAAATACTACAGCACAAGAATTTTTTCGTGTAAAATTAACAAAAATTAGCATAATGAGAGGCAAAACGTATTACAATTAAAGATAACTATCGCCTGAATGCATGTTGGTCTCTTAACCCAATATTTATATCTTATGTTCATTAAAAACGTATTACGTCCAGTTCTATCGAAAGAATACAATAATTCAGTGTTATCTAGCCATGAAAACCTTTTTATTATTTTTTTTATTTCGAATATAATACAATTTTATCCAATATGTTGAATATGCTGTTTTTTCTTTAACATAAAACTTTCTATGCGTTGCGGCTTGGTTCACACATAATAATAGCTACAGTCAGCAGTCATTTTAAATATTATTCGGTTCTGGAAAAATAGCATAACTACAATTTAAAGAGTCCTTCTTCTAGTGGGAAGTTGATTCTAAGACAGAAAGTAAACAAGGTTTACAATAGAAGAAAAGTTACAGATATGAAACTAATATCGTTGGTAAAATTGCATATATAGCTAACATGCGTTCTATTTAAAAAAGTTAGTTATGCTTGAAATACTTCATTGCCAATAACAAAATGCATCATGATCATTTTTACTGCAATAAACGCCTTGATTTTCTGTTATTTTGTCCCATTTTACATTTCTGAAATATTTAGCTTTTTAACGTGCTGCAGAGGTCCATTGGAACAAGTTAAATAACATTGTAGCCATACCGTTCGGTTCACATATATAATTAATTATAAACTAGTATGTAGTTGCCAGTGTAAGAAAAAATGTTACAGCCACAACGCCAATATGTTCAGTTAAACTGGATCTATAGCTAAAAATTTCGTTTTCTTTAACAAGTTATATAAAGTTAGTAGTGTTTGAAATATTTCAACTCCAGTATGTGACACAATATATTATAACCGTTTGTGTCTAATAGATATAAAGATCCACTCTAATCTAACGATGACAACCTTATGAGTTTACTTTTTATTTTAGAAAAAAATAATTTTTCATTATATGTGCTGCAGACTTAAATTTCTTTGAAAAAAGTAAACAGCATCTACGCGTTACAWTCTTAAAAAATCCACCGTGACTGCGATTTAAGGATTTATATTTGATAAACATTAATTTGATAAGTTTTAAAACTTTATATTCACCGAGAAGTAAAGGCATTAGACACAAAAAGAGATATACTCCTACCTTTCTTTTTCGAAGCTGGACTTTTGGCTACTTAATAAAGTTCCGACGGGTTATAAAAGTTCCAACAATCACTTCAACACAGCCATCAACTATTCCTTGTAATAAGTTATCACTTCATATCAGCTTCCTAAGACTTTAGGAAAAGCCTGCGGATTCAGTAAAATTACTCAATTTTCGCGAGCTTTGGAGCGCTTTTCTTCCCGCGAACGTTGGCGCCTCGACGGTGCGATCGCGGATTACTACTGCCATTCAGACGCGCGACGCACGTGAATTAACCACGGGAATCCTGTGAATCCTTGCGCAGGACATGCGCGGCTGTCAGTCGTGCTTGCGGATGTTGCGGTAGGACTTGTAAAACCATGGTCGAGACGTCGAGAGAGACTTGTCGCTGGCCATTTAGTTTCCGTTTAATCTGGGGGCTCGAAGTAATCTATAATTTGCGATCATTGTCCTTTGTTGGACGTTGGACTAAGATTATTAAGAATTTATTATGCACCGTGGTATAGTACGGTTTCATTTGTACTGTTGGACAATACATATACATACTCGATATTTTGTATCGATACTAAGATGTAGGTACCGAACGCCAAGATCCAAAGAACATTTATAATTTTTGGAAATGATAAAATTTGAACGTACAACACCGGTTCAGTAACGATGAGCACTTAGAACAGAATGTATTACAGGAATCTGCAAATCTCTAGGTTTCGGCACGAAAATAGTTGGAAGATAGATACCTAGTTAATAGTTATATATAATTTGTTTATTGTATAAGTTATTTTTAACTAAAGCTTTAGCTTTATTTCTTATATTTTTTGGCACACATTTTAAAGTCAATTGGCTAGTGAAATATTACATTATTAAATCTCCTGATGCACACGCCCCTAGGCCAGAAAGTGCCCTCCATCAGTCTATCCTTAAAGGTGTACAAGACGCCGATTTTACAAGATTGGAAGTTGCCCCTAGCCAGAAGTTTATCCACCACAATGTCAGTAGAACTTAATTTGTTGGAGATGTGTTTTTTCACAGCATCTATTTACACACTGTTGTTCACCTTTCCAACATAAAACCATGCCCTTTTCACATACGATGAAGCGAAACCATCATTTTGGTCCTCACTTTTTCCATACAGAAGCTTTGTTTTGGTGGGAGAGCGAGGACGTCGGTGACGTTGTACCATCCATTCATCTCCATTACAGTTATCCTCGTTAGAGTCGTCTTGAATAGATAGTTGATCTGCCAGTTGTTTTGAAGGACCAGATATTGTTGATGATTCTGCTGTCTGTTGTTGAATTACTGGGTTCACTGTTTCGATTTTCTGGGTGACTATCTTGTCCTTGGGATTCCTTTTGTTTTTGCGTTTTTCTTCCATTGATACTTTTGCTTGACATGTTCGTCCTCTTTTTCAGTGACCTTGGTTAAGTATTCTAATGCATTGCTAAGTTTAATATTTGTATTATATGACAGCATCCAATCCTCAGTATCACTATGTAGTACGCTGCTGAGTACTGCCAGGTGCACGTTTTTTCGAAGATTATACAATAAAAAAAATTTTGACCAGTTGGCCATTACCTATCACTTGGCTACCAAGGTGTTTACAGATCATTCGTTGTTTCGTGCAGCCAGTGCACATACGTATTTTCTTTGTGGTGTTAAATCACTATTAACTACAATTATGCTAACACGTAAGTAACACATATAGCACACCTAAACTATCCTTTCCAGCATAATACAATTTAGGTTTGATGAAAATGGATACAAAAAAATGACACGTCAAGTAGCGAGTCAGACGACGTTTCTAGCCGTGATTTATGGAAAAGATTAAATAAGTTAGAAGGTAGGTTGCACAAGTATAAAAAACGCGATAGGAGACATAGGTCTCGGGATATTTCCCGCCACAAAAGCAGGAGTAGCTCTCGTTCTAGTAACGGTAGACGTCATTCTCGAAGCAGATCTCGAGCACGCTCAGCTTACAATAGCGGCAGCTCCGAGAAGAACGGGGATTACCGTAGCCCGTGTGGTTACGAATCCCGACGCCGACGTAGCGAAAGCGTCGATCGGCAAGTTGCATCTAACAACGAAACACACGTTTCTTCCCATTCAGCTTCTCCGCAAAATCGCGCGGAGTCACAATCGCCCGAATTAGTTCCCAACGTTGAGGTTTTAGATAAACACAACACTGATGCAGATATGGACGAGGTCTGGTTACAACTTATAGGAGATGACCCCAAAAATAAAGAGGATAACAAGTTCTCTTTAAATTCTGCACTAAGCTCTCGCTGGGAACATATTTTAAACAATGGGATTGCAAATGAAACAAGGGACAAGCTGATCGACATTCACGGCATTCCGTCCAACTGTGAAGGTCTGCTACCTCCAGAAATTAACAAGGAAGTTCTGAATATATTACCCACATTCCATGTGAAAAGAGATAAATCTCACTTACAAATGCAAAAACAATTATCCCATGGTTTATCAACCCTAGGAAGAGGCATTAGTCTTCTCCTACAGGACAAAACCTTACCCAAAGAACAAAAAGAAAAATTACTTTCTTCTCTGGGCGATTCTGGAAAACTATTTACAGATCTCTTTCACCACTGTACACTCCTACGACGTACATTCATTCTGCCGCAATTGAACAAATCTGCTAAAGACATAGCAGATAAGACCATTCCAGATCGATATCTGTTTGGAATAAATTTTAGTGAAAGAGTGAAGGAATCAAAAGTAATAGAGAAAGCAAGCAAGGAATTAAAATCTCCTATTTACCTAACTTCAACACCTGCCATTTCAGAGGGAAGCAACGTCACAGAAGGGCTATCCCTCAAGAAACAGAGCAACCTACATGAGGAGGAAATATTAACGGTGAGTAATCCGACCTTAGCCGGCAGACTATTTTGGTTTTATTCAGCTTGGTCAAACATAACTTCAAATCCGACAATTTTGTCGTGGATAAAAGGTTATGAAATTCCTTTATCTCAGACACCACCTGAATTTAGAGCTAAATGTCCTACCATGAGCAGTAAAGAACTAACATCTAGGAATTTAGCAATTCAGGAATTATTATCAATAGGAGCTGTATCAGAATGCCAACCTGTTAAAGGCCAGTATGTATCTGGCATCTTTCTCAGAGATAAACCTAACGGGAAAAAACGGTTTATTCTGAATCTAAAACGTCTAAATGCATACGTACAAGCCCCACATTTCAAAATGGAAGACTTTAGAACAGCATCTAAATTAATGCAGCCAAATTCTTTCATGTCAACTATAGACTTGAAAGAAGCTTATTTTTCTGTACCAGTATCGTCAAAACACCGAAAATATTTACGTTGTAAACACGCAGATACTCTTTATGAATTTAATTGTCTCCCATTTGGCTTAAGTTCTGCACCCCACTGCTTCACAAAGCTAATGAAACCCGTAATAGAAAAAATAAGGAGCCGTGGGATAACATGTGTTAACTATTTAGATGATTTTCTTATATATGGAGCTACTTTTGCAGAATGTGCTAGAAATGTAAATTTCACCGTAAATTTTCTAACTTCGGTGGGGCTTACAATAAATTATAAGAAAAGCAATTTCACATATTCCAAAAAACAAAAATTTTTAGGCTTCATTTTCAATAGCAAAAAGACTCTTGAACGAGAAAAATATCTAGCCTTAAGTAAGTCACATTACAATTACAATGGAGAAGTACAAATTACAGAAGCATGTAAACTGGATCTTCTGTGGTGGAAAAAAATATATTAAACATTTACAACAAAATACATACAGATTTCTTTGACATAGAAGTATTTACAGATGCATCACTAACAGGGTGGGGTGCCTGCAGTCAGACACAGTCTACAAGAGGCTGGTGGTCAGATACCGATAGAAAAGAACACATTAACATACTTGAATTGAAAGCAATTTTCTATGGGTTAAAATGTTTTGTCAAGCAAACACAATACATAAACAAAACTGCTGTCTCGTATATTAACAGGATGGGCAGTATTCAACACCAAAAGCTTAATAATCTCACTAGAGAAATATGGCAATGGTGCGAAAAACGCAAACTGTGGGTGTTCGCATCATACATACCATCAACAGAAAATTGGCTAGCCGATAGAGAATCACGGATTACAAGTAACGATACTGAATGGTCGTTGGCAAATAAATATTTCAAGAAAATTACGACAAAATTTGGATCACCACAAATAGATCTGTTTGCATCAAATATTAATAATAAATGTAGCAGATTTATTTCATGGAAAAATGATCCAGAAGCCTTAGCAATAGATTTTTCTATGCCCTCCCTCCTTTCTCACTTATCTTAAGAACACTAAGAAAAATAATTACTGATAATGCAGAAGGGATAATCGTGGTACCTTTTTGGCCCTCACAAGCGTGGTACCCCTTATTTTTAAAATTATCAATGGAAACATTGACAATTGGACCTCATTTGAACCTTTTATCTTCTCCTTTCAGCCAACGTCACCCCCTCGCGAAGCACCTTATCCTGGTGGTCGCCAAATGCTCAGGGAAGCTTATAAACTACGATTCATTCCTGACTGCGCTATAGAGACAATTTTACACTCAATTTCAGACTCAACCCTACAACAGTACAGTCATACCTACAAGTTATGGTGGCAACACTGTAAGGAAAACAAGGTAACATTGTTCACAGCAAATGCTAAAGAAGTGATAAAATTCCTTCAACACATTTTAACATCCAAAAACCCTAAATATGGTACTATAAATTCACATAGATCTGCATTGTCTCTATTACTAGGAGACTCAATTGCCACTGACACAAGAATATCTCGTTTTATGAAAGGAGTATCAAGATTAAGACCATCTAAACCTAAATATGATAACATTTGGGACCCACACATTGGTTCTAAAATATCTAGAACAAAAAGGGCCCAACATAAATTTATCTTTAAAAGAATTGTCACAAAAATTGGTAACGTTGTTAACAATAATAACAAGACACAGATTGCAAACAATATCACTCATAAAAGTATCGAATATACTAGAAAACCCAAATGGGTTACAGATATTAATTTCTGATTCTATTAAAACATCCAAAATAAATAAATCACATCCATGCCTGTACATTCCATTTTTTGAGGAAAATAAAGTTATATGTGTTGCGTCCACCTTAACACATTACCGAAAATTAACAGAAAATCTAAGGCAATCAGAAGATTTTCTGTTCTTGACTTATAAAAAGCCGTACAAAAAGGCAACTAAACAATCTCTAAGTCGATGGGTAAAGGATACTTTGAAAGCATCAGGGATAAGTACATCTGTTTTCCAGGTACATTCAACCAGACATGCCTCAACATCGTTCGTATACAATCGTGGATTATCAATTAACCTAATAATGAAAACAGCAGGCTGGACAAAGGAATCGACATTCACAAGGTTCTACCGAAGACCAGTCTCAAACCCAAATAAGTTCGCAGAAACAGTTTTAAAATTTGGATTAGAATAGAATAATTCTACCTGCATAGAAGTTTTGTTAATACATGTTAATACTTACATGACTTGTTCAGTTACAAATTAATATAAATTTACATTGTTGGCTTACTTCAAAGCTTATTTAACTTAACTAAGTACATTTAACTACCAGCCATACAGAATCGCAAAATTACATCTCTAAACATCTACATAGTGATACTGAGGATTGGATGCTGTCATATAATTAACCGATCAAACGAACTTACCTGTAATGAAGTTCGATCGTAATTATATGAAGCATCCAATCCGAATATATCACTTCCCTCCCACCCTTAGAAAACAATTTCTTTCCCGAATTTGCGATTCCTTCTCATATCTCTAAACAAATGATCTGTAAACACCTTGGTAGCCAAGTGATAGGTAATGGCCAACTGGTCAACATTTTTTTATTGTATAATCTTCGAAAAAACGTGCACCTGGCAGTACTCAGCAGCGTACTACATAGTGATATATTCGGATTGGATGCTTCATATAATTACGATCGAACTTCATTACAGGTAAGTTCGTTTGATCGGTTAATTTAATAACTCAACTTTTTCACGCAATTCGCTGATAATGACATCTTTATGAACAATTATAGATTTCAGATAGTTAATCTCATTTAGTAGAGCATTTAGATGGTCCATTTGGACAACAGGTCCTCAGCAGCTGCCATCCTGCTGGTCAATACCTTTACTTGTAGCACAACAATTAATCTCATTTTTATTAATGCACTTTTCTTTCTTCAGTCGTTTGGCACAACTAGAGTGATAGTTTGCACCACATACCACACATTTTGGACCGCTATTAGTTTTACTTTTACAGTATTTGCAGAGAGCCTGCATACACACTTCTGCACTGTCACCCATCTTGACATATATGTATTGATAGCATTGACCGGGAATCGAACCCAGGACCTTTTGAATGCTGGTCAAACATGCTGCCACTGCACCACCAATGCCCTATTCAAGTTCCAGATAAAAGTGGAATATCTGTCATTATTAATACAAACAGGCCATAAATAATTTTGATATAATAATTTGAGTTGTAATCAGCTACTGGTCGCTGATGGTAGCTCTCAAGCTAACATATTGTATGCCACTTTGACCTGGAATTTAAATAGGGCTTTGATGGTGTCATGTTAGCACATTTGACTAGAAATCAAGAGGTTCTGGGTTCAATTCCCGGTCAAAGCTGGCAATACTTTTTCAGAAATATATTTAGCTGCACAAACCCAGTATACTCTCCCTATAATCTTTATCAATAATTTAACTAGTAAATAACTTCATATAATAATTTAGGTTGTAATCAGCTACTGGTCGGTTCGCCATAATCTGGCCAGCGCCAGCGTAGCAGAAGTCTGTGTTAATGCTCGCAAATAACGAACGACAGATGCCGCTCAGTAGCATTACATATAAACTTTGACCACTTTGATTGGGGATTTGAAAATTGCTTTAGTGCTGCCATTTGACCGGAATTCATAGAATCCCGAGTTCGATACCCAGTTCAAGCGAGCAATACCTTTTCAGAAATATTAATGCCTGAAAACCAAATTAAATACTTATAAAACTTATCATTATTAATACAAATATGTGAATAATAACGTTGACATATTTTATATATTATTGACGTAGGTATGACTTTCTTTCTCATTTTCGGGTGTATTCTGTGCCTTACTAATTTGAAAAGTGCCATCTGACGGTGCTAAGTGGTATTATGTCCAACAAGTTTTATGGTAAAGCATAATTCTGTATATATACGAAAATAAATATGTTGGTACGGATACTGAGAATGCACATCTATAATTCTCATACAACGATGTTTACAACAAGTACAAAATTCCAGATTGCAATACACTGCTTCTCAACTGTCACAAAATAAAAATATAAATAAATAAACTAACCTAACATTAAGTAGGTGTAAAACTCTTAATGTTTATAGTTGAGTACATTTTCTCTGATTCATAGGCGTTTGTAACTTATGTCGTGGAGTTGGGAAAATGGACTAATCCTAGTATCAATGGTCAACAACTTAATTGAGACGTTTCGGAAGCTGCCACCATCTTCAAGTCATAAATGATGTAGGTATGAGGACCGATAAACAACCACTCTGAAAAATTAAATGATATTTTTCTTCTTGTTTGTTGTATAGTAATTAGCACTTACGAACTTGGTGCACAGCTCAAACACACCAGAAATTAAATGCTTTTTACAGCTTAATTAATGTTATATTTATATGATACATGGACGACGGTTTGACTGCTATACCAAATGATAACACTATACAAATCTTAAATAAATTTAAATATTATAATAAAACAATACAATTTACAATAAAAAAAGAATCCAAAAACGACAAAATCTATTTCATAGACACCACATTGCACCATAGAAATAAATACATATTGACAAAATGGTACACAAAACCCACATGGTCAGGACGCTACAATAATTTTTTATCCGAACAACCATTATGTCACAAACAAGTGTGGCCATTAGCATGGCAGACAGGGCAATCGAGTTATCCTCACTAGAATTCAGACCACAAGCAATCGATAAAGCTAAAGAATGCCTTACAGAAAAAAACCTTTTAAGATTTTCTTGAAACAACGCATTTTCGAATATTCTAATTATAATATAGCAACTAAATACAATACAAACCCACAATGAGTTTCAATACCACACATTCTAAAAGTATCAGAGGAGATCGATAGAGTCCTAGAAAATAAATTAAAATGTGCTAATGCTAAACATAAAAATTTAAGAAACACCTTATCATAAAACTGAAGAGTAAAGACCAAAAAGATAAAACTACACACGTTGTATATAAATAGTATAAATTGTAAATATTACCCCGCTATGTACATACTATACTATACTATAATACTATAAGCAATACTTATGTAATCATTAAAATGCATGTCTATGCCGTGCTGTTTACACCTCAACCAACTGCAGATAGATCTATTTCGCTGTCACTACAGCTCATCAGTACAGTTTAGATCTAGTGTAGACAGCACGGCATAGAACTGGCAAATATATACCAAAGCAATGGTATGATGTAAGTAAGAATTTAGGATGTCAATGCCATCTGTCAGCATTACGCTGACATGATGACAAAGCCACCTAGCTGCCTTAACGAGTACTACTTCCTAAATGAAGTGACCTGTAGCCTGACAAATTGGCATGCAACTGAATACTTCAATTTGACAGCAGGCCCCCACGGCACTTTTTGCTAGCGGGCAAGAACCGACATACATTAAAATGCATGTCTATGCTGTGCTGTCTACACCTCAACCAACTGCAGATAGATCTATTTCGCAGTCATTGCAGCTCATCAGTACAGTTTAGGTCTAGTGTAGACAGCACGGCATAGAACTGCCTTTGCTTATATACCAAAGCAGCTAGGTGGCTTTGTCATCAAGGCAGTGTAATGCYGACAGGTGGCATTGCCATCCTAAATTCCTACTTACATCATACCATTGCTTTGGTATATATGCAAAACCAGTTCTATGCCGTGCTGTCTACACTAGACCTGAACTGTACTGATGAGCTGTAATGACATCGAAATAGATCTACCTGCAGTTGGTTGAGGTGTAGACAGCACAGCATAGATATGCATTTTAATGTACCTATGTAGGTTCTTGCCCGTTAGCAAAAAGTGCCGTGGGAACCTGCTGTCAAATTGAAGTATATACCATGCATGCCAATTTGTCAGGCTACAGGTCACTTCCTTTAGGAAGTAGTACCCGTTAAGACAGCTAGGTTGCTTTGTCTTCATGTCATTGTAATGCTGACAGATGGCATTGCCATCCTAAATTCTTATTTATGTAATCGTCTAACACAACATAAAGCACCACCAAAGTTACCGACTAGGGGTGGGCTTTTCGATTCTTTTCAGTGAGTCAGTTCACTGCATCTGCTTCTTTGAACTGAGCTGACTCAGTGAGTCAGCTCAAAAGAGCTGCAAGATCCCTACGATTCGCGGTCATATGAATATCGTCACGACTCTCTATCAGTCTCTATTTGATCTAGATCTCTCGTATCCGAGACGTACCTAAAGTCTGGATTTACGTACTTTTTTTGTTGGACAAGCCAAATTATCAAATTTAAAATTAAAACCGGAAGTAAACTTGATAACTCCCTGGTCTGTCCAGCAACAAAGTGGAAGAAATAATATTTTTAATTTTATTATATACTTTTGTGAATTGTAGAGTTGTGTTTTTGTAGTTGTTTGCATAATGATGTTTTATTTTTGTTACTTACTACCTTTGTTGCAAACCCATATATTTACGTTCGTTAAAAGGCCGACTTTCAGTTATTAATTACCTGGCTCATGTCGTTTACATAGATTTTGTAACTATGTACCTGTGTACCTACTTAACATGTTGGGAAAAAGGACGGATGGAACACAGCTCACCGGAGTCGTATCAATGAACGATAGCTGCGTTCAGTTGTCACGTAGTCAGCCAGCTCGGCAATTCAGTTCAGTTCGGCACTGAGCCGGAGAGCTGCATCTACTGAAATAAGTGAGCTGCCTCAACACATCTCTATTAGCGACAGAGAAAGACACCTTCAACGACGACTCATGCTAGAAGTGATACATATAAAACAAAACAAAACATCAATAAACGATAGAACGATAGACACAAACCATCTCAGCAAATTCTATAACCAAATCATATGACCGATGTGTACAGCAGAGGCAGTCCCCTCATCTCCTCAATTATTCTCCCGCGCAATTTTAAGATTTAATCACGTCTAGTACCAACCTAACACCTGTAATATCACTAATGAATAATCGCCACATGTCGTGACAAAATTCGAACGTGTTAAACAAAATGTTATTGCCTGATTTATAAACATATGGCATACGTCTGTGTTGCGTGTTCTTTAAGATCTTCCCACAGACGTACGGGACTTACAGTTTATCGCCGGTTCTGAACGGCTTATGAGATGCGGTAGGTACTAGGCAAAATTATCGCCATTGCTTCTAAGAGGTAGCCATTGCATTTTCCGTTGTTGTCAACTCCGGGAATTGAACCCAGGACCTTCGGCATAGTAGGAGAGCACGCTGTCTCTATACCACGATTGCTGTAGCAGACAGCTAAAATTATTTTTAATTTTTTTGCGGGCGACAGACACGCTGCACTATCTATCATTCTCAGAGGTAGAAAGTGCAATGTGAACAGCAGGTCAGTAAAGAGATCTTTACTGTTAAACACCTCATTTAACAACGCTAGCCGTTCCTTCAATTAAGTCTTTGAGTGTACATCACACTTATTGCACTTATGGACGAACCGACCCTGGCTGTAGCGAGTTCAGATGCATCCTGCATAATTTAATGTCGCTTAACCCATTTCGGTAATTCACATTTCACAAGTGGTTATGAAATAGGTATTCAGAGTGAAGTTAGTGTCGCGAGAACAGGAATGTATGGTTTGAGGTAAACAGTTTGCATGTTCGCAGTCATACTGTTATGTAAACCGAATGTGGATAAAGTAACGCACAAAATTCAAAATAAGGGTTATTTGCAGAAATTTCGAAAAAACTGAAATAGCTTACTTGTAATTTAGATCGAGCAGCATTGTGAGACGACTGTGACTATACCTATTTTATTATCTAATGATTTCAACCATGGTCATAAAAACAATCATAGTGGAAACAACTGGAAAAATAACTGTTTAACACTTGTATAAAGTGACGTAAAAAAATTACATATAGAATTATGCCACCAAATGTTCAATGTGTGATCAGAAACCTACTGGTATTTCATATTCCTCCCCGCTGCATGCAGTAAGCACTATGTAAATATCTTGTATTAATCAAGCTCGAAATATAACAAAAGCGTCAACTATCTGCAACTAGTATCAATAAACAAAAAGTGATCATCTGTAGATTTCAGGCACTATTCCCTAACAATCAATTAAAACCTGTGATCTGCATGTTTAATTAGAATGGTGCGTTTAGCGGAGATTGAACGAATACAAATTTTATAGTGATAGTAGGTTATGGCAATCAAAACCGCAATTCGAAAATATGTTTTTATTGCTAATTCACTTAATGACTTATTTTACTTTATTAATGAATTTCATATAATGCACATGTTGAATAACAATTTTTCGAATTACTTATGCTCATTTTAGTTGTTTTTTTTAAGTCAAATGATAAGATGGTTGAATTCCTTAGATTACTTTTTGACGTTTCAAAAAACCAATAGAGAGTTTTAATTTAATCCCAGCTGTGTACCATTTAACCAGTTTGCATACCATTATAGTAGCAATAACAACAAGAGCTTAAGTATTACCTGTCACTATAATAATTTGTAGTACTTTGTTTCTGTGAATAAGGATAGATTTGGTACATCAAAAATTGACAAAATCAACGGTAAAATTAAGGAAACTGCATGTAAAGTACTATAACAAGCAATAAAGTATAATAATATTGAAAAAAGTGTTTCTGGTTGTGAAAGGTAAAAAAATAATAATTAGCTATCGAATACCAAGCGAAAATGAGAATAGATTAAAAAATAATTCTCCAGAAATTTTCTCGGACAACTTCAATGTCTTCTCGCTCCTTTGTAATATTTTAATTGACAATAAGCGCTCGAATGACACAGAAAATGCATATGAATTTATTAAAAAAAAAACCTTTGATGACATATATTCGCCATAGTAACAGATTGCTMTGTTTMAATTGCCTTAAAATATACTGATGTTCACAGAAGTTTGAAGTTACGTCATTAATTAGTGTGAAATCATTTGTCTTCATTGTTGAAAAACCAAGCTATACCACATTTAACCTCAAAATTGACAGTGACAAATTGTCATGTCATAATACAGGCGTAATAACATATAATACTTGTAATACGTTTTAGTGTAGTTACCGGTATGCAATTCGGTTATGTCATGTGTACATACACAAGAAAGTTTCAGAGATATGCACTGACAGCGATGAACCAAGTGTCAGTTGTCAGAGTCAATTACCACTGTCACTCTTAAAGGTATCACTATGCTACAAACGAAAAGTATTTGACAACGTTATACAATGATGGCAACATATATCAGTTCTGTCACTCTACCTGCGTTGTGCTCACGGGTATATATGATGGTAATGGAAATACGTGATTGAAGGCATAACATTACAGTTCTGTGAACAGCGGTATATTTTTTTAATGTTTATATGTGTCAGCATATTTTCAAATTTTTGCAAATATCCTTTATTTTGAATTTTATACTTTACTTTATAGACACTCTGTAAAAGGAAAAAAATCTATTATTCTATAAGGCTTCAATGGAACTAGAAGATTCTTAACCTAAACAGAAAACTGATTGTGCTATAAACTTTCTTAGAACGATAAGTTATTACGAAAATATCAGCTAGAAGGAAATAAATCACAGGTTTTACAATAATTCTTGCAAACATCAGACACATTAAAATTTAGTAATGATATTGCTATGCTTTTAGTAAACACCTTAATCTAATGTATCTGCAGCTTAGGAAGTTCTACGCCTACCCACTGAGAGTAGCCAACCAAATAGATATCGCTAACAACCTTCTAGCTCAGAGGAGGGAGGAGAATAAAAAGTTCTCTTATTTTGTAAAGCATTGTATTTTAATTATAATATCTTAACTAGCCTACAGCTCGCTTAATATTCAGTTGCATTCAATATATTGATATAAGAGTTTTACGAATGTCAGTTGTGCGTTTCGTGAAAGTGTACGAGCGCCCGTACAAAGAGTGTCCCTTTTTCTCCTAAACTACTATGTATTCTATCGCATATACAGGATATCTGTTTACCGAGTTTCACTGTTAAGAAGAGATAGAAAGTCGATTAAATGTTCAAAGTTGTGTAGTTTGTGGCCTATATAGTATATAACTGCGAAACAAAAGTTAATAGTTTTTTTGGTACTTTTAGTTTAAATTGTTTTCATCCAATAGTTGTCAAGAAAATGGCACAATCTCTTTTCTCCCTTATGACAACCACATTACATGCACCATATTCTATATATTGATGATTTGGTATATTGTCAATCATTATGAAATTGGCTTTGAAACAAATGGAAATAGCAACTTCTTTTAAGCACCGCAAACGCCAATGACAACTACCTAGTTAACAAGGTATTAACCACGGTAGAAATTACTAATGATTGATAAAGCCAGCGTACAGTACCTATTTCTGTCGGTCTCGGAAATACCGTCGTCATCGGATCGGCTTCATCTACAATGGGTTTGAGGGGAGACACTCCTTGTTGCAACCATTAGATACTGCAAAACAGATGAATGATGGCGAGCTGTGGGGGCTGCGCACAAACGCATTTGCAACYCAGAACCAGTACCGGCGTAACGGTAGTACTTGCTGCAATCGTGCGCGGTCGGGTCGTGACCAAAAATTATGCACGACAACGAAAAAAAAACTTTGCGAGGTCAAACGAGGGAAGTAGTGTACCGTGTGTTTTATTATTTTAAAAATGAAAGCGGTGCCTCAGGTACTCTTGAAAGTGTGAAATGTAAAACATCTATTGCTACGGGAATCTCTGACAGAATTATCGAACTATCGTGAAAGTGATTGCAGTGCTTCGGAAAATAATGGAAAACCACAGTCCTTTACTCTTGAAAAGAAAAGACCTAGAAATAGTAGCCTAACTGCCGATTTTCCGAAATAGAAGAAAACTGATTTGCGTTATATTGTGCACGAATTTCACAAGACCGAAGGAAATCGTGTGACAGTAGCACAATTAAACCAGAAGATACGAACTAACTTGGATTGGCATAGATCAAACGAGACTTTAAGGATTTTATGGAATTCAGGTGGAGGAGAACTCAAAATAATCAGAAAGTTCTAATTGAAAGGCACGACATCAGATCACTTCGAATTTCTTATTTGGAGAAAATAACATATCTCCGAAGTCAGAATACACCAATTGTGTATCTGGACGAAACTTACCTGCATAGTGGACACACTTCGGCGAAAAACTGGATGGATGATTCGACAAAAGGGTTATTTGCAAATATGTCCAAAGGTCAGAGGCTTATAATCATACACGCAGGATGGGAAAATGGGTTCTTACCTGGATGCCTATTAATGTTCAAGTCGGGAACAAAATGTGGTGATTACCATTTAGAAATGAATTCTGGTAATTGCGGAAAGTGGCTGGAAAACTTTTCAATATCCAATTTGCCAAGGAATTCAGTCATCATTATTGATAATGCGCCGTACCGTAATGTGCAAACCAACCCAGCACCGTCGTCGAATTCCAAGAAAGCAGATATGGTGCAATGATTTACAGATGGTAACATTAATTTCGATTCAAACAGTTTGAAACTAAAACTGTACGAAATTATTAAAAATAACAAAAAGCGCCATATAACTTACAAGTTTGGCAACTTGTTACGAAGTCATGGACATAGCATTTTATGCTTACCACCCTACCACCCGGATTTGAATCCTATCGAATTGATTTGGGCCACAGTAAAACACAACGTTGGTGCAAGAAATGTCACGTTCAAATTGAATAACGCAAGGATGATAGCCGAAGAAGAATTCAGCCAGATAACACCCGAAGATTCAAAGAAGCGCTGTGACCACCTGGTTAAAGTAGAGGACAAATATATGGAGCATGAAGTGTTTGTTGTTAATCTCAGTGAAGTGGAACCTCTAATTATTAACTTACAAGATAGTAGTGACAGTGACTGTGACAGTGATTAGATAGTGCATATGTACCTAAGTATTAATTATCTTCATTGTATAATGTTGTTTCGCTTGTTTCCTTTTTCATTTGCCTTCAATTTCTAGTATTAACTTGACAACCCACTTGAATGTGTGATTTATTATTATTGTTTCTCTTGTTTGTACTTAGTAATTAGTTCCCTTTATTGTAGTCTTATTGATTCTTCTAACTATGTTTTCTTTTTCATTCGTTTTTTGGTTCCGATAGTAATTTGACAACTCATATGTATGGTATACATCATTGATATTAATTTGGGTTTCCATTTTTTTTGTACTACCTACGCTATTTTGTTTACTTAATTACACAATAATACTGTTTGATGTATTTCTTTTTCCCAAACACCACTTTTCGTGCAAACCAAAAATATTTCATTTGCGCCGCCACTGGTATACGATGGTCGGCACGATATGAGGCTAGCACCAACGCGTCTCATCCGCCATCATTCATCTGTTTTGCAGTATTTATGTATTTGTTGGAGGCTTACTTCGGCTGTATTTTACTGCATTTAGTGTGAAGTCAATTATTTACAATATGTGAAATCACTTTAAGATGTCGCTATCGATGTATCTCAGTGTATGTATTAAGCTACCTACTGCCGTTTATATTATTTTTTTTATCTTATTCGCGATGCATGCTTTCGGTGGCGTTTATCGTCGGTTGAGCGAACTCTCACCTCAGGTATATTGCTCTAGCATAAATACATCACTAATAACCCATTCACTAACAAAAGGTCGTGCGATATTCACCAGATATCTAGTATTCCTAGTTTATATATCGCAAAATTGAAAGAGAAAAAGAGCACGATCAGTGGCGTGCGTTCATTATGACGGTCCGCAACCCAGTTATCAACAATGATAGAATACAGTTTCGAACAAAAATTTGATTTGTTAAAACTGCATATTCTAAATAATAAAAATGCGACTCGCGTGTTGGAAAGATACAGGGAGTTGTGTCCAGAGCGTGCATGGCGTCGTTGAACCTATATTGCAAAATTGTTTGTACTTATTACAACATTAAACCAGTTAGCGATTTAAAGAAAGGTGATGCTTCATAGGAATCGACTATTTCTAGAGAATAGTGGAGGATAATAGAGTTTTCTAGCCATCATTACGATAAAAAAAGTAGTAGAGTAACGTCCAAACCACAACCATATAGTTTAGTGGTTACCGAAATACACTGCAAAACCATCAAATTCAGTATGCTGTGTACATGTATGTAACATGTGTTACATGCGGGTAGCATTCTTTTCTACATACAAATGTAGGTAAATAAAATAATTTTTGTTAGAGGCAACACCTATTGCGTATGCTAACTCTATGGGAATATTACATTTTCCCAATAATACGTCCAGTATTCAAAGGTTCAAAACATCGGATGTAGAGTTAACTAATTTCGTGTCGCTTGACTGTAAATATTTACGTCACGAATGCTTTCGGGGTGTTGTTTAGACAGCATTCTATGTGTGTGCAGACGGTTTAAATGAGCCTCTGCTTGTTTGTGGCAATGAAGCAGTCATTTACAGGTCACCGTGTTATTTTGAAACATTCGTTACAATAACCTGAGGTTAAAATGCTGTAGGCAAGCATTTGTGTATGTGTATCGTGTAATGTATATGTTGCTTCGGGTTTTCGAAATGACGAGACACCAATATTGTATATCGGTTTTATTGTGGACTGATGTATATTGATGCAGATGGCCGGGATGTTGTACAATGAATCACCTTTATTTTACGCAGAAAGAAAACAGAATGCGTGCGTCTATCTTGTTCTTGTCAGTTAGTTGCACAAGTTTCAGTCCCGTTGCACGAGTTTTCGTTCGACATACAGCGCCATCGCACGGTAATATGCAAACATACATTTGAACTTAACATACGCCGGCCACCTTGAAATGTGTACATTTCAAAAGTGTGAACAAAGATAAACGAACAAACATTCAGAACATGAAAAAGAAAATAATTAAGTTTAAACTTGAAAATAAATGTCATAATCAGGCTTCGAAAGGTTCATTAACTTCAGGTAGTGCGCAAATTTTCCGCAACGAACGTTTCACTACCGCACCATTGGCAGTTTTCACTGACACTACACGAACTATCTGGTCAGCGCCGGGGTGAAGTTCAACGATGCGTGCCATGGGCCATCGCAAAGGGGGTAGGTGATCCTCTACTAGAACGACTATGGATCCAACATGTAGATTGGATACCTGATGTTGATGCCATTTTGAACGTTTCTGCAATTGGCCTAGATATTCCGTAGACCATCGTGTCCAAAACTGTTGGACGAGCTGTTGCATTCTCTGATATCTGGATAATCTGTTACAAGGCTTGTCATTGATGTCAGCTTGGGGTGTCGCAACTAGAGAGTCTCCAATAAGGAAATGTGACGCGAGTTAAGGGTAGGAAATCGTTTGGGTCATCAGACAAGGCAGTTAATGGACGTGAATTTAAGCATGCCTCAATCTGCGTAAGGATAGTGTACATTTCATCGTATGTTACGGTTGCATTGCCTAAAGTTCGACGTAAATGATACTTGGTCGACTTTACCACTGCTTTCCACAAACCGCCAGTGTGGGGCGATTCCGCAGGGATGAAATGCCATTTGATCATATCTTTAGCAAGAAACTGAGAAACGATTTGATTGTGACCGGTATCAGGGAGTAACTGGAACAATTCAGTAAAATGATTACTGGCTCCCAAGAAAATCAAGCCGTTGTCGGTAAATATGTCAGTTGGTTTTGAGTGCGTTTAAAAAACCATCCGCAGTTAGATCTAATACAAGTTCAATATGCACAGCTCGCACAGCGAAGCAAACAGAAATGCATATATACGATTTACATATTTTGCTTGTTTTTAATGATCCCTCTTTCACTAGAATATTGTCACAACCCTCAGACTTGGGTTGTGCGCCGTTGTGCTAGTGATTACCTCAAGAAATCTGAAACAGAGAACTAGGGGCGAAGGCAGGAGAGATACGACTTAGGTTCTAAACAAATATTTATTAACAAAGAAATCTGTAAAACAAGTAACATAAAACAGACATTAATAATTGTAGCACACAGAAATATATTAAAATGACAATTGAATATTTTACCTGGTTACTTACATTGTAGTAGGAGGGCTAGCTCCTGCCAGAGGGACAACGTTTCACATTGTGCAGTACTCTAAGTTATTTCCCAGTTATTCACGATCGATTTATCCGCGTATTTATACCTCACTCGCGAATACGTCATAATGCTTCGCTAGCATTATACTCGGTGCTAGCGGGAAGTGCAATGACACAAATATGCTGACATAATTAGTAAACGTTTTGTTCTAGAATGTGTAACGACCTAACTAAATGAATTTAGAATAAATTCAATATATGACAATATGACCTGCATAATCGATACCGCATCTCAAAAAAGGTCTACCCGAAGTAACTCGATTTCGTGGCAAATTTCCCATTATATGAGTTGCTGGTTTTGGGTTTACCTAATACCTAATGCAAGAACGTATAACGGATTGGATCATGTTCTTTCCTTTAATTGGCCAGTACCTTAAACGCAAGATAGATAGAAGATTTTGAACTCCCGCGTGCAAATGCTTTAAATGTTCATGTCGTATAATTAATGAAGTCAGTTTATGTTTATACGGCAAAATAATGGGGTGTTTCTGGTCATAGGGAAGGTCTGAATTTGCGAGCCTGCCACCTACTCTAGGAATGCCAGAATTGTCTATGAACGGGTTTAGATTAATTATTTTGCTGTGATTGTCAATGTTACGTGAAGTTTGTAATGCAGACATTTCTGAGCTAAAAGCTTCGCGTTGAACAAATTTGATTAACACTATAAGTGCTCGCTCCAATTCATCTACATTTAGAATTGAGAACGAAATTGGTTTTTTGGAAATTAATCGCTGTATGAAACGACAAACGTGAGCTACTACGCGCTGTAGTTTGTTTAAGGTCGAGAACATTGGATGATATTGGTTAAAAAACTGTCTGTATTGGTGGTAGCTAACGAGACTATATGATTTTTGACTTCTGGTACATTTTCAGTAGCAAGAACTTCCATGGTGAAATAGTTTTGTTACAGCTTACATTTTCATTAGGGAACTTTTATAATTTTTATATCTGGCCGCCGTTCTTGAGCGCTTTCTTGTCCACCCTTTTTGTTGCCCTGTCTATCTGTATCCGGCTGTTGACTTCGTATATTTTGGAATAGAATTCAATCAGCTGAAACTGTTGGTGTGTGTGGTGCTTTGGGTTGCAAAGGAAGCTCTGAAATTCTCATTTCATAGGTAAAGTGCAGAAATATTTTCCTGCTTCCCTCCAGTGTAGCATTCTTCACGTTGCTGTCCATATTCCTTTTGGTGAAGATATATACAGCCAGGAAATCTGGGATTCTGCACCTCACCATTCACTGATTATTCCAGAAGCTATTTATCATCTGACAAGCTTCATCTTAGAGTAAACCCTTCTTTGGAAGGTAGGTGTTAGTTTTTAAATATTTTTAGATCATACACTATTATATCTACGTTGTGTATCCTCAGGGTTTTTATATATGGCGTTATAATCCGAGCCCGTCGAGGATCAAGGCAAACACTGTTGCCAGTTCGGACCTATTCAGGAAAACTCCAGCTTTCGTGGAATTGTTTTCCTTTCCTGTCAGTTCCTGACCGTAGAAGAGTTCCGGTGCAATCGTAACAGCCGTTGGAACCCCTCAGCCAACCATCAGTCCAAGCGTTAGAACATCATCTTCAACAGCAGGCCAGACCTTTTATTTTTTTTTGTTTTATTACATAAATAATCTCGTTTCAACGTAAATCTCGTAAGATTGCGGAAAAATCTTATTTTAAATTTAAATACGTACCTGTATTCATCGATATCTCTTATTATTTAGATTTACTTCGTCAATACTAGTATTGCTTATGTACAGCCTAGACGAGTTTCATGGCCATGATTTCGACGCGGCTTAATTATTAATATTTAGGAATTTATGCACGTTATTTTGATATTCAGACCTAAATTATTAAATTTACTGTTTGGCCTTTTTCCAAGGCGTATTCTTTTGTATGCATTTTTTTTTGTTAAAATTTTTATAATAACGTCTTGATTGACACAATAAATTTCTGGGCTGAAATTATTTATTACACATAGAGTTTATTTTCGAGGTCACTATATCTGAAGATTCCCCTTTCGTGTTTTTTTGGGTATCGTCCAATTTTATACAAGTGGGTGATTTAAAACACGTGGCGCTCTCTTTCATTCGTTTTAACCGAACCCAACCCTGTTTTCTTGGTTAGCTGGAACCCCATCTTGTATAATACATCTTGAATCTTTCTTTGCCTCGTTGAATAGCTAAATTTCGTTCCCACGTAAGAATTTGCATAGTGAGTTTGAATTAGAAATTTGGGTCCGCGCCACCAGATCTTGCAATCAAGCAATTCTGTAGGATTTATACCTCGTGATATAATATCCGCTGCGTTGACTTCACTCTTAATTCAATTCTTCGATATGTGTTAAATCTAAAATTAACGTAACACGATTCGCAATGAACGTTTTTAACATGCCTGGGTCTATCTTAAGCCATGTTAAAACTATTATTGAATCAGAATAAAGTTTAGTTGCATGAATTGTAAAATCAATTGTTTCTCGAATAGTTTTAATTAAACGAGCTAACAGAACGCGGCTAGTAATTCTAAATGAGATATTGTTCATTTTTTTGAGAGGTGCGACTTTCGATTTTGCACACAACAAATTACTATATTTTTGTCCGTTCGTGTCTGTTGATACTAGATAAATACATACTCCGTACGCGATTAGTTCTACTTGTACGGGATTTTTGCATACTACATGACGTGGAATTTTTACTGAATTTAAAACGCGTAACTGAGAAGAAAATGTTTCCCATTGCAGTAACAATTCTCCTGTTAATGGATCATCCCATTCGAGATAACTTTTCCAAATTTGTTGCATAAGAATTTTCACTCTTATTACCGCTGCTCCGATTAATCCTAGCGGGTCGAATAATTGCGATATTGCCGGCAAAACTGTCCGTTTCGTGATAATTGTACGATTGTCTGTTAATCTGACTGTGTAATTTAATATATCATCTTCTGAATTCCACATGAGGCCTAAAGTTTTCAGTTTCTTACGATCGTGCGCGATTTACCGTTAAGTTTAATAACTCCTGTAAATATCCATCCGAATTTTGTTTTGTGTAAGTAGGGTTATTTTTCCCCAAAGTAATTTTTTCACCTTCTAAAAGATCATAGAATATTTCTGCGCCTAATAATAAGTCGATAGGTTTGGGTTCATTAAAGCCGTCATCCGCTAATGGAATATCTGTGGGATATTGAATGCATTTTTTGTCAAAACCTACGAGTGGTAAATTGTTATGGCTGGTATTACTAAACACGATAATTGAACCTGATACGGTGTACAACGAGATTTTATAACTACTGAAACCTTATTTTTCATGTGAGTTACGTTTTTGTTTATTCCTGCTAACGGTAACAAGAAATCCTCCAAGTCTAAGTCAAGACTTTGGCATAAACTTTTTGAAATCAAATTAGATTGACCCCCACCGTCTAATAACGCAGTACATTCGTGATATCTTCCTCCCCGATCTTTAATTAAAATAGTGGTTGTTGATAATAGAACTTGATTTAGTTGGATGCTGGCGTGTGACAATGTGATTTGTTCAGGTTCGTGATATTTAAAAGATGAAGATTTGTCGATTGTATCGCGATATCTGTTGAGGATTCAGAAGCTGGTGCTGAGCTACTTGCGCTATTTAAGTTCTGATCATTTGACCGATTTTTGTCCTCATGTAACAACGTGTTATGTTTTAAAGTACATTTCTTGCAATGCCGCGATTTACATACTTGTACGCCAAGTCCGTGGCGCAAACAATTGCTACATAGCTTTAGTTTTCGCACTTCTTTGTATTTTTCGTCTAGTGATCGTTTTTCAAATTCGGGACATTGATAAATAAAGTGTTTTCGCTGACAGGTTGGACAAATAAATGTATTCTTAACAGCATACGACTGCTGCAATGATTTAACCGTCGTAAATTTGTTACTAATATGCTTATTTGAAGCGTTATATGCTTTTGCATTGTTAGAATGCGCCTTTACGTTCATTTCCGGGAACAAAACTTCTAACGTGACACATTTTCTTATTAGAAATCCCATCAACTGAGATAATTTCGTTGCTCGTTTGCTTACTTTCCCAATCACGACGGGTGAATAACTCGAATGTTTTAACTATTAGCGGAATGAGTAGAGCATCCCAATGATCTGTGGGTAGCTCTAGCTTGGCCAACGATTTTACATGCTGCTTTACTGTATCTACTAATTTTCGCAAAGAACCCGGCGATTCTTTAGAAACATCTGGTAACTTGAATAGTAAACCGTTGACGTGGTGATTAATAATCGCGCGTTTGTTTTCAAAGCGTTCGCGTAGCAGTTCTATTGCCATTGTATAATTTTCGGACCTTACTTTTTTCGAATCTAGCAATCGCAACGCTTCGTCTTTACAACATGCCCTTATATAAAGAAATTTTTGTATGTCGGAAAGATCCGTACGCTCATGAACGACGGATTGAAAAAAAAAACTCATGCAGGTTTCATACGTTCCGTGAAAATTTGGTAGTTCATTATCGGGCAATTTTGTGAATTTGCTTTCCGTTATTGGAACCGTTTGAACGTTCGATGTTGTCGCTGCTGCTGTGAGCGCTGTGCTGCCAAGTTTGGCTTCTGATACTTGCACACATCTTTTAGCCTCCGCTATGACTTCGTAAAATTTGTTTTCGATTGAATCTCTTTGAGATACTTCTCTCTCATCAAGATATTCCAGACGGGTCTGAATAATTGCAAAATTTTTGAATTCTTGTTGAATTGCCTCCAAACGAGTTCGTATTTGCTGAATTTTTTCTTGGTCTTCTGTTATGTTTAAAAATGTTTCGAATCTGGTTAATTTAGCATTTATTACACCGAGCTCAAATTTTAGTCTTTTGCTTTCTTCGTGATCGGTTTGTTCCATGACTTATGAATGTGATTTTACGTGTGATGTGAAGTCGACAAAGCTCGCAAACCTATATTGGATCTAGACGTGCTTTTTAATCGGGAAAAATGAAATTGGAAAGGACTCACCAAGGAGTTTCGTCGTGGTATGATGCTTCGTGGTTTTGTGTTGCGTTTGTATTTTCGATTTTCACTTCACTGCACGTGGAATTTGCAGCTGCCAATATCTGCCGTATTGCTGCCAATCCATTTCGTTTTGGACCAACTTTATGTTGCTTCGGGTTTTCGAAATGACGAGAAACCAATATTGTATATCGGTTTTATTGTGGACTATATTGATGCAGATGGCCGGGATGTTGTACAATGGAATCTCCTTTATTTTACGCGGAGACAAAACCGAATGCGTGCGTTTCAAACTTGTCGCGTGCGTCCATCTTGTTCTTCCCTCGTTGCCATGTTGCAGTTGCACGGTTAGTTGCACAAGTTTCAGTCCCATTGCACGAAAGTTTTCGTTCGACATACAGCGCCATCGMACGGTAATATGCAAACATGCATTTGAACTTAACAATATCTTAGGCATAAAACTTGGTTTACATTGCTCCAATACCTAGCTAAAAACGMTCGGTGGCATAGCGCATAATTGTTAAGTCCGTCGTGAAATAMCACCGTTTCTGGCAATTTTGCATTCTTTTGCACTGGTTCTGTTGTGTTAGTATTCTTTGAAGCAGGAGATTGGACAATTGATTGTCTGTAGCTTTACGATTGAACACCTTAAACCTATGCAAAAATATACTGTGCTTACGCTTGCAAATTTTGCAACCCATAAAGTCTAAAGATTCATCAGTCTGAATTTTTTACATTACCTACTTGCGCGGTATAATTATCATTAACAAATTTCTTTCACTTTTTGTGAGACTTTATATCGATTTTTGATACATACATGTAAAGTATCAGGGTATTCCACCACTGCACACTGTCTCCTAAATTTTAAGGAGGTCTAAAATAGTAAGAATTTAGGATGGCAATGCCATCTGTCAGCATTATACTGACTTTATGACAAAGAAACCTAGCTGCCTTAACGGGTACTACTTCCTAAAGGAAGTGACCTGTAGCCTGACAAATTGGCATGCCACTGCATACTTCAATTTGACAGCAGGCCCCCACGGCACCTTTTGCTAACGGGCAAGAACCGACATACATTAAAATGCATGTCTATGCTGTGCTGCCTACACCTCAACCAACTGCAGATAGTACTATTTCGCTGTCATTACAGCTCATCAGTGCAGTTTAGGTCTAGTGTAGACAACACGGCATAGAACTGGTTTGGCTTATATACCAAAGCAATGGTATGATGAAAGTAAGAATTTAGGATGGCAGTGCCATCTGTCAGCAATACACTGACATGATGACTGCACTGATGAGCTGTAATGATAGGGAAATAGTACTATCTGCAGTTGGTTGAGGTGTAGACAGCACAGTATAGACATGCATTTTAAGGTCTATAATATTTCAAAAGTGACAGAAAGCTCAGTAATGCTCTTACTGCACGAATTTGTTATAACCAATTCGTTTTCTTATCTTTCTTTCAGAAGTTTCCAGGCAAGCAGATAACTCGCAACTGTGATGTTCAAGGACGCTATAACCTTGGCAGCTTCACTCTTTCGCGTTGAAAGCAAATAATAACACTTATGGGTATTAATTCAAATTTCAGTAAAGAAGAGTTGAAGTTAAAGTCATAAAAATCTTGCCATTCACTGAAACCACCACGAAAATCAATTTTTAGATCAAGCAATTTAACGATAAATTCTGCAGAGATTTAAGCCAAGCCTAATTGTTCAGCGAAAGGTAAAATAGGCGAATGATGATTTGCTGTTAAAGCTGTGCTTTTAGACTGGAATTTAGAATATATTCTTGCTGCCTTCGCAAATAAATTAAAATATTTATGTTCAAAGTCTCCGCATTGCTTACTTTGAGCTTCCAATTTTGCTTTGTCATCTGTCAAAATATCTAATATTGAGTCAAGACGCGTTGGCAAATAAGTCACATCTTCGTGGATTTATTTCGCACGAGCTTAGAAATGTACCAGAGCGCTTTAAATGACTTTTAACAACTACCTACTGCATTTTGCAGCTAATCGCCCATTTAGTTTTTGAGATCCTTATTCAGACATTACGCGACGATGAATAAAATATATTTGGAACTTGTGTTGCTGATAGAACAATGAGGTGATTGTAGGCATCTCTGGATAAAAAAAAACTATTATTATGTAAAAATGTTAACGTCTATGCGTCCTACGACTCCTTAGAAAGTAGGGAACACCGGGGTTAGTTGATACAGGGGCAAGTTGATACAGTCTAGTTTTTAAAGTTACCGCACTATAGACAGCGCCATCATACGGTATACCGATTCAACTAGACGTTACTCACGTGGTATTCTGGCATTGTAGTTTTACAGGTCCAGATCGCCTGTGTATTGTTGGTTTCATCATTTTCATAATATGAGGAAGTAAATTTTACGTCTTAAGTTCGTGTGACCATGTATCTCGTGTTATCAAAGATATACAGGGTCCTCCAACTAAAACTCCCCAGGCTTGTATATTCTTGATTTTTTACATACAACCTTAAGGTATATGTCAAATTGTAAGTCTTTTTAAACTCTTTAAAGATAGCTTGGTGGGTGTCCAATTTTTTTGCAGATTACGTATTTTGTATTTAAAGTTAATTTTTGTAAATATTTTTTAACCTTACCCCGTATAATAAATATTGCTTCATAGTTGGATGCCGATTCTTGCCTCCTTCAATTTGTGTCATTACCATGTATGCGTAATTTTTAGTCCTTCTTAGTGAAAAAGAAGAAAAACTAGTCGTCACCACGTCCTTTAAACAGGGTTGTTCAGAATTTTTAAGTGTTAGTTTAGTAGCTTATTACGGTACAAATTGTGCCTACATACCTATCCTTGCACAGAAAACCCCAAAATTTTAAGTAACTTCTAAATAAATCAAGTACAAAGTCCATCCTAAAGAGAGAGAGGCTAGAAAATGAAACCCTGCGACGAGGCTAGTGCGCGATGTAGAAAACCAAACTAGCTTCATTGCAGGGTTTCACTTGCTAGCCTTTCTCTCTTTAGAAAGAGCTTGGTACTTGCTTTGTTTAAAAGTTACTCAAAATTTTTGGGTTTTGTGTGCAGCGATGGGTATGTAGGCATAATTTGTACCATAATAAGCCACTAAATTAGCACTTAAAAATTGTGAACGGCCCTATAACAGAATATGGTGGCGATTAGTTTTTCTTGTTTTTCAGTAAGAAGGAGTAAAAATTACGCATACATGGTAATGACAGAAATGGAAGAAGACAAAAATCGGCATTCAACTATGAAGCAATGTTTATTATACGGGTGAGGTTAAAAAATATTTACAAAAATGAACTTTTTTTGAAAAATATCACAATCTGCAAAAAAATACTGTGAACACCCACCATGCTATTTTTAAAGAGTTTAAAAAGGCCTACAATTTGACATATAACTTATGGTTGTACCTAAAAAAAACAAAGAAAATACGAGCCTTGGGAGTCTAATTAGGTGGCGAAATCTGTATATAAATCATATTACCACATATTTAACTGCATTTTTGGCAGACTTTTTACGTCCAGCAGAAATTATTTTCCCTTTTCTAACCTATAAAACATACTTTGAAAAAAATAAATATACACTCGGGGCAAATCGATACGTCCTCGTAGGGGTATATTGATACGCATCAACATGACCCTTATTTTTCTATAGGTATTGAAAGGGGGTCAAAAGGCACATCATTGAAAAGGATATTTTTCCTGATTTCAAATATTGCTTCTGAGTTGATAAAAGTGTGGTAACAAACTTGGGTCTTGCAAAAAACTTCGGGATAAGAACCATATTCGTTATCGCTAAGTAAGGACAAAAACTCCAGGTAACTTTATGCAGAAACAATGGTTCGAAATTATAAAAGAAGACTGCGCGAGAGGAGAAGTCCCTGCAGAAGTGTATGATGCTGCCGCAGCAAATGCTGCTTCTGGAATTTGAATAAGAAAACCAGCTTTAGATTCCAATTCAGACAAAATGACTTATGAAATACCTACATTAAAGAATCATCACAATTAGAATCTGGGCAGGTACTAGAAACTGGTTATACAAAAGCAAGACAAATTTTTACAATAAGGAAAAGGTAAGCCAACTTGCCCAATATATTTTACGTTGTTTCAGAATTTACTATGGACTAAATCCAAATACTGTTTCCATCAAAATATGGCTTCCGCCGACTAGTCTTCTGCACTTATGAAACGTTTTCCCATATTGTCAATTCGAACTCCAGAGGCAACAAGTCTCAGTAGAGCCACTAGCTTCAATAAGGCCAAAGTTACAAGTTTTTTTTTTAAATAATTTAAAGTCTATTTTGATCGTTACAATTTTGATTGGTCGGCTATATGGAACACTGTTGTAAGTGGCCTACAGACTGCAAAGGCTGGGAAAAATTGTTGCAGGAAAAGGTAAAAAAATAGGTAGAGCAACGGGCAACTATAACTGGTAGATGGTTTCAGCAGAGAATGCCTGTGAAAATTCAATACCTCCAATGCTAATATTCCCTAGAGTATTTTATAAGAAGCATTTTATCAACAACGAACCCGCAAACTGTATTGGGATTGTTCATCCTAGTGGTTGGGTTCCTAATGTTTTTAATCTTGTCTATACCTAAGACCGAAGGACATGCCAAGGAGTCTACGAGAAAAAAGTTAGTGAGACTTCTGATCTAGAAAAATTAACCCTCAATCACATCAGTTGGAAGTGTGAAGTCTGCTACTGTTTTCAAGTTAGATGCATTTTTATAAGAAAAACCCGGTAAACTAATTATCCCGGAAAGGTTTTTACAATAACGAATACTGTACACGAGACCACACTGCTAAAGTAATGACAATGAAGCCTTAAAACTTTGAGTATGCGTAGAAGAGTGTGAGCTATGATTGAAAAGCCTAAATGTAATCCGGGGATATTCAGCCAATATATCTTGGCAGACAGACAATTCTCATTCAGAGTTACAACGCTATGTCTAGATTGACGTAACCCCGTGAATTTATCGCACGATGTTCAAGGTCCATCTTATTGAAAAGCGTACGCCCGCGTGGGTGTAATATGTGTAATATACCGAAATGATAATCATTACTTATCTTGCGCTGACTTTGTGTGAAGCGAGAAGTGAAATATTACCAAACGTTTATCCCTCAGCCTTTAGTAAGCCAACACAAAAGCACGCAAAGTTTGAATCCGATTACGGAGTCCGTGGAGTCGATGCCACGGTAAACATTGTACCTATTTCTGGAAACGAGACGAAATGTTAAGAAAATGCTAGTTATATTACGTTAAAGTTTCATTTAATTAAAACTTGTAGTCTGCACAGAACGAGGTTGATACAAGGCTAAAGGCAATGTACTTCAACCTTTTGATACAAATACAAATACGCTGTCGATATTATAACGTATGCAAGTGACCGGCGGAGGCGTAGGTGATCTCGACTATAAACCTATATAAATTTACTGCGGTCTCGTACGATTTTATTCATCTACAGTTTTAGGTATGCACCCAACGACATTATAATAAATAATCATGTGGTACAAAAAGTCAGCAGCATATGCAACCACATTTAGGTTTTTGAAAATGAGGCGTGGTTGGTTACGATTTTAAATTTCGATAAGATTGTTAATGGGTAAGCAGACCAATGTAGATTTAAAAAATTATTTGAAAATTCTGGCCAGGAATTCCTCTCGGAACCTTTTGGTTAACACCCTAATGTGATTCTAACTACACCTGGAAGAACCACTGTTCCACAGCGCGGTACAATTAAAAGTAGGCGCGCTTTCAGTTTCTAAATGAGTGGACGGATAAACTCTTATAGTTAGATGGCGGTATTTTATACAAATAGTAAATATCGTCCACTGCAAGAAGGACCGGATATAAAATTGGTCCTTCGTGCCGAATGCTAGTGAAAACCAATTTTATGTCTGATCGTTCTTGCAGTGGACCATATATTTATTTACTATTTGAATAAAATTCTGTCATCTAATTAAGCGTTTATCCGATTACTTTTATAAACTGAAAGCTAAAACTAATCTAAGTTCATATTTACGTATCTACAACTGTCCAGAATGCTAAAATGCAACTGAAAACTTAACTCTCTTCGCGCGCTGGTGGGAGCAACATATTTATATGCCGAGTCTCCCACTGAAAAAAAAATATGAAAAGGAAATTTTAATCCAAGAGGCACACTTGAATTGTGCTTCATGTTTGCCCCTCTTATATCCCTCGAGAAGAACACCAATATTTTTTTCAATGGAAACAGGAATTAAATAAGATCTTATTTTAAGTGCAATAAAATCCCTACAATAAGTACCTATTTTTATAATTCCGCAAAATAGCTAGCGAAAAACCACTTTTACAACTTACTTTTAGTTTAGTTAATGAAATGCTCGAAATGGCAGCAATAACAAAATCTGTTTTCTCACGACACTTCATTTTTTTCTGTTATGTTATCCTCCTAACTGCCGTTCCGCTGCTGCTCCATGAAGCAGGCACAGAAAGTCACGAAAAAATAGTGTTTGGGTGGGTCTTTTCGTAACTGCCACAGAACAATTTGTTTGGAAGAAGAAACCTATATTTGCTGCAAACAATTATTTGTTTGTATCTGGCGAAGTAAATGATTTGTTTATTTCAAACCCTTAAAATTCTTGACGCGCATGAAATAACATTTATTTAGCACAAGACACAATTCTTTAAATTTAAATATGAAAACTATTGAATCAAGAATAATCCCTTTTTTGTAAAGATAAGTGATTGTTTCACTAAACCATGTGCATATCTAACTGAAACAAATATTTGTCTGGAATCGGAGAAGAGGTAAGTGAAGCTCTGAATGACAATCAATATTTCGTTGCAGTAACGATGTCACTAATTTAGTATAATGAAATAGCTTTTCCTGAAACCAAACTATCGTTTATTTGAAAGAATTCATATGTTCAATCCTCTATTGTTTCAGCAAACCGCATGTGAATTTCAATGAATGTATATTGTTAGTTTCATTGTATAAACACTGCACTCAAACAAGCCTTTTAAACGTATAAATAAATTATTGTTAAGTTAAAGAAATAAATATTTTGATTAATCCAATTCGATATTATATTAAATGATAATACATATTAATTTAATTATGCAAATAAAACACACACTTAACCTAACGGACGGGAGCTAATAAAAGCAGGTTTGCGGAGTCAAAGAAAAGAAAAAGACGTATGTTCGCTTACCTTAGGTGCGGTGCTGCGAACGCTACGAGATGCGGGAGCGGAACCAAAAGCGGGAACGGGACCAAAAGCGGGTATAACGAAGCGGTAGATCAATTGGATGTAGTACAGCGAAATCCTATGCACATTCACTAGGTTTGTTTATTTTACTATGCACTATTTTTTGTTAGTTACTTCTAATGTTTTATTAATGTTCAAAACGACTATATTTGGTAAGCGAACATCTTACGCGCGAAATTTAACAACAAACAAAATTATATATTTTGCTTTAACACTGATGAAAAAATAGAAACGTCTTGAAAAAAACAAACAATGAGTAAAATATTTCGAAAGCTAATTGAAATAATAACGCCAAACGAAGGAAAAATGTACAACCTTTTCATTATCCAGATTGGTCATTGCTTTGCTAAATGTCAGTCGGTTTCCAATATTTGGAATTAATTCTTTCATCAATGCCATGTCTTATGTTTTGTCCTACAACCAAAGCAACAGCTTAAAACTGTGTAAGTAGTACGCTCTTTAAGAAAATCGTGAACGTACATAAATATTACACCTAGTACCAACTATTTCAGGGTTGGGACAAACGTGATATTTATTATCTTAGTGCAATATTTTTTTTGTAGAAATGTTTAAATTCATGCTTATTTTTTAACGATTTTAATTTTGTTTCACACCAATGTAAGTGCGTAGAATAAAATTAAAATAAAACTGCACTGGAAGTCAACCGACATGTCTATGTATTTTATGTAAGAATATTCCTGTTTTTATATTGCGTATAATTTTTTTTGTCTTTGCAATTAAAAATGTAATATTTCACTGAAAAACTGTTACTGGGTTAGTAAAAACCATTTGATCAGCCTAATCTTAACAAGTCCCTTGATAAGATTTACTAACATATATATACTATTTCCAGATGTAGAAAAACAACGCCGTATTAAACATCCATATAATCATGCAGCGCCCTCTAGTAACATAGCTTGTGCTAGCCTTCTATTAAATATGATCATGTGCTTGCTTGAACGAGTTGTTTTTCACTTATTAAGAAAATAGTTTAGTTAGTCGTATCTTAAGGTGTGGATCCCTTTTATTTATAAACTAAGCCTTTCAAGCTTTGTAATTTAAAATTGTACGTAACCCTTCACACGACTACCGAAAAGCTAAGTATTTCTGAGACAGGCATAGTGAAATGCTTGAGAATTGGTTCTATAGCATACTTTTTACTAAGCCAACACACTAATAGAAGTTCTAGTCATAATTCGATGCTTATTATCGTTATACAAAGAAAAGTAGGTACCTATGAATTTGGTTCAAACATGCCCGCATGGATTGCTTTTATATCAAAAATAATTTGCTGATAACCTATTTGGTTTTATATCGAGTATGCTTGGGTAGAATTATTATTGACGGACATTTTAATTCCGCCCTTGATGTTCAGTTATTAGGGGGGTACTGAACTTGTTTGCACACTGACAGACTATTGAACTGGACATAACACCATGATTGCCTCATCGCAAATCGTCCGTGTTCGTAAAAAATTACGATAAATCAGTGTTAGTTTGCCAATAAATGCACGTGTATGTGCACCCCCAATATAATGCCGCCTCTAAATACATAATTGGAAGTTTAAAAATTATAAATTCAGTAAAATAAATTTTTATTATTTATTAACGACAGCTAATTTTATCGATCCAGCCCTGATCCTGAGGTTAATAATAGAAATGCAAAAGCAAATCCTTTGTGTGCAGGGTCCGCTTGCACTCGTGCACAACTCTTCAGCGAACTTGCAGTCTTGATTGGCGGAGCCGTTATCCGCCTACCCCTCTGTTCCCGTAACAGTCGGTTTACTACTTACCCTGACCCGTGTGCACAAGTTCAGCGTGCACGTTTCATTTAATTTGTATTAGTACCACCGCTCTGATTCCGATGCGTTGTTTAAAAACGTATGAATTCTACGGTGAAGTTCGAGGGAAACGGAAATTTCAATCCATATTATAAGTGATGGGCGTTTACGCGTAAATTATAATCTACGTTACTCGAATAGAAAATTATATGTTTTATAGGCTTTTCCATGTGTCGATTTTTAAATTTAATGGTTTTTATCTACTTACAACTATTATTATACAGATATATTATTTGTGTATCTGTAGCAACATAACATAATCAATACTAAACTAGAGATAATATATTAATAATTGTACAGTGTTTTTCAATTATACACGAAGTGAATACTATACTTTACGAATAAAAAAATTAAGAGTATTTAACCGAAACCATCAATATTCTAATGTTACTATTAATTTCGTCAACTTTCAGTGGGTGACTCTGTATACAATTGTAAGTATAGAAGTATAGTATTCAATTCTTGTATAATGGACCACATTACACTCGAATACTTAAAGCAATTCGCGTGTAACATGGTCTGCAGTATATACTTATTAAATATACTATTTTAATATTTATACAGGTATTACAAACTTCCATAACATATTTTAGTAAGTCATCATGGTATCCAAATGGTTTTCTTACATCTTTGGGGCATAAAAGACAAAGCATACGTGTATGTTTCGAAAGTCTTTCCTTCCATAACTATATCAGGTATATTCCTAAGAATGATTTTATGCATGCTGTCAAATTCTCAAGCGCATATTTCACATACAGGTTGATTTTTCTCCCAAAAATATTTAGGTACCATAAGTAATTATCACTTGCTACTAGCTTCTTTCGATCAATGTACCTAAACCTAATTCACAATTGAAAACTGTGTGTATATCCTGCTAGCGCAGCACAATAAAATTGACCTGCTATTAAAAAAAGGTTGCTATGAAATATTTCGTATGAAATTGCCCGTCTATTTCCATTTATAGAAGGAAAGACCAAGAAATTACAGTTCATAGAGCTACAAAGTGCTTTTGACAACGTGCTCGTTCTKCTTAGTCAAGCCAAACGTTTTGAGCAGTACTAATAATAAACACCATTAAAACACTAAATATTTCTAGATTTCCGTTTATTTACGCAATGCTATTTTTTACAGTAGACTTTCAAAGTAGAATATTGCATATTGTACGCGTAGATAATAACTTTGTCCGTATGGCGTATTCTACGCGCCCATCGCTGCATTATAGTGTTGAATACCTAAAGACGATTTGCCTTTCTTCCCTGTCTTTGAAAGAAAGAGTAAAAATTAAAAGTGCAGATCGCCCAAAGCCAAATTTAGTGATAACGAATGTTACAAAGTGCAAATCTCGCGAATATAAAAGATCTTTTAAAAAAGAAACTTATGAAAAGAAATGACTGGTTAGGCAGATGGGGCAGATGTAATATCGGCTACACTGTTTTCCGCGTTTATTATTTTCCGATGAAAGACCAACAGAATGGAGCTAATCAGGTGTTAAAGACTTAATCCATTTATCTGAGAAAATCAAAAATAAAAAACATCAATGTTCAAAGCCACACATATTTGCTAAATTAGGGTTTAATTTGTTGGGTAAACAAGACATCAGGCAACAATTAAATAGTGCACATGGTCGTACCGAAGGGGGGCAAGGGGGGGCAGCTGCGTCCCCCTGGACCTCGACTGCCAACTCTGGGCCCTTCCCACCTTCCATACATTTAGCCGATTAATTAAGTATTTACTTACGAAATTGTTAATTAAGTAAAATCTATAGACAAGTGTATTTCACAGTTTTCATTCAGAACTCATTTAATAAGTCATTGTCAAACGATTTGGTCATGAGTCATAATACGATTTCTACTTTGTTCAACAAAAACTTTCAAAAATATCACTTATTTCAAACAAAAATCCATTCGAACTAAGAGTTATGAATGTCTATTTAACGTAAGTTTTAGGAATCGAGTAGTATTATAAGCACGAATTAAAACCCGATGAGCTTTAAAATGCCAGCATACAAAAGACTTTTTGAAAAACGGATTAAATATATCTCAGTTTAAAGTGCATATCTATGCTCTGCTGTCTGCACCGCAAACAACTGCAGATAGATCTATTTCGCTATCATTATTATCTTGCATAATTTTATGCAACTATCTAATTCTAATTTTACACAGTACTTACCAGGGTTGGCAAAAAACATGTTTTTTAAATTAAACAAAACAAACAGTTTTTTTTTAATTAAACATGTTTAAATTGTTTTAAACATGTTTTTTTTCTTACTTACTTAAAAACATGTTTAAAACGTTTTAAACACTGTTTTAAACATGCATTCTCATGCAAATTACTATGTGTATTAGTGAAAATAAATACGAGTAGATGACTCAAAGGGTAGCAGTTGTCTAAAAATCCCTAGGTGACTACGATTGCCCGTTGACATTTGTCATTTGTATTCGATGTGTACGACGTTTACGCGACAATTTTAATTATTATGAGCCGGTTTTTCTTTTCTATTTTAAGCGAAAATCAGCTCTGTTCTTAAAATCCAGACCAATCACATACTGGTTACTGGGTGGATTTTAGCTAATACCAACTTTAACAAAGAGAATAGGAACCGATCTTGTATGTTTAAAGTTTAAAGTTCAATAATTACAATGATCAGTAGGATAAATAATGCAGGGTGGAATTACTTCGACAAAATTAAGGTGCAAAATAGTACAATGCGAACTCGATGCAAGAAGTGCAAAAAAGATATGCTTGCACTAGTAAAAATATTTTATTTCTTGTTTATTGTTTTTTATATTCCCAAGTTCTGATAACTATTTGTTCTATTATGCTAAATATATAATTATCTAGTAAGAGTTGAATGAACGTCTTACTTATTGTTTTGTTGTATTGGACCAGAAATACAAATTTTTATGTTATGATAAGGTTAAGATTTTTATTTGTTTTTTAAAATGTTTGTAATTTATAGCTACAGAGAAAATGTTAAGTTTATTATTAATTTCTATAACTGTTGTATCGATTAAAAAATGGGCCTGCTTTTGAATTCAATTCATTTGCAAATGTAAGGTGACAGTATGTAGATATGTAATTACTAATAATCTTGTTTATCTATTTGTGGAGGGTAAACGAGCCTAATAGTAATAATTAATGAATCACATACAATATTAGTTAAAAAACACTGTTTAAAACATTAGTAAAAAAGCACTATTTAAAACAAATGATTTAAACATTTGTTTAAAACAAGGTTTTAAACAGAAGCGTTGTTTAAAACAAGTGTAAAACATTGTGTTTTAAACATTTTGTTTTAATCATGCCAACCCTGGTGCTTACTCATAATATGTACAAAATCGTCGTCCCGGGTCATTATTTTAGCCAAAGAGCAAAAAGAAGTACTCAAATTTGATCTAAGTATTTAAAATATCAGAATTTCCTAATGTCCAAGTTAGTGGAGTATCATCGATGTGCTCATATCCAGTTTCAGATGACGATATTAGGCGCTTTAAGCACATAGACTATGCATATATTATTAAAGTTAAAAACAAAAATTACTTCTATGTCACATAAAAATTGCCGCAGAAGTTACAATCGAAGTATAACTTACATTGCCATAATAAGATTAATTGATCTTAACGGTATACCTACATTTGTAATAATTTATACTGTGCGTTTAATGGCTAATCCCTGCAGATTTCAGTGTAGTCGAGTAAATACTGTAAAAATTTTTAACATACGTTTTAGCGATATTGAGCCATATTTTGCAAATCAAATAACAGCCAGCAAGATGAATATAATGCATGAAAGGATTTTTGTAGCTTGAAAACAATAACAAATGGTGGTTTTAAAATTGTGCAAAAATTACAGTAAAATGAGATACATGAGTAAAATTGTTAGAGATAAAACAACCATCATTTTTATGCTGATTGGCCAGCTGACGCATAATGCTGGGGCATTAAGTTTAACTAAGATTAACTAAACCAGCAGCTTAATTCATTACAGTCTTAGGTACTGTTTCACAGCCAGCTTGTTTCCACATTCTCAGTTTTGATAATTTTTATCTATACTAGCTACCTATTCAATCCTAACTTAAATTTCTAAAGCTTCTAATGCAAAAAGTTGAAACTAAAAAGCGCATCGGTTAATTAATTAATATTTAATATGTGCGAATTCCAAATCATAAAACGTGCTTCTATTAGTAGATGATTAATTTATATTTCTTTAGTACATTTGACATTACTATAGATTATGTGGATCACAGTTCTTTATTCTTCCAAATAAAATGTATCTACTCATCTTTTGCTAAACGTGATAGACATGCAACTGAATGCGCTGGATATCGCCTAACTGATATCATCAGTAATGGAATTAGAAATAAAGGAGCTGTTGAAGATCAGTATATATAAGAAACATAAAAAACTTGGGTCTTCACGGAAGATGTTTTAAGTCACCTAGCAGAAAATCAACCAAGATTGTTCAAGAAATAAATACTTCCTTAATTACTTAGGTACATAATCCGATAAAGGCACATTTTTATTTATGTTGAATTATTCAGTAAGGAAAATTCCTGCCTTGTCGCCCCCCTCGCTTAGACCAAAAGCTGGGTACGCCCATGATAGTGCATATAGTGTGAGTATTGGAAAGCATAATGATCAAATAAAAAAGAACAGGTAAATGTTCGCTGAAATTATAGTATGCATTATTAGACAAGCAGATATTCAATCTGGCTGCATTAGGAAGGATCAAGGCTTTTTAAAATGAGTAAGGAACAAATTAACCACGTTAATTATTTCTTCAAAATGTGTAGATGTCAATAATCAGAAGTCCATTTAAACAAGCTCTAGAAGCCCAATTAACGAATTTAGTTATTTACGCTTTCAAATGTATGAAAAAGTATTTCAATAGAACCGTAGGCGGTGTTCTCTGGCATTTCTTTTTTAATGGGTATCCTCCAGGTATGCCTTAACAGTGAAGTGCAGTGCCTGTTATCTCGGTGTACTCGTGCGTGAAACAAACGTAAGAGACTTCTATATGTTAGTTTATTGAGAGAAGGGTTGTAGCATATTCTGTAGGTTCCATTCACAGCTTAAGCTTATTATACACGTGTCACAAATACATCGAACGTAACGTAAACGTAAATAAACGTAATCCAAACCCAGTCCCAGCAAGTGGTGTGAATTATGTATTGTGTTGTGGTTTATTAGTGTATTATAATTAAAAATTTGTATACTGTGTTGGCAGGTTTGTATGAAAKAAATTTTTGTAGATGCTAGTTAACTAGTCTTGTTTTAGGTATTTATATTAATATTAGCCTCTCTCGAAATTATTTATTTGAAGGTCAGGTTTGACTTCTCTTCTTTACTTAACTAGCAAAATTGTAGTAAAACGTAAATATAGTGAAGATATTTTGATAAAAGGGATTCTTAGGGATTTTAATGTCATCATCGTCACTTTCGATATTTATCTACATAATTATATTATACATGCGTTACATAATTATCATTGAACTGGAGAACAATTACTCACACATACTTAATGAATATGATGACGTAAGGGTAAATCTTGTTTCGAAATCCATGAAAAAATGTATATAGATGTATTTCCTTTTCCTACTAAAACATCCATATACACAGCGATCGAAGATCATAGATAATGTGTCAAATGTGGCGCTATTATTGATAGTTTTTATAACCTACCACGTCCTAAGGTTTATTTTTATAGTTTGCATGACCAAAGCAGTTTACAGTATACATCAATGAATTAGAAACCTCTATACAACCGACATAATTAATTTGCTTCTATTCCTAAATGGATATTCAACCCTAGCTAAAACATAATTCATTAGTACCTACAAGTGCATGCAACGAACATTGTTAATTGTAATATAATTCAGCTTTCTTATTACAACTATTATTTTATTTATACAGGTTTCGCAATAGATTGATAACCTAAAGAGTTTTTCAGTACGTATCTAACTAAACTTTGTTCTGAAAATTTTTGGTATTTTAACAAATAATGTAACTTTGTTGTGAACGGGTGTACATACATAAAGCAAGAGCAGTAAAGGGCGAGATGTTGATGCGCGTGAATTTTTACACAAGTTTAGGTTTGCATAAAATGTAGCTAAAAAACTCTTGTTACAAGTTTAAGCGCTGTAGTGTTACTAGACAGATAATGGCCGCTTTTGTAAGAGGAAGTAGTCTTGTATAAGCATTCGTGAATAATTTTCCCTTTAATAGCCAATAACGTCTTATCTTCGTGTTTCTCCTGCGTACTAAAATTTTCTATTAACGCTTTTAATGAATCTATGAACAAGATGTACTGCCTATCTTACAATTCCTATGTACTAAAGCAAAAATTGGAAGTTCTAGACAAAGTTGCGATTTTTATTCGCAAACGAACAGCACACTTGGAATGTAACGGTTAAGTGCCTCCTGTTGTTTTTATTACTTCTGAGTAGAGAGTCTTTAGTAAAATTTATGTAGATGGAGCGATAAAGATTCTTGGTGCTTTTGATTAATAATAAACTTGCGAAGGGTTATTCTCTTGAAGAGGTGTAACCGGTATTTTGCTTAATTGATGTACAAATTCTGTGAGAAGACATCTTCATAGATGCAATTATTGAATAATTAAAATATAGCTTAAATAGTGTTAACAAAAATAACGGAAACTAATCTGATTTCCTAATATATTTTCTAGAAATGATAATTTACTTTTCAATACACTTTTAGTATGTGGTGCAGGTATAAGTCTGAAAAAGGGTTGGCAATTCTGTAATGAACTTAGAAAGATTTCATTGCAGCAGTCGTTTTATATTAAGAGAATCAAGCGAAGCTGTACCTAGTAATAACGAAAATTGCATTCCTACTACCTGGAATTTTACCAAGATTTCTATGCATAATAAGATTACCGGTGTTAGTGCGCACAGTGTTAAAAATGACAGTGTTGTCAAAACTACTTGTAAACCATATTTCCGTTAAAACCTGGTAGCTTTATTTGGAAATTTTATATTGAAGAGAATAAAAATGTTTCTCTAACGTTACTAGTTTCAGATGAACAGAAAAATATTACAGCAAATTAATATATTATTTTAAAGTTTTATATACTTCTAGTTATGTATTAAACATTGTACGGATCACTGCAATTTATAGAACGTTCGAAGCATTTATTAAAACATGCAAGTTAGATAACCCAAAATTAATGGCTTCTGTCAGTTCATTGCTTTTGGGTTAGCTTTACAGATAAAGCACTGAGATGATGCAGTTTCTTTAACGATTTTTTTGATATTTTGGTTTCAAAGTTTCCGTGGTTGTTGTCGATGGCATGCAATTTTCCGGGCTGCTTCCCACATTGCTTATTTGGTCTTGGCGTTTCGACACTCATGTCGGAGTCTTCGTCAGAAGTAGCTCTGAAACTACTTTTGAGTTTGTAGCATTTTTATTTTGCCGTAGAAACAATATCCTGAAAAAGGTAGTATATGGTATATTCATAGCAGATTCATCGCATACTACAAATAATACATCTACCTTATTGCGTCCATAAGATTGCTGAAATTATAATTCATAATAATAAATCATAGCTAAATTAGTAAACTTACCTTGTTATGCAACTTAAGTTGCCTATATATACACTTTTAAAAAGGCCCTCCATCTCATCATATCGCCAGAACAATATCTTCGTGGCCTCCGGTCCTTCGTAAAAAACGCTCTTTCTGTGGCTGGCATCAGAAAGCAGAGCACATTCTGCTAGAGAATAATAATTTCTTACCTGCTACAACTATTACAAAGTTGTATCATTCTGCGGTACTTATATATAAGATTTGAACCATCCATTTATCTGAGGGTAACATCCGACAATCGAGGTTATTATTTTGTCAGTGTTCGAATATTATACTTAACAAATTGAATAGGGTCCTACGTACGGGCCATATCGTTGGAGCTCTGTTCACATTCAATTGCAATCCATAAAACGAATCTGGGCCATCTAATCCACCAGGCCCCTGTAGAGCCCATCTATTTCACGATCTGGTCACTTACATTGCAATCGAAGGGAACACGAAGGTATCACATCTAATCATTCCAGAAGAGCCATCCACCAGGTTCCTGTAGAGCGCGGCCATCCCATCGTAGCGTAAATCTACGGAAATCAGATGTTATAAATCGTGGTACGGCGCAGTTCATACTTATCATTTAATATTTCTTATACTAACCATTTTTTGTGAGTATACTGTAAACTCACGCAAAGCTTTGCTTGGAGGATTCATGGTTGTTTCCACATTTATTTTTATTAATACGTAATTGCAATATCTATCTGAATGTTATGCCCGGTTCACTTCAATATATGCCGACAGGACATTAAAAGACCGATTGCTTTATTTATTTATATAGTCCACGATCTAGATTTCCAGTTTTAAGTATAGTTGTGAAAATTTGGTGGCGCCCTTACTTGATCCATAGAAATTTTGGACCCACGGATCCTGCTCTACCGACGAAAAGACTGCCGTTAGCGTGTGTTACAGTAATTTTGTGTTGAAATATCAAGACCAAATAAGCAACGTGGGAAGCAGCCCGGAAAACAACACGTTATTTTTTTGATATACCTATCAATCATGGTAAGATATAGAAAGTCAGTCGTTGTGAAAATTCTAACTGCCTAAGATAATTTCCATAGGTGTGAGCTGAGATATTTGCTCCTGCATTTCAGCTACTTCCTCTTTCACAAGTTCTTTGGTTTCATTTTTAAACATAAGTTTAATTGGTCAACAAAATGAGGTTGACGAAAAGCATTGATTTTGCCACAATATTATATTTGGGCCACTAACAAGTATCAAAGAACACAAAGCAACAAATAAAAATGAGCCATCATAGCACCCATTGATGCCTACTTCTTTTAAGATTGCTTATAATTTTCCTAACCGTGGTTCTCAGTCCGCTTGCTGTGCTTGGCGCATCATGTATATCATGAATTAGGTTTTTCAAAAATGAAACCGAAACCCTTGCTGCCTCAAATTTTAATCTGCGATTTTAGCAACATCGTCATCACTGTAGCTTAATCCCAGATTGCTCCAGTTGTTGCGCACCCAATCTGAAATCGTCTTTTGATTCACATCCGCAGCTTCTCCCGACACTGCCTGATGCGTTATGGTGACTAGCTAACGTAATATTTAATGATCTACTTCTTATTGTTTACTTCTACAATAAATTTTCCCGAAGTCTATCAAATCCACTATATTTAATAAATAGGCAAAGAGCTTTCAGCTATAATTAGCCATCACCAGAGCCTCATAATGTAAAAACAGGAATACAAAGGAAATTATAAAACTGACATTCTCAAAATCGAAATAAGCAATCTTGACTTCAAACAAAAAAGTAGCCTACATGCCAAAAGCACAAACATGAAATCAATGATCAAATAAATATTTTAGAATAGGACAACTAAAATTACAAAATTCATTCAAAATTGTAAAATTACCGTTATCTATAATTATTTTGTATATTTCAAGAATTTCTAGAAAGTTTAATTTTTGAGGACTTATTACAAACATAAAGAATTTAAATCATTTAAAGATGCAGTGTTTTTAAATGACAATAAATGATTTGCTAACGAAGAATTTGTATTAACTATACATTTTATATTTTTCATATTATTTTAAGTGTTCGTTCATTGCCTCTAATTGAAAAAGATCTTCCCGTTTGACCAATATAAACAGAATTACAATCGTTACAAGAAAAGCTATAAACTCCGGAATGATGCAAAACTGGAATTTTGTTCTTATTGCGAACAATACGAGAAAACACACTGCCTACCGTAGAAAAACCAACACTTATTCCATGAGAGGAAACCAATTTAGATAAACTAAGTGGAACTGGACCAACAAACCTAAGAGAATACATAAGTTTGGCTTCTTCAACATAAATGGTGTTAAAAGAAAACTTAAATTCTGTTAAATATTTAAAGTATAATTTTTGTAATACATGATTTGGAAAGTTATTAGCAATTTGAAGAATTACACCTAGTTCTTCTACAAAAGCGTTTAATTAAAGAGGTAATTTAAAAAGTCTGTTAAAAAGAGAATGAAATACGGACATCTTGTGTCTATAAGGGTGAAAAGAAAAGTAATTAATAATGTTATCATTGCATGTGGGTTTTCTAAAAATTTCGAAATATAGGTAAGGAGAAGACTGATTTCGTATAATTAATAAATCTAAAAATGGAATTTGATTATTAATTTCTATTTCATAACTACTATTTATAGAATCATGAAGAGAATTAATAAATGTAAGAAAATTATTTAAGTCATTGTAATTTCTTGTAAAAAGGCACAAAACGTCATCTACATAACGATACCAAAATTTGTTACGGGAAGAAAAGGAAACGTTTTTAAAAATATCTTGTTCTAAATTATTCATAAAAAGTTCTGCTAAAAGTGGGCTAAGAGACGTACCCATTGGTAAACGTGAATTTTGTATGAATTATTTATTATCGAAACAGAACAAAAATTGATTTAAGACAAATTCTGTTAAAGAAACCAAATTATTTTTGTGAAACACAGGTAAGTTACAATTTAACAGCAGATTGTTTAATATTTTATGACAGTCTTTTAGAGGTATCGAAGAAAATAAATTATTGACATCGAAAGAAACAAGCAAAGGGTTCTGGGGAATTTCGAAAGTCTATTGGTCAAGTCAATTGAATTTTTAATAGCAAAAGAATTTTCGAATATGTAAAACTTCACGAAGGGTCAAATTTAGCCATTTAGCTAATTTATAACACGAACAATTTAGGTAACAAACAACAGCCCTTATAGGACAGTTATCCTTGTGTATTTTAGGAAGTCCATAAAGCCTTGATGTTAATGGTTTCATAGACAATAATTTTGACTTGGTGCAGTTAAATAATTTTAATGTTGGTTCAACTTTGCCTAAAAGTTCTTTTAATTTGTTGTTAAATTTAATAGTATTATCAGTATCAACCGTTCTAAAATTTTCACTGTCCAAGAAGTTAAAAACTTTATTTAAATAATCATTCTTATCTAAAATAACTAAACAATTACCTTTGTCCGCTTTAGAAAACACTAAATCTTCATTTATTCTCTTAGAATCTATACTTTTAAGTAAATTAATTGAATCAAAAGACAAATGATCTTTTTTGGTTTCTGGGGAAATAGTTTTAATAGATTTTTGCAATAACGAAATTATATTTAGAATCAAAAGCCTTTTAATTTCTAAGCTTAAATTATCTAAAATTGCTATCTACTGCTTGTAAAAATGAATGTCTTTAATAATTGGAATTCGTTACATATTTGTAATAAATCCTCAAAATTAAATTTTCTAGAAATTTTTGAAATATGCAAAATTATATATGTATAACGGTAATTTTACAATTTTGAATGATTTTTGTAATTTTAGTTGTCCTATTCTAAATTCTTTATTTGGTCATTGATTTCATATTTGTGCTTTTGGAATGCAGGGTACTTTTTTGTTTGAAGATTGCTTATTTCGGTTTTGACAGTGTCAGTTTTATAAATTCTTTTGTATTCCTTATAGCTGAAAGCGCTTTGCCTATTCATTAAATATAGTGGATTTGATAGACTTCGGGGAGATTTATTGTAGAAGTAAACATTACTACATATATCCACTTAGAGAAAAAGGGACCAGTTTACATTGATCTACTTCTTGTTACTTCCAGTATTTTGTTCGTTTGGTCCGTATACTGAAGACAATTTGCTGTATCAAAAGAAATAGTTTATTATATATTGTACAGGGTGAGCAAATAAGAGAGGTGGCCGGTCATATCTCATAAACCAGTAGCCCTAGAGCTTTGAGGTAAAAAAATTTCTTAAGTAAAGTGTACAAGAGAAATTGCTGGAAAATATTTTCGAGTTTGTAAAGGGACCGCTAGAGGGCGCTGTTGTACCTCTAAATTACAAAATTAAAGTGTGTGTCATTTTTAGCTTAATAAATAACTGCGGTATTAAATATTTTAAGATTGTCTGGACTGAAATCTACCATTTTTGTTTAGAACATTTTTTGTTAAATGTCAAATAAAGGAGTGGGGGGCGGTTGAATATTAATATAGAGAATCGCTAATATTTCAGGTTTGGCTTGACCGATTTTAACCAACGAGGTGTCGTTTTCAAGAGCTTATGTGGCCTTATAAAAAGCAATTTTAAGAGTCAGAACATTGTGTGTTGATCGCAAGAGGGCGTATTCTAAAGTTACTATCTAAATATAAATTTTTCTCGAAATTTTTAAATGCAAAGTTATAAGATTATTTACTTTATTAAATGAACAATTGAATATAACTAAAATGGTGAAAACAGCACCATTTAAAAAATTCGAGAAAAATCGATATTTAGGTAGTAATTTCAGAAAACGCACTCTTACGGTCAACATACAAATTATGTTCTGACACTTAAAATTGCTTTTTATAAAGGCATATAAGCTCTTGAAAATGACAGCTCGTTGGTTGAAATCGGTCAAGCCAAACCCAAAATATTAGCGGTTTTCTATATTAATATTCACCGGCCCCCACTCCTTTATTTGACATTTAAGAATAAAATGTTCTAAACAAAGATGGTAGATTTTAGTCCAAACAATCTTAATTGCTGTAAAATATTTTCGAGTTGGTAAAGTGACCACTAGGAGCTGTGGCACCTCCAAATTACAAAGTAAATGTTTATATCATTGTTAGACTAATAAATGTCTGCTATATTAAACATTTTAAGATTGTTTGGGCGGAAATGTACCATTTTTGTTTAGAGCAATTTTTTTTTGTTAAATGTTAAATAAAGAAGTGGGGGGCGGGTGAATATTAATATTGAAGATCGCTAATATTTCAGGTTTGGCTTGACCGATTTCAACCAAAGAGGTGTCATTTTCAAGAGCTTATGTGCCTTTATAAAAAGTAATTTTAAGTGTCAGAACGTAGCTTGTGTGTTGACCGCAAGAGGGCGATTTCTGAAATTACTACCTAAAATCGATTTTTCTCGAAAATTTAAAATCGTGCGGCTTTCACTAATTTAGTTTATATTCAATTGTTCTTTTAATGAAGTAAATAGCCCTATATCTTTGCATTTGAAGATTTCGAGAAAAATTGATGTTTAGGTAGTAACTTCAGAAAACGCCCTCTTGCGATCAACACACAAACAATGTTCTGACACTTAAAATTACTTTTTATAAGGGCACATAAGCTCTTGAAAACGACACCTCGTTGGTTGAAATCGGTCAAGCCAAACCTGAAATATTAGCGATTTTCTATATTAATATTCACCCGCCTCCCACTTCTTTATTTGACATTTAACAAAAACATGTTCTAAACAAATATGGTAAATTTTAGTCCAAACAATCTTAAAATGTTTAATACCGCATACATTTATTAAGCTATAAATGACACAATCATTAATTTTGTAATTTGGAGATACCACAGCGCCCTCTAGCGGTCACTTTACAAACTCGAAAATATTTTCCATCAATTTCTCTTGGCCGCTTTACTTAAGAAAAATTTTTACCTCAAAGCTCTAGGGCTACTGGTTTATGAGATATGACCGGCCACCTCTCTTATTTGCTCACCTTGTACGTACATATAACCATTAATTACTAGAAAATGGATTGGATACTGCATTCAATAACTTAGAAATAGATATACCATTTTATTTTAAATACTCAATAACTACACTTTAGGTTTTTGAATAGTACTAAAATCTTTTTTTTTCTTGAAGGTATTGCACTATTTCACAAGCAATGTTTTTTTCCTCAAATGTCAACGCCAAAATGGTCAAACTTAGAATACAAGTATTGCTGAGAAAGTTACCCTATTTAAAGCACAAACAAAAAGTGCAATATTGCACAGGGTATTCTATTCAAAATAGCATATTTAGCATCTACTTCCGTTATAATCGGAAGCGCCGCCAAAAGCATAAAGTATTTTGATTGGATTGAGCACGCCCGAAGAACTCATACTGCAAAAATGTCAGTATTTGATCATAAGTACTTACCCGTAAACGTCTAATAGGAACTCGTCGTGACGTACCCCGTATAATTTGCATTACATACGTTGCTGATGTGTGATAGTGTTGTTAAAACTTGCGATCAATATGTGGTAGCTGTAATTTCTGCAAATTAAAAAGTTGTCGATGACAAGTCCCAAAAATAATTAAGTGTGTACACTAATCTGAGACGGAATAACAACCCCCTCCACAATGATCGACGTGTTGAAGGGTTATTGTTTAAAATTCATCGTTATTTTTTATTTAATTGGTCCCATACCTTTGTACCCTTTGCTTATAGTTATCAATAATTTGAAAATAAACAATATTTAGCTGGCTTGAGACAACGCATGTCGGTTCTGAAAATAAACAGTGTTCCGATGCTACGATTAATTGCTGCAATGCGACAGGCATCGTGAAGTTCAACCTCTTAAAAGGCCCTTATACAACCTGCAATATTATATAAGAATTATAGACCCTTTCTACAAAAAAGTTGGTTATGAAAAATAAACTAGAGAAATACGATTTTTTGTTATTCAACACCATGTAGGGGGTCTAAAGATGAGCAATAAGATCCCGCGTATTTACCACTCTTATTCAAACAAAAAAATAGGAAAATAAATGCAGCTGAAACCTCCTGAAATGATTTTATATACCCTTTTGCATGAATCTTGCGGAATATTACTCGAAGGCTGGGTGAAAGTGTCGGTTCCGTGATCCCTAGGGTAGCAGATATATTTTTTCCCGCATATAGCAGCTTGAATGCGTCGGGGACACGTTTCGCAGACACGTGCCATGAGGGAGAGAATGGACAGCTTCTTTTTAGGACTTCCTTAATGTACTGCGGGGGGGAAGCTCAAATATGTTTGGAAGTAGAAATCCGATTTGTCGCTGTGTTGACAGTATAACGCTAAAATGGTTATTGATTCACAAAAGCGAATTCTGTTTGTATGTAAACAACTGCAAATCATGTACATGTTATCATGTGCAGATCTAGCGCAGTGATGGGCGCGTAGAATACTCCATGTAGATTACGCCATTATCTAAGCGTAGACTATGTAATATTCTACTTTAAAAGTATACTGTAGAAAATAACATTGTGTAGATAAACAGCAAACTAGTAATATTTAGTACTTTTAACAGCTCCAAATGCCTCAAATGACCGTATTATTTTGTATATTATTATTTTTGTTGTTTCCTAACTAAACAAAATACTACTTCGTTGTAATTAAAATAACTAGACACACGTTAAACAACAATAACTTGTTTCGGCACACAGTTGTTAGGGCCAGAAGGCACAAGCGTGGTTTGGAGCCCTCAATCGGTCAATGGGTTCTTAAATGACTGTAAACTATGATTTTATTATCTTTCTTGTCTATAAACGGAAGAAGACGGGCTATTTCATATGCCACCTATTATACCTCATATACTCGTAGAAGAAAAGACTTCGAAACGCATGTTTTGTCCCAAAGAAGTAAAACAACCGTTTGGGTATTCTGATGACTTACTAAAATAAGTTATGCAAATTTATAATATAAATATTTAATAAACTGCAGTGCTTTAAAAAAATTTAAGAATTGGCCCATACAACAGAGAAATTGGAACAAAATAATTTGCACAATACACTTAATATACAATAGCCATAATATACTCGTCTCATATTTCAAAATCTACGCCAAAATGCTTTATCTACATTTTCTACGCGAGTAATGTAAAAAATTATAAATTTCGCGTAAACGCCCATCACTGATCTAGCGTCAATCAATTTAGATATTCATTAAATACATCTCATAGGGCAAGTGTTACATAACCTACCCAGGCCATAAATTTAAATTTAGCAAATTCATGATACTATGTGTAAGTCGTTTCCAGCTATACGTATTTAAGTAAGGGTTAATAGTTACAGTTAATGCACTTAAATATATTCTAATAAAAGCACCAAACAGTGTAGGTTAATTATATAAGATAAAATACGACCTGACTTGTAGGTATAGGAGAATAAAAAGTAAAATACTGAAAGTTCCAAAAGAGCACAATTCCCCAACCCATGGGGTAATTGTGCGCATACGAGGGGTAGCTGTAGGTACGCAATAAATTTTAGGCCATATTACATCAGCACGAATTCACCTAACAATATAACTATAACTAACATATTTTATTTACACAATTCATAAAATCGTACAGATTTTGCTGTTCCGATTCTGGTTCATCCCTTGATTCCAATATCGCTATATTAGTCTTCTTTATTTTCTCATTCCCTTGCCTCACTTGTTTTCTTGCTTCCTCCTAAATGCTTGCTTTGGTTCCGCTTCTTTTCATTTTGTTTGTTGGAAATGGTTAATTTAAAAAGTTTCCAAGCAGCCATAGTTAACTATTTTTTTTTTCGTTAGGAGTAACCGCAAGTAATAATGAATGTTGCTTTGTCCGAGATTTTCTTTTGGATGCATCTAGCCTAACTTTTTGCATCGGAATCGGCAGTATCTCTAATAGTCGTGTTTTGCTGTTATGATGTCTCAAGTTGATCGGATGTACTTGTATGATCAAGGCATCCATGAATAGGTAGCAGCTGCTTCGGCTACATGGAGGATAACTGTGAGCACCTGATGATAGTACAGCACATCCTTACCCCAAAGTGGTGCGCATAATTACCCCAAAGTCACTTTGGTACTAACAAAACAAACACAACTCACAAACACTTTAATGCAATAACAGATTGTTGCTTCATAGGTATACTGATATTCGTGCAAGAAAAATTATTCTTGAATTAAACGCGTCTGCTTACTTTTTTAGTTCCTGGAGACTACAAATTATAAGTAATTACTCGTTTTGTATGAGGCACCGTTTAGGACATAATTAAGGTTGCCGTATATAAAGGTTTTCTGCTATACTTATAGAAAAATTCTAAATAATATAGGTAGAGGTTTTATTAGGTTGTATTCCATTCTTTCAATTATATTATAAAAAAATTAACTAAAATATATAATGGTTTAGATAATGGGAAAAAATATTATTTGTGCGTTCATATAAAAATTTGTAATGCATAATTATAGAGAAAACGGCACTATCTCAATTCAACTAGATGCCGCTTTATCGGCAGTTGAGAGTTAGGGATTGTGGCAACAATGGGTGACTGTAAAAGTAGTTAGAAAAGTACAAGATTATTGATAATAGTGTTACGGTGAGTCTTAACTACTGGAGCCAGAACGTGATTTCACGTATGGTTTAGAAACTAAAGATGGCGCCATGTACCATGTTCGTTGTCGCCCCGGTCGACTTGATAAAATTGTAGCTAAATTTATCAAAATTTTTAGCTTTTGTTGTTTTGTCAGGTTGACAAAGCTGAAACACCATTATCTACTCGCTCGAAGTTGCCATATCACATAATGTCTTTTTGATAGCCTTAGTAGCGCCCCCTGTATATGGTAAGATATAGTCGTTTTGTCTCTATACTACGTTATTACGTATTACAAGCTTTTATATAAATGCATAGCAATATTTATATTGCGCGCTATCAAAACTTTTATATATTATGAGTGAAAGAGAGCAATACAACAAAAACTTCATATATTTAGCATTTTTCTCTAAACACACCAGAAAACTTTTATTTATATACGGCTAACTTAATTATGTCCTAAACGGCGTCTCATAGTTTTGCCGTTTGGCGAAAATTGGTATCTGAAATTACTTAATGAACTGTTTATTAGATGACAACTATACTCAGAATCTCACATCCCATTGAAAATTCAAATGCACACAATTACACGCTGCGCACAATTCCCCTACTGTCCTTTATTGAAATAAGCTATACAATTATTATACTGAAAATTAGACACATTTTAATACAAGATATTAGCTTAGGGTTTTGTTCTCAATTTGTAATTACAAATTGTTTTCAGTAAGTATTTCAATACGTACGTGTGCGCTGTTTGTAGTTCTAATCATGATTTTCTTAACCTAAACTTAACCTCACCCTGACCTATAAAATTACGTCTTTATAGGATGGCATATGCAATCCAAGGTTTAATATACTACTAGAGTAAAGTAGACCTTAGATGCAAAATGGGTGTTGAATGAAAAGAAAGTAAATCATTGTTGATTCTAACAATTGAGATAAGGGTGAAGACGACAAAATAAGCTTAAACAAAAGCGCTTGTGGACTAGAAAGTGGATTGCAAGGAGAATTAATGGTCATTGCATGTTAAATATCTTGAATGAAGAGTTGGTTTTAGAACATTTAGTTGCATTTAGCAGTGCAACGCTAGTTTGTTAACAAGACGTTTATGCTGTTTACCGTGAGTATTTATTTGCATCTACATATTGCACTTTTGTTGCTATATGCAAAAAAGTGCAGCTTTTAAACCAAAGCGCGTGCTTGGAAATCAATTTTAATAGTTCGCTTTGCATAGGGCAGTTGCACACGGGTATACACACTTTCATTCACTGTACAAATGTTAATGGTTGCCGATAAAGTAAATTTGTCACCTGGTAACAATGGTACGCTTGCAGCATTGCTTAGCGGGAAAATGCACAAAATTTAGAGGGTAAATGGTTGAATACTCTCTGACTATTCAGCCGTTTAATAACTTTTGCCCGCAATGGTACATGTTTATTGGGTAAAGAAAATTGTATAGTAAGGACCTGAACAAAATCAATAATGGGTGAAGATTTTACAACGCTGTATGTACTCACTAATTCTTCTGGTCATCAGCTTAAGCAGATGACTGTTTTCCTCCTGAGGCATCTTATTCCGGGGTACTTGTACAGTAACGTGAAGCTGTAGCAGGGATTTTAAGTTTTGTTTATCATCTAAGTTGGTAGCATGGCAGCTGCGCGTTTCCGGCCCCATATCTGGGTAGAGATCGCCGACCCTAACGGAGGAGGGCAGTGAGTTGATACCCGGGATCGCGGAATGGCGTTTGCGCGAGCGCACCGACTGGTTTTGCCGTCGTGAGTTATTTTTTTGTATCGCCGGGCATCCGCGGGATTTGTTTGTTTTGTTTAACGAGAGCTTACTGTAGTTGTTCATATATATAGTGTATTGTGTTTCTTTTAATATTTAATATAGTAGTCGTTATAAACATACATTCGCCCTTTTCTTTTCTTTTCTTCGTCGTCCGAACCTATCATKTACCTCAAGACAACCAGGGGTTACAAAGCGTAATTTAATGATGGCTGCATGAAAGTGATTTACTTCATTATTTATTTCGTGATCCCTACAGTCCCCAGTACTCCTTTAGAAACACTAACACCCGTTGTCTTAAACATTCCCTTAATTTCCGAAAGCAGTCAGCTCGTGGATAGCGAGGGTATGCTCGGTGATCTGCTTAATAGATACGGACAGCAAATAAACAGTTTCCATCTCCTTTACCTAAAGCGTATGTTGTATTGCGAATAATTTATATTTCTATAAAAGCGGCATGTATTTGTAGGCAATAACAAGAAGCTGATTTGTTAAGTAAACGAATATTCCCTTACAGTTTAGCTTAACATAGCCTCCTGTGTAGCTTCGGTAAGGTATAATTTTATATTTTTTTATATTTATACTTCTAAGAATTGCACTATTTTTAATGTATTATTTTTTCTAGATTGTAAACACCTGAGGAAGGCTAAAACCAATAAATACAGACAAATTTTAGTAAAAAAATGGCGTCCATTAAAAAGCCAAAACTCGGAAGGTCTTGCTCCGTTAAGATTTAACGCTGTCTGGGTGGCGATCATCGGGCAACGAACGAATGAAAAAGGAAATTAAATTTAATTTAAAAAAAGAGAAAGAAAACAGTTACTGGTGTAAGGTGTTTCGCTAAAAACGTACAGAATGCACAGTTGCGGACTTGTTATTTAATTTACGTCGAAACATATTATCATAAAAGCATTGAATACAAATCATATTTGTCTTTTGGTAACTATTCTGATTTTTGACGTACCTGGTATTCTAATTAGTCTTGTTGTTGTTTTGGTTTGTACGGTTTGGCCTGGCGGTCTGTTGGTTAAAGAGTTGGGAACTGTATCTATACCAATAGGTTAAAACCCAGTAGGTAACGTGCATATCATGCCGTCTGCTTGTAAACATTCGCATCAGTGATCTTACATTTAAATTTCAAATCACTGTTTCGCATTTCATTTTCATTCCCTTTTATTGCTGAATCAACTAGGGTGAATGTTAAATTGTTTGATGGTTGTTCGTCTTCGAAATATAATGTTAAGTACATTAATACCTTAATGCGGCTTTATAACAATACCTACGGTAAATGATCGAATTACTAATACCATGGTAAGTTGGTTCTCTATAACCCACATGCGTAAATACAGTACAATTTAGTTTTTAGGTGAGGCGTTGGTGAAGGTATTAAAAGGTTTTACGAAGCTTATTACTTATTGGAATACGTTACGAATGCATCAAGTTGTATAAATACCCATTATAGAGTTGGAAGCGCTTAGACTTTTGCATGATAACGCTATAGGTCGTATGTAGAATTCAGCACTGAAACACTATTATAACAATAAATAATAGGTATATATTATAAATTTCATTCCTAAATAAACTTATTAAAATGCATTTAAAATATTTCATTTCAGTATCTTCTTATTAATATAGTTTAATTAATGTAATTCGATGGTTGCTTTATTTATGAGTAAAATTTATAAATGTCATTGGTAATTTATTAAGGCTTGTTAATAATTATAATATTTATAGAAATATAGTTTTATAAAAAATACTATGTACTATGTACTGGATTATTCAGATGACATAGCATTATCATACTTATGACTAAGCGATTCCTGCTCTTGGCGCTCTATCTCAAGAACGRTTAATTGTATAAAATATTGCCCAAGACAAAATTTTGGAGGATTTAATACTCTGCTTTACTTTTCTAAAAACTTCAGATGTCATTTTACAGTTTTATGGTGGACAAAGCAGTGTATGTACCAGTGGCTCAACATGTCTATATGGACCAATGTTTAAAGCGAAGTGGTACAATTGCCGGCACGTCGGCTATCGTTTTCTCGCCGACTATCGTCATTGCACATCTAGAACTGTGACAATGCTGGGTGACCCATCGTGCTGGAATACTAGGCAGTTGATAAAATGGCATCTCGTTATGGCACAATGAACAGCGAAACATCTGTAGGAGAAGAAAGCTTCGGACCATGGCATAATAGCCCGGAAAATAACAATAACAGTAAAATGTGTGAATTTAGTGATCCCCGTACTGTGCGTTTCTTAAGTCCTGGCCCCGGATTGGAATGTAATGAAGTTCAGCATGTTAACGAAGCACAGCGGCTTCCTTGAGCCTAAAACTCTGGACAGACTAGTAACGCATAGCCAGATGATGATCTGAACTAATTTGCCCGGACAAATATTACACATCGACCTGGAAAGACGCGACAACGTGGGATGGGCCACTGCAATCTTGCATTCCAATCGCGCATGGTCCCGGCTGTTTCAGCGTCACCAGTGGCGTGTGCGTAGTTCGGTTATTTCGCGAGTATTTTGTGTGATGGTAGGAACATTGCTTTGGAGCGCGTTAAAAATAAAAATAATATGTAACAATATTTCTTTCCCTCTGTTTGAATGATTTATTCGTGAAAATAATGCCGGAGATTTAGAAATCCAAATTTTAATTTCTGTGACGCATCGAGCATTTGACTAAATTTATTTTCACAAATGGGAGGCATTTGTACGCCACGTTATTAAAGTTGGAGACGAATATTGGAAAACTGACGGTTTATTCGAGAAGCAAGTTGAGAAGATTATAATCACTATAGGCAGCTATACATAGTAATAGTGACAATTGAGATAATTCAGACAGTGATTCGTCTTCTTCTGAAAACGATGACTTTAAGAATGAATTGGATGGTGTCTTAGTTTGCGAATGATGACGAAATGACGGAGTGATCCCGCATTGAAAAGGAAGTGGCCTTGTTTTTGTCTTAAAAGATCCCTTGTTTATGATTTTTATTACTACACGGTTTGAGAGTGTACGCACTTGGTTGCGTTCTGTTATTCTTTCCTTTGTAAATATATTTAGCTTTATTTCTATTCATTTCAAAGAAAAATTGTTACGTTCTAGTTCTAGTCGCTTTATTGATTTTGTTTCGGTACCTTTTAGAATACGACACCATCTAATGCCATGGCCAGATCAGCGACAGTTTATATATTTTGATAACTTTTACTTTAACAGTGTATATTGTTATATTTTATTACTGCAGAGTTTAATTTCCGTTTTATGGTATTATTAAAGAAATCAAATCGCAGATAGCTTTCATGTTCCTTTCAACCATTAAGTTTTAATTAAGCATGGTCAGTCTAATGAGCAATACAATTTTAAGAAGTATTCTAGTATTTCATTATGTTTCAATACGACATAAACTCATCAAACGCAAAAGTGCAGTTGCGTTTTGATGCAACTTTTAATTGATAAAATGTGGGCGCACGCCATTGGTTTAAAGGGATCGCATGTAGTGGCATCCCCACCACCGGCGCCAACACTTATGAAACGCACAGTATATATGCCATTGGGCTGTCAGTTGTCCTGTTTTAAACTATTTATTTGATCAAAATTAGTATTGCGATAGTGTTGCTGGCATGTAGGTTACTTCTGGTTTGTAGTCAAGTTTGCTTGTTACTAAATTTTTTGACTTTGCTAATCGTATTATAAAAGTTTCTTTTTTATATGTTTTGACCTATATTGTACTGGCGAGGACTACCTTTTAGTCGAAAGCGCTTTACAATTAAAGAATTAAGTGGATTACACTTCCAAGAATTATTATATTAAAGAAGAATTCATTAAATACTATTCCACTTTGAGAGTATGGATGAGGTTTCAATTTTTAATGTAAAAATATTTGCGGGCGAATTAATTAGGGTTATCAATATCGCAAAAATCTGAAGTAAAAATCCATAAAAAAATTAAAGAGCTGCAGCAGAAAAGTAGGTACCTAATTAATTTTGTGAATTAAAAACGTATCAGTATTTATCACCGGTTATATAGAAATGTTGCTTTAAAATAAGGAAACTAACTGAGACAAATATACAAACTGTTTCACTGACGATATTGTGCCCGACGGAATCGCAAATGCAAAATACATTTTCATAGTCAATGTTGATATTTTATTTACAATACTATTTGAAGAACAAACTGTGAATGAGCGAGCATTGTATTGTATTGTATTGTATTGTTGTAAGTCAATAATTCGATAAAAAACATATGTGCGAGAATTATAACATGGATGACACCATGCCATCTAGTGGCAAAACGGCATCATCCACTCGTCTCTGTGCGGAACTAATCTGAACGGCAGCCCACTCTATATTTGCCGCAGACGTAATTTTTAACAGACTTGAGTTGTTAACTTTAAGGGTCACCCCTGAAAAAGGGAAGTGAAAGAACAGCAACCTGTGACAATGAAATTAGTGTTGTGGAAATGATCGATAAAAATTCTCATATCAGTTAAAGGGTAGTCCCGAGAGCAATCGGTATCGGTCCCTCTTCTGTACACTGAATAAAAGGAAATTTATTTAATCCCTATCACTTGTAATTAGTTCTCCTAGAAAACAACTTGTTTGTAACTTTTTGACTTAACTTAAATGCCAGATTTTACGTTAATGTGTTTTTTCAGTTAAAGCAACATTAAAAAAAAACATTGGAGTTAAAAACATTCGAGAAGTACATTTTCAAACCATGCAGGCTACAAATGTTAAAATAGTTATTTAATTTTTAAGAACAGAAAATGAAAATTTACGAATGAAACAAGAGAAGGTTTCGCTAACTAAGCAAATTCACTTAAAAATAAGACACGTGATGGTGAAGCCCTGTCACAGCAGAAATGATAAATACGTGTTATGGGCACAAACATGGGCATTTTGACAACTTGTTTACATTTAATATTATTGGATAGCCATTCTTCAAAATTTGCAATTTCAATTTAACTAGAGCAAATATTTGAAGTTTGTCAAAATCTAGAAATTGACTAACTCTATGTTTCATGTTTTTTAAGACAAAAAATAATTATCTGTGTTACCTCTGCAAATGTATTTTGGTTTGCATTTTCATTCTCGTCAGGCTAACACTCATGAACAACCTGTACAGGTATATACACATCTGCCTAACGTACCATTCCGAATCCGTGCATATACGAGTACAAGAACGCTCCAGACTGTTACGTAGCTTGCTGTAAATGACACCGCTTCCACTTCCTCCAGGTATGGGTTTGGTTCGGATATTTGGCGCAAACTGAACGGGGACAAGTGAACCGACACCTATTCTACCAGTCAAGTCAAAGATTTTAGAAGATTGTGTGTTAAGTACAAAAATGTGACCGTGATGTATTATGTAAGTTTCAAAATGTCAACGCCAGGTATTTATTATTATAAAGATTCTTACTTTTTCATTACCGTGAAAAATCTCATAAATTAACATAGAATCATTTTTTATTATACTAAACTCAAAATGTTGTCATTAGCAACAATTTTTGATAAGCCCTTTCGATGTGAAAAGCATCTAATGGGCATGCAGAATTTGTTAGATATGCACGACTTCTTTTATAAGAGACATGTTGGAAGTTCCCGGAAAGGAAAGAAATCTTATTTTCAGGAAGTAAAATGTTATCAGAAGTCTGAAAGTCCTGCCTCACAAAGCTACTTACAATTAGCAGTATGAAAAATATATCACAATATTCGTCGCTTTTCATCTTGCAGTTTGCTACGACGAATGCACGGCATGAATGAGCGATGTACAAGTAATAAATAAAGCATTGCAGTTATCTTCATGGACACAGAAATAGGATGCCAGCTTAATGAAAACCGGCTCAAGAAACACCTACATTTTGCATTTATTACTCCGACAAAGCAGAACGTTGATGAATCTTCCGTTTCATTTGACACAGTATCAAAGTTGTATCAGGAAAGCCCCGGGTGATTTATTATCGAGAACTTTCCTCGATATTTAGTCTGAAAGCTTGCCAGAAATTATCCGCTTTGTTACATCCCGGACCATCGGCCAGATGTTGAGAGATGATGTTTACACCAAAACTGTGATTTATAATCATCGTCTGGACGAAGCTGTTGATAGAACGTATATTAGGTTTGATTCTCGAATTAGATGTTTATGCTACTGGTATGAGGCAACCACAAGTACGAGTTTTATTACCTGTTCAAATTTAACCCACATACATCTGTTATTTAAACGTTTTAGCTCAACACAAACTTGCAGCTAGTTTCTAAGAATAATGAAATGTCATTGCGTGCTGAGTTGGTTCTTTTGAAAAAAGCTTAGCTTCTGACACAAAAACATTGCAGTGGTGAATTAAATTCATTAGCAAGCGATATTTCTCCAATTTTTTTCTGTACACTGCTGAAGAGCAGAATGTTAGACTGACGTGTGTGCGAAATGCATTTTTTAACAAAGACAATGTACTATGTATGCTAATAATACACACAGAGGCTTGGATTAACMTAGCACCAAAGATTAAATATCTATTAAAATGGTTAATTTGTGTCGGCACCTTAGATCTTTTTGAAACCGGTCTGACAACTTTGAAACACCGATCCACTTAAATCAGAATTGATTTGACGCGAGAAATTTGAAATTGTGTCAGGCTTGCATTTGAGTTTAGCGTTTGACGTTACGCCTGAAGGACAGTACGCAACAACCACGTGTACAATCCATTCGCCGGCCAATATACAACAGGAGTATGTGTGTAATGCCATTAACGGTTTAAATTAATAATGTGTAATGTGTGAAATGTAATGACATTACGTTTCTAATCCTGGTACAAATGGCAACCATGCGTGGCGAGTCAGGTCAGGGTATATGCAGCCAGCTCATCTCAATCACAGATGATCACAGAGAAACAGCTTCATGGCATGCCGTGTTCTGTGTTCATCTGTTCGGAGCACGGGAACCTTATTTATTACATAGAAAGCTTATATATACATAAGACCTGCGCGTGAAAAATCTATGCCAATACGTGTGTTGGCGAAAGAAGCAGCGGGTTTGCGGCGTATACTCGGAACGTACAATTTTAAGACATCGAAAAGGTCTCTCTTTGTCTCTCATCCTTCTGTCCCTGTCATTGTGTTACTTCAGGTCGTATAAGTTATGTTTATGTTAAAAAAAATGCGTTATTTGATAACCCCAATTTCCATTTTGCTGAGGTATGTAAAACAATTTGATTCGTTATTTTATTACCTAGAATTTTTATAAATCCTATTTAATTGCCGTTTTCATACATACCGTTTCTAACCAAAAACATTTCATTTGGAAATTCTTGTCATTATTGTCGAAACAAACATGAAAAATTACCTTCCTGGCCTTCCAAACAGGCAGGGCCAATAATAATTTAAAAATACCCAAAATTGTTGAAAATACCGTCAGCAATTTGTTGCCTGGCTAAGTCTCGTCCCAAAAATTTGACTGGACACGTCCTGTTTCTTTTTTCATCTCGTACATATTCTTGAATCTTGACAGTGCTGTAAATTTTAAAGGACGTAAATACAATAATGACAGCGGTTGACCGACATTGACCGACACCAACCTATAATATTTAACCGATAATGATGATGTTGCATTTTCTGACAGCTCCTTTAGTACAAAAATATTTAATGTGTGATATAAATTTTCTGTAACCAACCCTGGTTTTACGCTCATAATTATTAGTCCAGTTCTTACTTGCTCTCAATGCGAATGCGCCAGCGTTTAGCGTTCTATATGATTTCTGTGGCTCGGACGCATTACATAACCTCACTTTCTGAATCTCTGCACAGTCATCTACCATTAGGCTTTTTAGAATACGTGACTTTCGGAGCGACTGCCATGGGGCACATGTCAAAACGATGCAGCTTCTAGCGCGCTGTCATAGAAACCCCATTACTTAATGCCAACGTCAGTCACTAGAGCTAGGACATTCGATTCAATTCAAATCGTTCACTCAATCGCGTAGATTCGGATCATTCAAGTAGTTCATATGGATCGTAAATTGAAAGTGACAGCGGTGTCTCCTGTCTCGACGCAGCATATAAATATGCTGTTATGCTGTGTTCTCGTCGTGTGCTGTCGTCAACCGTTAACCATGCACGACCATTGATCTCTAAATATTATTTAGAGATCAGTGTGTACGACGCACGAACGACGCTGACTCATTAGCTGTGAGCCAAATCAAGGCATGAGTCATTCACTTTGAACGACTTGGTCATGAAGGGCCCAACTCTATCAGCCACGCATCCGTTTCCAGGGTTTCGCAGGCGCGTCCCATGCGTGCGCTTTTTGCCCCCTAGACGCCATATTAGATGACGTAATCTTAAAAAGCCTAATTAGGCTTTTTAGAACACGTGACTTTCGAAGTGACTGCCAGGGGGCACCTGTCAAAACCATGCAGCTTCTAAAGCGCTCTCATAGAAACCCCATTACTTAATGCTTACGACAGTCACTAGAGCTGGGACATTCGATTCAAGCAGTGATGGGCGCGTAGAATACGCCACGTAGATTACGCTATTATCTACGCGTAAACTATGTAATATTCTACTTTGAATGTTTACTGTAGAAATATCATTGTGTAGATAAACAGAAATATTCAGCTTTTTAGTGGTGTTCGTTGTCGGTACTGCTCAAAACTTATCAAATGTCAATATAATTTTGTAATTTATAATTTTAATTCCTTGGTAACTAAACTAGCTAGATGAATATCTAAACAATAATAACTTATTTGGGCATAAGTTAATTAGGGCCAGAAGACCCTACTAAGCAGGACAAGCGTGCTGAAAAAAAGCACTTTGGATGCCTTAATCGGTGAAGAGGCTCTTTAAGGACTATAAACTGTGATTTTATTGTTTTTCTTCTCTATAATCGGAAATACGCTACCCTAATGATCTAAAGAAGCAAGTGGCAAGTGATTATTAACAAATACCTTTCTTTGAAGAAAAATCAATTTCTATCTGAAGTATGCGCTTCCCAATTTGATAGCATGTCAAAGATACGTTTCTTAGAATATACCTAATATCTTTAAATATAGAATGTACATTACATTACATTACATCTATATGCAAAGCTAATATAGTCTTGGAAGGAAAAACTTCGAAACATATGCTTTGTTTTTTTGTCCAAAGAAGTAAAGAACCGTTTAGATACCGCAATGACTTACTAAATATATATTGTGCAAGTTTATAATATAGATATAAAAAATGAATTAAATTTTAAAAATTTTAAGGAACTCTGAGGAGCTAACAAAACAGAAAAATTAGAACTAAAATAATTTCCATTAATTTTAGCGTATAGCTAATATACTTTAGCCATAATATACTCGTCTTACATTTTCTACTCAAAATCTACACCAAAGTGCTTTATCTACATTTTCTACGCGTGTAACGTAGAAAAATAAAATTTACGTATATACGCCCATCACTGGATTCAAGTCAAATCGTTCAATCAATCGCATAGATTTGGATCATTCAAGTCCTTCAAGAATCACTACCGGGAACGAGTTATACCGAGTTGTTAGACCTGTTTAAAGATAGCTGACAGCTGCAACATGTGTCCCGTGAGAGTAGCCAGCCAGCCAACCGTCAACCATGACCAACGCACGAAGGACGCTGATTCATTAGCTGTGAACGACTTGGTCATGAACGACCCAACTCTATCACCCACGTGTCCGTTTCCACGGTTTCGTAGGCGCGTTCCATGCGCACGATGGGTGCCCGCTGGATGCCATGTTGGATGACGTAATCTTCTAATTGCAATTCGCTTGTAATTTCTAACTGTCAGGTAAGTAAGCGTAATTTTTCATTATTAGTGTCTATGCTCGCTTACTACTTAGATACTTTGTACTCAGATATGGATATGAAGAAAAAGGAGATTCGTATTCCGAATTTGTACCTACTGTGGTCGAATCCATATCAAGCTAAGCCTCCACGTCTAACACAGAAAAAGACGCAATAGCAGAGTTAAAAATTGCTGCTATTCTAGATGGTATTTTCTTCAGCCTATTACCAGAGTACAGGAACATGAAGTAGAATAAAGAAGTACAGGCGCATTGCCAAAAGTGATGATTATGATATGGACACAGAAAAAGTTATTGCTAGTGCAACAAATAACGGGTCTAATTGTATAAAAGCCTTCAAGGACTTTAGTTTTGGTACCCCACTACATAAAGAACAAGATGATGACAGTGACGATGACATAGAATTCCAGCAAATCGAGGAGTAAACGCTTCCTAATTTCAAGCCATGTATAGTAAGGGCTCCACATACCCTAAGTTTAATAGCAACGAATGAGTGTGGCGCCAAAGCTTTAAAAGAAAAAAATTGCTAGAGTACATCATCAGGTGATAGGAAAGCTTCATAGTCTCTGGGATGGAATGGGCTGACCGCAAGCTTTTTAAGGCTGTTGCTTAAAAACTCCTTGGTAAGAAAAAGAACAGATTGTTTGATTGTTTAGATTGAATTCTTAATATGGATGATGAAAAACGAAGTGCTACATTTGCTGTTGTAAATATTACTCCATTAAATAACTATGAAAAGATATTTATTGCAGAATAGCATAAAGTAATCAAGCCAATTGCGCTAAACAACTTTTACTATCCTAAGGAAGGCATCTTACTTTCCATTGTGGGACAGGACGTTGACAAAAAAATTGTAAAAAATATTACTAATCACGTCTGGTTTTAAAAGCTCGTTAGTGCCCGTTCGTGTGACCATCGTTAGAATTAGTTTTTTTTTATTTGAGTAGTTATGTGTAAGGCTTTTTTGTTGTCTGTCTTTCGAAATAAGCGAAAATGAAGAAAATCTACCTCCGGCGTGATAGAAGTCATTCACCAGTGGGAAAACCACCGCCTCAAAAATCTTGCTCTATCTACGAAAAGAAATATGCATGCTTCCAAAAGCGAAACTACAGAGAATGTTAAAAGTGCTAGCGAAAAGGTACTTTGGCATACTCAACATAGCTATGTATGGTGTTACTCTATGTTAAAATCTACAATGTTTTGAATGAAAAGTATGACATTTTAAAGTAGGTAGTACTTCTAATCCCATAAATGCGAGGTCAAATAACATGATGCAAATTTTTACAGATACAGCGAGCTAATGACATTTCTGAAGGTATGGGCGGATGCTTATAAACCGAAGAAATGTAACCTTTATGAGTCAGAAGATATGACAAGGAAGCTCTGAGATGACGATCTGGTGATTTATACAAGTTAGAAACGTCTCATGTGGATAATCAAAAATCGGTCATGATCATTTGTTTGAAGTATTCCTCGAACACATAGTCGTTTATGTCTTCATGGTAGTATTAATAAACCTTGATCTACGAATCCATTAGAACTATAGATGTGTGTAATTATTAAACGCCGTCCTTTTTCGCAGGACTGATTAAGTTCTGTTGACAACCCCTTTATAAAAGCTTGACGAAAGCTATGGATATTTTTGTCTTGTCACATATTCCTCACTGTGTATTCCTCATTCAGGCATGTTTTATTCAAACTGGAAATATTTATGCCCTCTTCACGTAGTGTTTTGAAGGTAGGTAGGTATTTCCTTCTTCAGGAAACGATAAGTTGCGATTTTCTCTTTTGCTTCTTCCAGCAGAAAGCAAAATTAGTTAATAAAGTATTCTTCATACACAACTTCGACTAAGGTGTTAGCCAAGGAGCGTAATGGTTGAAACTTATTTTAAAATATTGCATTTTAAGAGGGGCGTTTACCTAGAGCGAATCGGGTCATTTTAAGCACCTACCGTTTTACATTTTACCGAGTTATTCGAAACTTTTTCGAAGTGAAATTTCGACATGGCAATGACAAAAGATGTAGCTACAACGTAGAGTTCGAGTTTTTTCTGAATTTGGTACAGTAATGTAAATATTTGTTGTTATATTTTGCTTAAAAATGCGTATCTTTGGCGAGCTATTACTCGAAAACTAAGGTACATAAACGAAAAATTCGAACTCCACGTTGTAGCTACATTTTTCTTTGTACACTACCAAAAACATGAGCACGATAAATGAGAAAAAACATTCAAAAAATCTAAAACCGCAAACCCTTTCGCACGAGTCCGTCACGAGAGCAGAATGCGAACGCCCATCCCCACCAGGTCCGTCGCGTGGTATCTAGTGAACAGTGAGGCTAAGATACAATCCTGTCGGGAATGATCGAGCGGTATACGATCTATTCCGATATGACTGGATTTCTAAGATTGTATGTCTAATTAGTAATTACACGGGACAAGTTTAATGTTAAAAGCTCTTTCACATTAATTTGCTGTCTGTCGAAGCAATGGGGAGGCGGAAGGAAAATTATTATAAAAGTTCCTACAGAAATCATGCAGTTAGAATGAAATGTTATATAGTTCATATTTACAGAAATAAATGGGTTATTCCATATTTTGAATAACCTGGTATAATATCATAGTAAATTACTAATATCATGCTTACTTTTTTACGCAAACCCTACAGTCAGCAATTTTCCGAATATTAATTTAGCCCGTCTGTTGCTCGTGCAATCTTTGCGCGATGTCAATCTATCGGCTATCCTCTTACGTCCCATGTCCCGCTGGTAATATGGGTTGCATAATTTACATTTCTGCCCGATCGCTCCAAGTAAATGCCCCTCTTAACAACCTCCACCATACACCTTGATGACAGTATTTCAGAACACTATTTACGTTTAAAATTTCGAATACTTCATAAACGCTTAATGACGCTTCGTTTATATATATTTTTTGGGAGGCGAAAAATTCACATTCATAATATAAGACATTTTAGATTTTTATCTTGCATCCATACTCTTTAGATTAACAATGAGGACTAAATATGTAATACCATTGTAGATATCCCATTCCGATCTAGTACTCTACCTTTAAGCCACTGTGTGCCTTGGAACTCCGCATTAGGTCTAGTTATGCCCTTATGCAATTGACTTATAATGTAGTAATCAAATGCGTACAATTTGCCGACACAACGTTGTTTTCTCGAAGCGCAAGCTTAGAGAAAGCTCTCAGGTTGTGCCGAGAGGCCCAGGCCGGGCCTTTGAGCGTTGCACGGCTAATAACAGATTAACATAAAACCGCAACAAGTCTACCCTGATGGTATGTGCACTAAAGCGTGTGTGTTCCTAATGATTATGCGCTATTCACAAAGTATTTGGGTATGCATATAGATTATAGCTTATATTGGTGCAAGCGGCGGAAGTTACGCCGATACATATAATTACTAATCCCCAAATACCATAGACATCAGTAAAAGTTTGTGCAAAATGAAAAGAGCCTTTAAACTGCAACGAAAAGCAATAGGAGTTATTGCACCACTAAATGACAACTGTCAGAAGGCGATATTTATTAATTATAAGATACTAAATGTGTCCTCGCACTACATTCTTCATCGGATATAATCTACAAGACTTCTTATAGCTAAATATTTACACCTATAATGCTATAAATAACCTGAACTTACGACACAATAAAATATTGAACTAAATCTTCAACCATAAATACTACGGTACAAAAGCACTTAGTACTCTCGATGCTATAGCTTTTAACATGACTATCAAATCGACTCAAAGTTTATGCATTTTACCGGGAGTTGGAGGCCAAATCACTGAAACTGACTTTCATTTAAAATATCTGTTTTATTATTGGATGGCCTTTTAACTATAATCTAGTTCATTTTTGTTGTACTATATAGTTCGCAGATTGCATTGCCACATTAGATGTAGCTTAAAGCTCAGTGTACCGTCGCGCGGTGGATCAATCGAAAATCTACGTTTTAAGAAGCAATAGAATATTCTGGAAAATTCATCAGTAGACGAAATAACTCCCAAATGTGACACAATGCCGAAACTGTCTGGCGATGAAGATGTTGAGGTCACTTCAATAACTTTATGCAATCGTGGCCGAAAAGTTGTAAGTCTATATTGGTCTAAAGCCTTTTTGTAGTTTCCAAGAATGACAGCAGGAGAGAATGAAAAATACCAAATTTTTAAAATGACGTAACTTTAGTATGTTTTAAGCAAATTCAACTAAACAGAGTTTATTTTAGTTTATTTACAATAAGTAACATTACAATTGCTGTAACTGTTCGACAATAGTAAGCAAGAACGGATCCAGGGAGGGAGCACTGGTTGCCCCTACCGAGAACGTAAATTTCACATAAACAAACATTGTTTCACAATAAAATTTACTTGTTTTTCATTAGTCGGTTTTAGGAATATTCGTAACATTTTTTGTAATCAGTTTTGTTTACCGAACTTCACTCTTTATCCTACAAAATCTTCCTTTATCGTGCACTACCAGGAATTATTTATAATAATATGTTTTTTACGGTAATTATGCTAAGTATAATAGGCTGCCATATAACTAATAAAACTACTAATAAAAACTAAAGGATTTGAAGGCATAAAAGGTAGCTCAATACTGTTTAGGGCACTCCAATTTTTCAAATTTCCAATTCAGTTAGGGGTGTAATTTCTAACTAAATGTGTATATTTCAACCTGCAGCCCATACTCATACTCTTTTCACTCCCTCAGTGGAGTTATTAAAAAAATGAAACACTACATATATCTGTTATTTTCTCACCAAAGGCCCGAATATAAAACATCATGGTTATTTATTATTCTTACTTTAATAATAACACAATTCAGATATGTTAATCCCTCTTTTTATACATTTAGAGGTGGAGTTTCAGAAACATTTAAATAGATGTGTAATTATTTATAAACAATAGCCTAAATACGTAATTCATGTCAATTACTTCTCAAGTAATTTAACTTAAAGAAAATAGTCACCTCTTGCGGGAAGCAATTCTAAAATACGCTGAAGCGCGTTCTTATTGTTTTCTAATAAAAAGCTCAAATTCAATGCTTTAAATTTTAATTAGCTTCAAAAATGGCAATTACGTACTAGCATAGCAGATACACATACTAAGAACTAAGCTTTTTTTAGCAGTTTTAACAGTTCGCGCTTAAGTGTAGCAAGTCACTGATAGAGCGACGGGATTGGCTATTAACGTGCAGACTAAACTTGACGAGAATTATCCCACAAACTGCTATAATAATTTGCACTCGAAACCATAACGTATGCCTCCTTTTTGTGTAGCATTATCCCTGTAGGCAGTAAAACATTAATGTTTTTGGTAATGACTGATGCATAAATAATTACAAAAGCTTGTAGTAATGAATGCCTTGAAATATGTTTCTGTATAACTTAGAATTTAATATTTTGCGTGGTTCGGGTGCACATTTGCGGTAACTTTCGGGGTTGCCTTTCGAGACGTGTACCTACTGCATAATTATATCTGATTTATTAACTAAAAATACAATAATTTGTTTGCGCTATAGTTCCCCAGAACACGCAATTTTGTCGAATTACTAATACCTATATGTACTTGGAAAAAAGGTAGCGTGATGTGCTGTGCGCTTTGTGACTGCAAACTGAGTTTTTTTCCTAAATATGCCGTACACGGAGGTATTCGCGATTACCCGCATAATATTTCAGCGATACGCGGAAAATTTTCAGATAATGTCGCTATTCAGAAAGCAATTTTGTAACATAGTGTACAGCATGTGTGCAAATGGGAATCCACACGTGCTTTGTGTTACCAAGCTAAAAAAAGGCAGTGTCGTCGAAATAAATAGAGACTGCATGCGCAGTTCCGTAATTATTAATACAATGGTTGATAACTATGATGGTCTATATCTGCAATACAACCAAGAGTGGATGCAATGTTAATCTGCCGTAGTTGGGAAATACTTACCACATTTTCTACTAAACAATACGTATTCTGATAAACGACATAAGTTATTTAACTACATAGCTACAACTTATCAGGAATATGGAATAGCAAAATTTCAGTTGACATTTCAAGCAACTGCGTTGAAATGCCTTCCTTGAATGCACATGTTGTAAGATAATTACTTTTAACACCTATAAGAAAGCTACACCGCAGTTTTTTAACTAGACCTTAAAATGCCGGCCCTATTTTCGTCGTTGCCTATAACTTTACACTATCGCACTACCCTGATTTTAGTTGGTGTGTACTGCTCAACTGACAGATTTCAGTTGCATTTGGTTTTGACATTGGAAGGTTTTTGTTTGTGTTTTAGATCATTCGACGCAAGTCAAACTCTCCATATTTAGAGCATTAATACCCCTGCTTTGATTGGCTGGCTAAATACAACGAGACAGTATGGTAACACCTACCAAAACACAGTCACAACCCACATTATTTGGCAGAAAGCCTTTGCGTTTAGCGAGTGCGACTTTCCCTCAATTTGAAACTAAACTATTTAGGAACTTATCTTATTCCAGAAAGACGGAATAAGAGTTGAAATAGTCCACAAGTGTAATAAATTCTTCTCTGAGAGTTATTTTAACGTTTCCCATGGGATATATGCTACCTACACATCTCGGAAAATTGAAATAGAAACTCGTTCACCACACCTTTAAAACAATAAGGAAACTTGAATATGATTGATATATCTTTGCGTGATTATATCTCTATTCGTACCTACATCATCTTACCCATGATACATAAAAATTACTGCCTATACCATCTTACATTGTTAGAAAAATTATACTTGCTTAGAGATGGATCGTCACTACCGATTTGAATTACTGCAAGATACCAAATTATTGCCAACAAATAATGAATCTACAACAAAAAATTCAGCACAACAGAAAATCGATGGCTTTGACCTCAATAAGTCTGGGGACTCGCGTTCGATAATTGCCGACGATGTCACTCATTGTTTCACTGTAATGTCATCCAAAGCGAGCATTAAAGCCCATTTTCACGGCATGGCGCTAAAGATATTCCTGAGAATAAATGCTTTGAAATAAACCATGCCGAATAATCTATCGCGCTGCCTTCGGGCAAGTTGAGCGGGCACAAGTCTTTAATCCATAGAGCCATGAAATAGTTCTACCCAAACAGCAATCGCTGAATGGGCCGAATATGGCTCGATAAATAGCACTTGCATCGGTTTGCATCCGCTTTGCACCATCAAAATTAGAGTTTGCACCATGAACCCTTAGTAACTACAAAGAATCATTACTTTCAAACACGCAGGTTTCATCTCGCTTATAATATTAAAAAAAGTAACTCCTCCCCCCTTAGTGAGCGAGGTACATCAGGATGGCTTCTCGCTAACTTTGAATTCAATTGGTCATATTTCCAAATTTGGTCCTGTAGCATTGGTTGATCTTGGAGTCCTTCTGGATTTTATTTTTGGTTGCGATGATTTTAATTAGTATCTTGAGCTTCATAATAAGTTTTTTATTTCTGGTTTCTTTCTTCTTTTCTAGTCGCTTATAGGTTCTAGCGATGCTTGTCTCTTCCCCAGATCTTCGTTGCGGCGATGCTGCTTCCAGTGGTTTATTCCAACACAATGTCCTAGATCGAACTGTTTCGAATATTTCTAATAAACGGTTAAAACCGACTAGCGTACGGCTACGTTTGTCCACGGCCGTTTACAAATATCCTACTGACTGCGCCAGTTAGAATATTGAAAATCCGATAACAGTTTTTAAAAACTATTTATTTTAGAAGTTACAGCGACTACAACGTTTATCTAATCTTAACTCTACGAATATCTAACAACTACTGCTCTACGTTCCCTGCTCCCGTGGCCGTGATGATGTAGTACCTCCAACGTTCATTATTAATTATTATTAATACTTATGAAGGTAACTATCGCTGCCACCACTTACCGATCGGTAAGAAACTCTTCGGAGACGAATGTGGATTCTTCTTGGCCAGTGGGTAGATTGGCAATTTGAAAATGAAACACCAACTTGTGTGAATTTACCGGTTTATTACAAGTTTAAAAGTTGAATCGTTACGATACAGCAAATAAATGAAATGCAAATTATAAAGCCAAACAACACTTATTGCGCTTAATTTACAAAGGTCAGCCGAAGAAATCTTAAAGCAAACAGAAGATCAATCAAATGTATGATACCCCTGGAGTATTTCCTAGTACTTGTTGTCTCAGTCCTTGGCTTTAGCGACTTCCTACTATTTTACTGGTCCAAAGGTAGATAACTGAATTTAACACTAATACTTCACAAACAAACAGAACTATAGCTATTCGATTTTTTGTTTGTGGTCAAATTATAAAAACGGAACTAACTACTTAAAAGGAAACCTCAAAGTCTGATTCAAATTTTGTGGGGGTTTTCGTGAGTTCAGCTACCACAGGAGGGGATTTTCCCAAATTCATCGCTTTTGACCATGTTTCTGTCGATTAGACAAAACCCGGCACAACTTGTAAACATGGATCAGTGATATAAGACCCCATCTTGTTCTGATCGTTGAGAGACCCAAGTAAGCATGTAAAAGTCGCGTACGCGTATCATGTTCGGAATGCTTCCATTTTTGAGTTCACTCATTTGTTTGACGGAAGCGTATCTTTATGTGTTAATCTGTAATTCTTATGCAAAAAGTATCTATTGAATCCATCACAATTGTTACTATTGGTAACTGGTAGTGCAGATTGCTTAGTCACATACTTAAAAAGTACAATTTATTGGAGATAGGGTACCTAAATTACCTGATTTTTATATAGAAATTGTACTATTTTAGTAATGAAGTAATATGTATTCAATATAAAAAACTTTTTAGGGTAGCTAATGCCTTTTCTTCACTAATGGGCACACGCCTTGACATAGATTAATGTTTGGGGAAAAACTTAATACAGCGGCCTAATTTTGTATCACTGCAGGATAGTACTTTCAGCATGTCCTATCCATAAATCCGACTAACATTCCGAAATAATAAAATTAAGAATTGATTTTCGTTTAAATCGTTATCCAGATTTTCTGTGCCACAGTCGTTTTTGTTAGCATTTATCCTTTACTTGTTAAATTAGAAAAATTTAGATTACTACATTAATTTTTATCAAGTGTTTCTGATATCTGTAAATTTATTAACATTAATTAAAAAGCACTGGAAAAGCTTACAATATTAGTAAGCCTTTGGTAAATGTTCTCCTTGCAATTTATATTAGATATTAGATGACGCATTTCAAAAATAAAACAATACCAAAAATTTTTGTCAAACTTATAATCTCAAGTCACAGTGCAATTGATCAAAAAACATTTCATATAACATCCATTTCTGTTTAGTCACCTCAAATCAAAAATACCATGAAAATTTTAGTCAGGTGTGGTTTATTGTTTAACATGCGTCAGTTGTAAAAATTATGTAGGACAAACATCCCAATGGCTATCTAATAGACTAGCTCTTCACAAAAGTGACATCACAACAAAACGTGATAGATGTGCTCTAGCTGAGCATATATTAATTAACAATCATAGGGGTGATTTGGACGTTAAAATTTTAGACAAGGAACAGCAAACCAATAAAAGATTAATTCTTGAAATGTACCATATTAATAGAACAGAAAACACCATCAACAAAAAATCAAACACAAATCAATTAAGTAACATTTACACATATTTACTTTCTCCTGACCTTCTTCATTAAAATTCTATCTATAAGTTTGAACAGAAATGGATGTTATATGAGATGTTTTTTGATCGTTTGCACTGTGACTTGACATTATAAGTTTGACAAAAAAAATTTGGTATTGTTTTATTTTTGAAATGTGTCATCTAATATAAATTACAAGGAGAAAATTTAACAAAGGTTTACTAATATATGTATATAGGTGTATGTTAGAGAACGTGACATGCGTTTGTAAAAGGTTGATTTATAGCAATCTCAGAATTTGTAAGTTAGATGTCTTAAATGTTCTGTAATTTTGTTTTTACAGAAGACTAATAAAGTCGAAAGCTTGGCGATAATTAAAGAGTTCACTCTATTATAAATAACAACAAGGTCGATTACCCCCTAATTTAAGAAAAATATTCATATAAAAATTGTGCGACCGCAAACTTTTATCAAACAAAAATTTATAATACAGAATCATCTTAAATAATATTTGCACCCAATAATCTTCCTGTGATTGCATATCTTATATTATAATAATGGTTATTTTGTTTTTTTCCATTCAACAATTAGGTACTCCCGATAATAAAGTAGGTACAAAAAACTTTCTTTTAGAAAAAATTTTTTATAATACCCAAATTAGTCCCTTGACAGCTTACTTTCTTAGAAAAACAATTTTTTTAAAATTTTGTCATAAATWKTGTTATTAGTTTGGCGTCGAAACAGTCGACTGCCAAACGGCAGGCTTCGAAATGGTCCGGCTGCGAAAAGGCCTGGCTTTGAAACGGCCGGCTGCGAATCAGCGGCTGCGAATTGGTGACCGCGAACCGGCGGAGGCGAAAAGTCCGTCGGCGGCTGCGAATCGGTGACCGCGAACCGGCGGAGGCGAAAAGTGCGTATGTCCCTCGGACAACATTGGATTCCCAGTTCGGTCCTGCGGTGTCATCGTACCACTTTCGTATGTTTTATTTCCCATTTTTATTGCTTCTGTCAATAATTCGACGACCAGGTAGACACAAAATGTGCAATACAACCAAACTTTATACTTCACTAAAATTAACAATGCAGTTTCTCAGGTTTTTAATTTTTATGCGTAACTGCTTCGCGAAAACGCCTAATTTATTACACTCTCGAATGTCAACAAGCGTTGAAATTAGTGTCAAAGGAGTAACACTTATTAAACATTGTACCTGTGTGCGCACTTATATCTTGCATTATTTACGCTTATGGTAAAGTTTAATTACTGAGCGGTAGTGTGATGAAACTGTTCTAATCGGTTTTCTTGGGTCAAAATGTCAAGGCGGACAATTTTGGAAACGCTTTTTATACCTGGAAGGTAGTTGTCTTAGAATAATCACATCTGCTGACACATTATTTGCGATTTATGGTAGGAATAACTAAGCAAGCGGGCAAAATAAATTTCAGAAGTCTAGACCTTTAAACAGCGAACAGACCCGAGTCCAAACAGCTTCATTAGTTTTTTTTTTACATTCTAACATAATTCAGAAATACTTGCAAGTATTGATCCACTTACTTGATAGAGTTTCAAATCCGCGTGACAAACGCGAATACGAACGAGTGAATAAAAACAATATATAATAATGATTATTAATTGACATCGATGATATCTTAATGGGTTGTTAACAGGCATAAGAAGAAATAAAAAAGTATTGGCAGTCTTGACCGAGATTTGAACTCGGGACCTTTTGAACACTAGTCAAACAATCTGTCACTGAGCTATCAGAGCCCTATTCAGAATCGAGATCAAGGTAGCATATATACATCAAAGTTCATATGTAACGTTGCTGAACGCCATCCGGCGCATTTGCAAAATGCATAATAATGGTTATTAGCAATTTGCGGTGTACATTTGTATACGAATAAGTAACAAAGAAGTTATACATTACACCAGCACACGTTACACAAACATGCTAATGATATAAAGTTCGATTTCTTCAAATTCTGCCACTCCACACCTACAAATTACTTTCTGCACAATACATTGCTGCTTATTCATTATAAGTAAGGTGGCCCAAAACAGAGCTACATTTAAACATAGAACAAGAAAATAAACAAACAATACTGCATATTACAACTTGTGTGTTGGACCATTCCAACCCTAGCAGATTACCAAGCTACCATCAGAATGGTACGTTTACGATTTCTCTTTAAAAAGCACTGACACCCACTGAAATGGGATTCATGATTTGACATACATCATAGTTAAACTGCTCTGGAACAGAGCAGGTTGATGATGTTGCTTACCTCAGTGGCATAGCATCCTGATTTCCTAGATATAATCAAATTCTCGTTGGGAACATGATAATGGCACCGTAAAAAATTAAGTGCGTCCAAGTCAAATTTCATTTGTAATTAAGATGAATTCGCCTAGACTTTTGAGTAAAAATGTTTATGGCGATTACACTACGCGTTTGGGACGCGAGTTGGGAATGTGGAGGTAAGGATTCGCTCGTCAAGCCGATGTAGATAATAAGAAGTGTGCACATATTGGCCGAATATGCATCGGATGTAGAATTGTGCGGACAGAACCGGGTCAGAAATCCAAATGTTCGAAACGTTCACTCGCTTGTTTTTCTGTATAAGAGTTAGAGCCGATAATTTTATAGTTTGCTGCTGCAATCGGCAATTACAGGGTTTAAATGGATTCCACATATATATGCACTCTGGAGAAAGATGCTTTGTCTATCTAAAAGCCAGTTGATCTCAGAATATGGGCCTGAAATATGCTGTATGAGCATTAGTTTTGTAAGCGCTGAAGCCTGTTCATATTGTTACGAATATGAAGTTTCGAAAACTGCGGATTTTTGATTTAACTCCTTTTATATAAAACCCTTGTATCAAATACATCGAGTCTAAACACAACTAATTCACAATACTACTGTTTTAACACTGCTAATTCACTAATTCAGTTAGCATTAAAAACATCTGTTCAACTGATAGCACTTCCTGGATTCTCGACATTCCTGCCATCTGTCTGTAGCTAGGATCACTAACTGCAGTGTCCCACTACACCGCATCTACACGCGTATTACTTTTTTGGCATGGAGATCCAGCATCAAGATTTAATCCGAGGTTTCGTTTCGACTCCACACATGGAATGGGTTTATAGTTAAATAGTAGTTTTTTGACAATTGAACAACGATTATGAGGTCTTCTTTAATCAACACAAATAAATAAAATATGGGGCGCACTACCGCCGTGTTTCAGTCACTTAGAAATACATATTGCTCCAGGCAGCCATTTATTAGGGGATCAGTATATGGAACAATTCACGGACAGCATAGGGCTATCATATTTGGAGTAATATTAACAATCCCAGCTATCCACTGATAATATCTCTATTAATTGCCAGGCGTAACTAAATGATAGGGTTGGATCGCGTACGTTAGAAAAATGTAACTGATCTGGCTCATAATGACTTTTGCATGATTTTAAAAAATATTAATTAATTTCACCTGGCTTCGTTCAAGATCTGGCGTCAATCCTGCAGTTACACGTTTTGTACAGACATTCAGAAGTCTTCATTCCATTTATGGAGATTTAGGATCAGCTGAAGTAGAAAGTTTTATATTTAAGTAAGCCTTTTTTTCATAGTTAAGTGTAGAGTTTATCAGATTTCTGAGGTCTTTGTAACACTTGGTGCGTTTAAATCTATTAAAAGCCCAACACCTGACAGATAGATAATAAATTCTAGGTTCTGAGTTAGTCAAAGAGGTTTTTGTTTACATTTATTAGAGTTGACAAGTTTAGATAGACACGTTTGTCGAATAGACCCAATACAACAGCATTGTCGACCTATTGGTCGGGTTGCCTAATTCGCAGGCGATGGCCTGACCACATCGTAATAGTTTTTTTTACACCCATTCAACAGGTAAATGTTGCGATTTAAAAATTTGAGTTTGAATTAGTGGAGTGATAAAGTCAGACCAGAATAGAAGACATAAGGGATTGCACCGTAAAGTGATTCCCAGTTTTTTTATGGTCACTTTTGCAAGCAACTATGTAATTTTGATCTTGTGTGGTTTTAAGAAGATGGCACTACCAGTCATTCCTCCCAAAACACAATTGTTTAGAGAGAGATTGCTTTTTATTCTTGAATCGGAGCATTCACCTGATGCGAGCAGGTAAAAATATTTCTTTTACATAGTAAAATTCTATTTCGCGTTAGTATACCCCATATTATGACTTAAGTCGCGGAGTAGATGCCTCTATAGTTTGGTGAAACAAAAAAAATCCATTTTTATAGTATTGATATTGTTAAGTTAGTATAGTTGGAACATTTAATTGTAATTCAAATAAAAAATAAATAATGGAGTGAAGTTCATAATGTGATTAAGGTTTCGACCTATGCTACAAATATACGAATATTTCTCCAGCGTAACGTAAATATTCAGTAGTGTACCAAAACTGTTATGAACCTTGGTTCTAGCACCAGTTGAAATGACTTTTACGCCGAATTTTATTTTTCATAGAAAAACGATTGGGACGCAATTAGGTAAGTGTGTTTGCTTTGGCAAAATCCAGTAAATTTACGAGCGTTATTCGAAGGTTTTGGAAGCTTTGTCAGTAGACATTCTGTGCTGTTGCAGTTGCTGCGTAACAGACTGCGGCGCGCCACAGTTTGCACATATTCTTATTTATTATATTTAGAGTACTTGGTAAACGTATAACCATAGGTATGAAAAACAAATTAGCATGCAAATTCGTCATCAGTATTTGCAGTAGTGTTTTATTTCCAAACAGTGTTGTATTCTGGACACCTGCAATAATTAAACAGCTGATGCTTGCGTGTTTGCAGAATGGGTTTTCCTTTTTTGTGCAACATTATTATTGCAAACATTTTCAGCTAATAGGTATAGATCTCGAAATTTTATACAATCTTCATTGAAAAGGATAAAATTACGTACTTTAATAACTTTTCTGWAAGAAACTATTGGCATAGCAGACAGACCTAGCAATACATATGATTGCTAGTTTCAAATTAAAAAAAAAATAGAAAGCTTCAAAATGCATTTTTGGGCATCCTTATTAAAAAAAATCCCGGGGGTGGCTCCTTGACCCTCCGCCTTTCCACTGAGGAACAGGTCCAATGTTATGTCTAATTACCAATTTCAAGGTCTTAATATATGATTCACGGTCTTTTACGCTGAAATAAAAAGATACTAATAATCCTCAAAATGCATTTTTATTTCCAATATCTTTTTGAGGGAAAACCACCCATCCTACTGGATAACATGCCTTACATTAAAGCTGACTACGAATTTTAAGATTTTAGTATCTATTTAACAGTCTGTAACACGAAGAGACTTCAAAATTAATTTGTAAGCATCCTTATTTGCAAAAAAAATCCTGATAATAATGCTCTTTACTTCACATTTCTCTGGAGAATAACGCTAACTATTTTGATTACCAATTTTAAAACTCATTAAAAAAATAATTCTGACCACATGTATTTTTATTCCATACCCCCACCTCCATCTTAAACACAGTTCTAAATCCGGGTCCGGCTAGCAGTTTTACAGTAATAGATATATATTTATAATAGATTACATTTTTCCCTTTAAATAAGATGTTCAATCTACGAGATTTAGTAAAAAATCTACAAAGTTGGCAATACTGCGATGGGGCCCGAGAGAAGTGTGATAGTGAACTGTGGTGCAGTGATGGTAACTTGAGGGAAATTTCCCTACATGTAGGGAAAAATCTTGCTGATTTTAAATTGTGAGGGAAACGGGAGGGAAATTTAAAAAACTGCATAATGTAGGGAAATTCTAAATTTAACATTTTTTGATACATGGCATTACATTTGTTTAAAACTTGAATTTATTGCCAATGCGCGAATAGTAGTTGTTTAACTGTAACTTGACGGATGCTGTTACATAGCGTTTGAGGCTTGAAATATGTTATGTCMCTAGATTGAGGAACAGACTATTACACTAGACAAGAACAAGATATGAAATTTGCAATCAAGGTTGACAGACTGTTTAATATTAAGTTTAACATTGTTGCTGGCTATTGAAAAGTTCTAGTTTATGTGTTAAATTTTTAGAATGCCGCATGATGATATTATTTAAAAMAAGTTAAATATAGTGTTAATTAAATAAACATRAAAATTGCTTAGGTATTTATATTTTACTTAGATACCCAATCACAGTTTGGGGGTGGATTAACGTTAAGCAAAATGTTTGAGGGCTTTGTCATTTATTTATTTTAGAATGTTTTAATTAATACATAGTGAAAAACTTAAACATGTACAATGAAAAACATTTAAAATACAAGTAAAATTGCATTGTAGGGAAAAAAGAGGGAAAATTTCAAGTTACAGCGGGAAATTGTAGGGAGATTTTATATTATATAGAGGGAATTGCAGTTTTAAAGGTTACCATCACTGTTGTGGTGTGACGCGGTGAACTCGCGCGGCAGCTACTCACTGCGTTTAAAAAGACTCGGTGTTCTGGCATGTTTGTTAAAGAATAATGCACGCTCTTTTTGAATTTTACACGCATTTTTGCTGCGCACAAAACAAGGTGCGATCATGTGTATTGTTACTAATAATTTAGTATTTGATAAATAATAATATAGGTATTCAATTGTTGAGTTGTTGTTAAAATTCTAGTTTATAATTTGTTGCCATGTTTCTCCGAAACTTTTGATGATAAATTATTGTTTCAAAAGGTAAGTTATAAATAAAATATTTGGTAATTATAGAGAATACGCCATTCGCGAATTTTGACTAAAATTTTTTGAAATTCGTGTAAAGTATCGTCAGATGCACATCACACTGAAGGAATTTTAGGTAGCGGAAAATACCACTTTGCATATAGGACTTCTTTACTTTACGTGGTGTTCTTCGTGTGCTGCATAGTATCGCGTGCTCCTCTCCTACGCGTAGTTCGAAAGGAACATACAACACTACACAATATACGAAGAACGCTACGCGTCGTAAAGGAGAATTAAGTATAATCGCCCGTTTTTGGAAAAGTGGCCTTTTTCGCAGAGAATGACGTTACGCACGTTAGTAGTTATGGTACGTGAAATCTAATGATGTATTAAAAAAATGAGTATTAAAGTGAATGGCGGATTCTCCAAAATTTTCGAGTTGTGAAAATTAAGATTATAATTTGTTGTTTTATTTCTGCGAACTTTTCAGTGATAAATTAATAATGATTTTTAAAATAAGTATATAATAAATAAAATTAGTAGTCGATATTMAGCGAAACTTTCAATTGGTGGACAGCGTGTTCCACACTCACCAGTCATGGCGAAACGAATGTTAACTTACAAACAAGATTTTTTAGCATTAGGATTTATTGAAATGAAAGATCGCTCTGCTGTCCCRCATCACAATGCMTGATMTGTATGCAACTTATTTCAAATGAATCGCTAAAACTCAGGAAATTAAGAAAACATCTCGAAAAGTCAATCCGAGTTACGTAAATAAGCCGCTTGCCCTTTGGAAACAAAAAGAAACACCACCATCAAGTTCGGAAAAAGTTTCATTAGAAAAAATTTCCTATACTTCTTTTCAGGGAGCTTTAAAAGTTGCTCAATTAAAAAAAAACATAGTATTGCTGAGTAGTTTATTAAACGAGCTGGAATTAGCAATGCCGAGAACTGACAGTGGGGATAAAATAGCGAAGAAGCTGGAAATGGTGCCCATTTCGATCGATACCGTAAAAAAGAGAATAGATTTAATGTCGTTGCAACAGTTAATAACAGATCTCAAAACCGCAATAAAACTTACAATCCAAATCGGCGAATAAGATGTTAGTGTATTTAAGATAGAGACTCAAAATTATAATGATTTTTTGAAAGCTCTTAATTGTGTCGACATCTTTTTTTTAGTTGAAAAGTTATTTGAGATTTTACAGTGGCAAAATTGCGTCACAGTCTGCACAGACTGTGCATACCAGCAATGATAGAGAGCTGCATTTTGTGCGAAAGTCAAGGAAAGAAATCTAGAGGTTGTTACAATATCCTGCTTTTTTATATCGAGAAAACTTTACTACACGGGACGTAATACAAATTATTAACTTCATAACGAAGCGCGCTTTGAACCGCCGGATATTTCGATTGATGTGCGAAGGAATGGTTCCGGATCACCAGTACTCGTTGCACCATTCATATATCGGTTGGTTATCCCGTGGAAAAATTTTAGACAGAGTCCTTAAAACAGAAATACAAATATTTTTGATCGATAGAAAACATAAATATGCTGATCGCTTCATTGACAACAAGTAGATGACCAGACTGGCATATTTGAGCAACATTTTGCACCACTTATATCAGTTAAACACACAAATGCAAAACCGCACCCTGCTAGACATGTATGAAAGAAATTAAAAATAAAACAAATCTTTGGCAGGAAAGAATTGCTAATCGTCAATTAGCGGCATTTGCCACATTACATTTGTTTTACATGATCTTAATGACAACCATATTTTTCGTTTATCGTTTACAGCATCTGAGAAATTTTGAAAATGAAATACAAAGAGATATTCCACAAAATGTCCATATCGAAAAATACAATTGGATAAGAAATCCATTTGAAGTAGATGTTACGGGGGTTGAAAATGATGTGGAAAAAACACGTACAGAAATAGCCTGAATCCTCAGCATGACATGCCGTGTGCACTGGCCATAAACTTAACTCCACGCATATATCTTCTTTACTCAAAAATACAGTATTGGGGTAACTACTAGTTAAAATTAGTGATACCCTAGGTCAGGTTATATATTTTTTGTTTTACTGTGTTGATAAAAAATTAAAAATGTTTTTCTGCTATGAATGCCGAATGTTTAAGTTTCATTTGAATAAAGAGAAAATTGATAATGTTTTTTAATATTTTAAAATAATATCAATGTTAGCTAACCACAGGTTTTTAGTTAATTCTATTATCTTATTATCACTGAAAGACAAATAAAAAATCAGGGTCGCGGTTTTTAAATATATAATATACTTTGGGTCATCAGCCAAAAAGGTTAAGAACCTCTGGTCTAGATGTTGCAAGCAGCTATTAGCACTGATACCATTTTATTCAAAAGCGTAATGTTTATTTTTGAAAGAAAATGTCTTCTTTATAAATGTGTGCTTTTAACATTCTCTGTTTGTATAGCAAATTATAATTTATTTATTGAAAAAGTTGGGCGTTAAAGATTCAGAAGAATATCCTGTGTTCAGCAGCACTGTGTTTAGTCACATTAACTTGATTTCAAGATACAGTAGTGTTAATGTCTGATTCTTCAGAGAAGGAAAAACCATATATGATCACATGGGTACTTTCTTGATTATTAGTAATAGTCATCTCAGTGCAACAAGATATACGAAAGAATTAGCTAATTCTGCACATTTTTGCAGCAAATTGACTCAAAATCAGAGAGCATCACTATACTTTATTTACTTAAAAAATACAAGTCTTGGGCATCCGATCTGCAAATCTTTCAGCAAATACCGTCTCTCAAACAAGACTTCGTGCAACTGAAGTTTCCACTTGCGTCAGAAGGTCTTCCACGCCGTTAACGTTTCTTGATATACTTATGGTCAGTAGTTGCCTGGGCATCGGAAGCTATACAAAAGTTCACAACAAGTTAATTACAGTTCATAACAACAAATCACGATGATCTTGGACGGGCAAAATCAATTAAAAAAAAGAGCAATCTCTCTGAACTGCGACAGGTTACACTCCAACGGATTTATAGCATGTTATTTCCCTGCCCGATAAAACTTCAAGCTGTTTATTTCTCGAATCTATCTATTTGTTTTCTATTATGAATACACAACTACATACTAGATGTCTCCACTGTGCACGTTACAAAAAATTGTTACAATTTTACACTCAATTCAATTTTTGTAGGCCTGACAGTAAATGTTTTTTGAAGGAAAGTGTGATTTTATCAAAAATTTAGTACATACTGGAACGTGCGCCGTGATGTGAACGACCCATTTACAAAAGAGCTCTAAGTTTTGCAAAAAAAGGAAATTAAAATGGTTGTTGAAACCTTAAGTCACCATTTTCGTAATGATGTTGAAGATTAGTACATTTTGAAGGTTCAGTGCCACTAAAGCGCGCTTCTTATGAAAACTACTTAAACTTACGTGAATATGGATTAAGCCACTCGCAAATTTCCGGTTCTGAATACGTAGATCATTCGTGTAAATTTGTGCTATTTTATGTTTATAACAATTAATTGTGCCGCTACTCTCAATTATTGGCGAATTACATAAAGGGAATTGTAATTTCGCGATGTGCAGGTCATGCTCATAATATGGTTTCTTTTTATAACAGTGATAGTGTTCGATTAGTGCTAATTTGTGTCGATATCTAATTAATTTGTGCTATTGCGTATAGTGGATTGCAAACAATTGAGTAAGGGTTGATTGCACATTACGCTACACAATGTTGGGCAAAGCACGTTCCTAATAACTGGTACTCTCCTATGTCAGTAATCAGTTATTGCTAATTTGTGTTGTTGTTACGATAATTTGTGCTATACTGTACACAGCAAACGGCTAACGACTAAATGGTTGTTGTTCTTGCTTTATCTTATTTGTCTGCAATTAATTCCCAGTGCTAAATTTCTGTTGTGTTGTACATTAATAGGTACTTTGTGAGGAGAGCAAATAGAATTGGTCCAATTACAATCTTTGAAGCTTTGCGCGGTGCCATTATTGACAGGGTTTCATGAATCATATAATTAGTGCTTGATTTGTGAATTGTAAATTAACAGCTCAATCTGTGCTGGTATTAATAAATACATCTGGCGCGTGCAGTACATCACGGTATACAAAGTGGTGTCCAATTATGTTCACTTGCGGCGATTAAACAATGATTGTTGAGGTATTTCCCAAACATATGAGTAGGAGACAAGAACATACATACCTAAATAGGTAAGTTGTTGTAGTTTTTCTATTTTAAATGCATTCACAATACTTCTCCTGTAGGGTACAAGTATAGGTACTATAAGGAAAGGCCTTGGGTTTTTCGTTACTGAAAGGAACTTATTTATATCAGCTGACCAGAGTCACTATAGTGACAGCAGCAGAAAATAAAAACGTTTTAGTTAATCCATAGTAATATTTATTGTATATAACGTTACACGAACAGTTTTAAAACATAATTAAAACCACTGAAATACAAGTATAGTAAAATACGGCTACATCAGTTTTTCATTTATTTCAAGACAAGTAAATCTATGTTGAGCAGATTAATCTGGATAGATGGTTTCGATTACCAAATAACTTTTTTGCTTACGAGGATGAATGCTTTCAGCGTCCATAATATAAGATAATATTTTGTCGGATAGATCGCTGTCTCTTGAAAACACTGACAAAAAGTTAATAGTCTGACGTTTCGATTACACCTGTAATCTATGTCAAAGACGAAGAACCTCAAAATTTGTCAGTGTTTTCAAGAGACAGCGATCTATCCGACAAAATATTATCATCACTTTTTTGCTTCTTAACAAAATCTAGAGAAGCATTTATTATTCCAAACACGCTAAGTAATAAATGATTTCTTACAGAACAACTGTACTAAAACCGAATTAAAAGCAGCAAATAAAAAGTTAAAATATATGAAATGTACTGTATAGTACGTTTCATAATGATAACTATTACTTAAAGCCTGACAATATTCTCGTCATGCAAGTTGCTTTATTTATTGTCTTTTCTTAATATAGCAGATAAATATTCTCTACTTTAGTTATTAAGTATCTGAAATGTATGTACATATACAATTTGAATTTTACTTATAATAAATAATCAAACCAGTCATAATTTCTTAACGCAAAAATTATATTAGTACAGACCTTCACCAATGCCTATTTCTTTGTTATCATAATATTTACACTAAGCCCAGGTAGTTAAGTATCGCAAATTTATCTCAGAAGAATATATTGTTCATCCTGGTGTTCCACAGGAGTCAAACGTGAGACCGCCATTATTTCTACTATTTATTAATGATATTATTGATGCACAATATTGTCAAAATTTGCAGGTGACAGTAATTTTATGAAATTAACGACAGCCCAATTCTCCATTGCGACTAATCAAGCGGTGTAATATCAGTCAGCTAAATTTAAACATTTCAAATTATTCTAGTTTGTTATATATCTTATATAAATGTCGATATTTATGAACTTTAATGTTGTATTACTATAATAAAAATATATTGTACTACTCAATTACTACCCTTTGTTTTCCTATAATAATTTGTAATGAAGGTGTCTACGTAACTATATGAGCGATATTTACTATAGCAAGCAGGCTATTTGTTTTACCTTAATTTAACATTTCAGTGTTTTGTTCCTCTACATTAAGCCGTTCTTCACAGAATGATAAAAAAGATGGTCGGGACATTACTCAAAAACATTCCTAAAATATCTTAACAAATGTCTTGTATCACATGAATTGGTAAACACGGTATTATTGTTTTTCCACGAATCGTAAAATTTCTCGGAATCGCTGTGAAAGTGAGACAAGGCTGTCTAATGGTGTATGCACTTACCAGTGAGTTTGCGAGAAGTGAAGCAGATGAAAACTTCTTAAGCAATTTATCTAGGTTCCCTCAGCATCAGTACCTAAAGGCGGTGAAAACGCGGCTGAAATAATTTTAGCCTTGTGATAAGCGCTTATAACATTAACCTTTTGCTTCCGTTTGATGCAGTAAAACCATACCAGGTTTGTTAATCATTTGTGTTCTGTTTTATCATGTTGTAGTATACAGATCTATTTTTTAGTGTTACCGTGTGAGAATTGTTATACCGATAGGCACAGAACCTGTGCTTTATAACTGATGCGATGCTGTTTACGTTTGATTTTTAACTTGCATTGAAAACACCGAGGTGTAGCGCCTGTAAAATGTTTGGTATAGCATCATAACATCCAACTGCTAGCGGCAATGATTCCGAAAGCAAACCTGTGTTTTGGATACTGATGTAAATACGATTTCCCAATACGCGTCGACGTTATCTTCGAAACGGAATAGATTATTCAGCCGTTGCCCTCTGACTGAAATAACTGTTGGTGAAAAACACTGCGACATTGCTTTTAATTTAACGTTCAGTATTCCGAACAAGTCTGCATATTCATGTTGCTCTCACAATTCACAACTTCTACCTTATCTAAAGTGATGTCCTTTCCATTAATGGTCCGTTGAACTGAACTTCACCTCGGCAAGAATATATTGCGGAAAAAATGTACGATTGAAATACATGGAGTTATGCAGTAAGATTTTGCTGCTATACAATTATGTGATAAATACAAACAATATCTGAGGTGTTGTATTGCTTATTACTCAACTACAATTACTTTTATCCGATTAATTTTGGACTTATAAAGTATCTGTGTGTGTACATAACGGACCGCATTCAACTTTCTTGTTTTAAACAAAACACTGTACCTATACGAGTATATTATTGTTTTTTTTCATAATTCTTTGTTGACATTATTTGATGCTAAGATGTGCAAGATGTTCAAGAATAGCAAATATATGGAAAAGTAAGTAGGAAAAGATTGTGATACACTATCTTCGTCATTCGCTTGGGAATGAAAAAGTTCTATTAGTACTTCTCAAATGGTAAATGCTTGGAATGCTTACTTCGCAAATTTTAGGCTTTTGGAAAATTAAATCACGGATAGCTTGATTTTTAATAAAACAGTACACTAAGTACGCCAAGGGGCGCAGAGTGTTTTCCCTTTCGATAGTATAGGTCCTTTCGAGGACGGTTTTTATATATATTTATTTGTTTACAGTAAAATTAGCCATCAAGGCCAATGAAGTAGAGACCGCAGCAGCAGGTAATGGTTCAGCACATGATACAGAAATGTTCAATGATGATGTGCTGTTATTATCGTGAAAAAAAGAATTAAATTAACTGCCATAAATATTTTTCATCTGGTGCCTCAATTAAGAGTCGGGACATGCCCTTCTTATGAATTCACTAGTACTTGTTGGTTTATAGGCAACATTCTTCCAGTTTAAGTGGCCAATTGATGCTGAAAATTTGGAAGTAGTGAACGAATCGTGTACAAGAATTGTACTTTTTAATATTGTATACTCTGCGCATTTTCTAGTTTTCTTGCTTTTGGACAAAGCACCCCACTCTCGCTAATATGTTGGTCATTCGTCTCACACCACTCCTTGAAAACCTTGTATGTATTTTCACACTGCTCCTTTGATTTGTCGGGAATTACTGTGGAACGCTCAACTCTCCACACGTCTGCATCTAACGACGGGTCACCCATTTTAAAAACACTTTGCTTTTTAAATTATCCAAATTGCGAAAACGCGTTGTAAAGTTTGACAACTCTACAACACTGCATTTAACCATCGTGTCCTTGGTCGACCTTGTTTTCTCCTTGCCAATGTTCCCAAACAAAACATTTCGCCCTTTTTTCCACATGACTTAACCACCGTATTCGTTGCGCTTTTACAAACTGCGTTATATTGACTTCTTTCCATACAGATCCTGTAGTACAAGGTTATTTCCTCCTATTTCACATTTTCTCCTCATTTCTCCCTTCCAATACTTTCCGTCCCAATACCCTATTTTATAAGAATCCATCTCATTCAATACCCAGGTTTCGCATCCATATATCACCGTTGGCCGCAGTGTTCTATATACATGTAAATATTTTCGCTTTCCGTGAAACAATTGCATATTTGTGTAGGAATGCCATAGGCGTAGGTAGTTAACATAATATTTTAAGTCCCTCTAGTAGAAATAATAATTATTATTTACGATAATAAAATACGGTAATAAAACATTACACAAATAAATATAAATATGTGCCCTAAATCGCCACTGTTTTGCACGATAGACTCTCACTATGTTATAAAAATGTGTTAGCACTTCTTAGCTGCTCAAGGGTAATTCCTACCGTGGTCCTAAGGATTCCTCCTTTGCTGATGTTTCGCCCGCTGCTGTAGTAAGCATAATTAAAGCTGCCTATAACAGGGCATAGAGAAAAAGTTTTTTTAAGAAGCGTTTAAAGCTAAGAATAAGAATCTAAATGTACTGTTAAGAGGGGCATTTACTTGGAGCGATCGGGCAGAAATGTAAACTATGCAACCCATATTACCAGCGGGACATGGGACGTAAGAGGGTAGCCGATAGGTTGAAATCACGCAAAGATCGTACGATCAACAGACGGGCTAAACTAATATTCGGAAAATTGCTGACTGTAGGGTGTGCATAAAAAAGTAAGCATGATATTAGTAACTTACTATGATATTATACCAAGTTATTCAAAATATGGAATAACCCGTTTATTTCTGTAAATATGAACTGTATAACATTCCATTCTAATTGCATGTCTACTATGATTTCTGGAGGAATTTTTATAATAATTTTTCTTCCGCCTCCCCATTGCTTCGGCAGACAGTTAATTAATGTGAAAGAGCTTTTAAGATTAAACTTGTCACGTGTAATTAGACATACGATTCAGTCATATCGGAATAGATCGTATACCGCTCAATCATTCCCGACAGGATTGTATCTTAGCCTCACTGTTCACTGGATACCACACGACGGACCTGGTGGGGATGGGCATTCGCATTCCGCTCTCGTGACGGACTCGTGCGAAATGGTTTGCGGTTTTAGATTTTTTTAATGTTTTTTATCGTTCTCATGTTTTTGGTAGTATACAAAGAAATATGTAGCTACAACGTGGAGTTCTAATTTTTAGTTTATGTGCCTTAGTTTTCGAGAAATAGCTCGCCAAAGATACGCTTTTTTAAGCAAAATATAACAACAAATATTTACATTACCGTACCAAATTCAGAAAAAACTCGAACTCTACGTTGTAGCTACATCTTTTGTCATTGTCATGTCGAAATTTCACTTCGAAAAAGTTTCGAATAACTCGGTAAAATGTAAAACGGTAGGTGCTTAAAATTATCCGATTCGCTCTAGGTAAACGCCCCTCTTAACCTATTAAGACTATAGTATGCTAATAAAAAGTGTGCAACAATAAAGCTACACCCTGCTGCAGTCATGGAAACGTGAAATATGTGTCTTTCAATTCAACGTCCAGACCTTGCCGATGCATAAACAAATCCTTAAGGTGTGCTATTTGGTGAAGAAAAGCAGAATATAAAATCACAAATTGCAAACAGTATACCATTATGTAAGTATCATTAGCACAATGTACATCTACTTTACAATAACGTATCAAAATAAGCAGCTATAGATAACGCAGTAATGCAAGAGACCACATATATACGTCTCAAATAAGCCATTTTGAGTAAATCTTCAAATATTATATCTAACCTAATAAGCTTGTGTCTAACCTAATATATATTTATAGGTTCAGTACTTAAGTATTGTTGTATAAGTAATTAGAGTTTGGGTGTCATTGTCAAAATTGTTCTAATATTATATTTGGCCTAGCGCGGATATATCCTAATTGTCAAGTTTATTTATTACGTCAACTTCATTGTTGAACTGTAATATAAAATATTTCTGCCCATTTGTGAGCAGGCTTTTACGTTTCAATGGTGTGATGTTGTTCTAGTCCCATCGCCACTCTTGGGGGTAGGCCCCGATCTTTCAATCCTAATAGAATGCCTCCTACGAACGGTCAGATAAAGGTTTTTGCTACAAAAAAATTGATTTTATGGCCAGCCGGAAGCTGAAAAAGGGTCGGGCGCGTAAAATGCTATTTGTTCTCTCCTCCGCCAAGATCGAGGACTTCTGCAAGCAAAAGAAATCGAAGAGCACGTATGGAATGAGTTGAGAAACATGCATGTGTACTTTGAACGAATTCTATGTCGTATAAGATACCCCTATACAGGGTGGCTCATTAGTGCGTGGGTGGAATATTACGCAATTGTTATTACATATTTTAAAATTCTGAGAGTGTAGCGTGGTAGGGAGTGATTAAGTCTACAAAATAAAAATATATTTGCTCTTCCCCCGATATATACGGGGGTGGTTCAATACATTATTATATTTTTTAATGGAACACCCTGTATATTATTACATTTTTGGATTCCTCTTTTAATTTTAATGGGACTCAATATAACATATATGGGGTCTAAAATACACTGTTGTAAAGTTATTTCATTTTTTTCCAAAATTTTGACATTTTGGAAAATTATTATATTTTCGAAACCTTTATCGCGTGGATGTTACTAATAAAATGCACATCACTTGTAGAAATAAAAGATTAATATAAGAGTAGTAAGTAGTACAAAAATTTATTCCAGAAGCCAACTCGATTTTTTTAAATAGCACCCTATTTTACTTTCACCGTAGTTCAATGCGCAAATTAATTTCCTCTTATATGATATAAAGAAGTATCTATTTATCTCTAATAGTTTTTAAGAAAATTGCATATTTTTAGGTTTAGTTATATTTTAGTCATTCTTATAGTAGGCTATGGGAAAAACAATGAATGCGCTTTTGTTATCTTCAAACTGTCAATGTCTGCTTGATGTCAGTAGTTCTACTACATATGTATGTGTCTATCTTCAATCATTTTGAGAAAATGATGTTTGTACTGCTTTAGTCATATTTACATTAATATAATATTTAAAATTAAAAGAAAAAACAAATAAGCATAGACMACATATGACTATTATGTTTAATTGAAAGTTCAAAGACATCGTTAAAAAGCAAGAGCAACAAACGTAACCCATAACAAAATAACAAAAGTAGGTGAAACGAAACAAAAAAAATACAGGAACCATAACACACAACAAAACAACACAAAAGTAACAAAAGTATCTGAATACAACAAAGCAACAAAATGCAAGGAACGTAACACAACTAAATAACTCAAAAGTAACAATAGTATGCAAATACAAGGAACGTAACAAGTAATAGAATAACACAAAGTAACAATAGTATGTGAAAACAAGATAACGAAGAATGTAATGGCACTGCAACTTACAACAAATGTTCAGAATGGCGACCGTTGTGGTGCAAACACATTTCAACTCTACTACGAAATGAGACCGCCACTCTAGTTAAGATTTCGGGTGTAATACCCCTGAACGCTCCCCTTACTCTATTTTTCATATCTTCCGCCGTCGTAGGTGGAGTTTGGTAGACAATATTTTTAATATAGCCCCACAAAAAAGTCAATCGGTGTTAGGTCAGGTGACCTTGCTGGGTAAAGAAATGGTCCTGCCCTTCCTACCCATTTTTCTGGGAATCTGTTGTTAAGCCACATTCTCACTATTAGTTCATTGTGGGCAGGAGCTCCGTCATGTTGAAAATACATGTCCCTCACGTAAGCCAAAGGAACATTTTCCAGAAAAACCAAACAGTTCATTCTCTAGAAAATCTCTATATCTCAAGGAATTTAAGGTACCTTCAAAAAAGTATGGGCCTATTATGTAGCTTCCAATAATTCCAGCCCATACATTTATAGACCACCTGTGTTGGTTATATTTCATTCGTAGATGGTGCGGGTTTTCATCGGAGTAAAAAGCACATTTCTTAAAAATTCTTCATCGGCATTGATTTTTTCTAACATTAGGGCACAGAAGTTAGTCCGGCTTTGAAAATCGCCTTCGTCCAACTCTTGATGCAGTTGTAACCGGTAAGGATGGAAATTATTTTTCTTCAAGATGCGCTGTACTGAAGTGCGGCATATTCCCAAATTTCGGCTTAGTTGCCTACAACTTATATGCGGGTCTTCTACGACGGCAGCCATGACGTTAAATTCATTTTCTTCAGTTAAAGAATTCTTTGCCCTATCATGCTTATTATACACCACAGATCCTGTCTGCAAAAACGTATTCAAAACTTTTCTGAATGTCTCTTCCCTCGGCTTTCTTTCCCTATCAGGAAACCGTGCAGCGTAAACTCTATTTGCCAATAAGGGATTTTTTTCAGACTCTCCCAGGATGAACACCATGTCAACGAGTTCATTTTGAGAATAATGAGTCAATTTTAAAAACTAGGTACACTAAATACGTAGATAAATCACTAATAACATAAGCAAACATTGAACGCCATAGCCTACTATACTATCAAAAATACTAAAATAAAACTAAACCTAAAAATATGCTATTTTCTTAAAAACTATTAGAGATAGATACATACTTATTTAAATCATATAAGAGGATACGCATTGAACTACGGAGAAAGTAAACTAGGGTGCTATTTAAAAAAATCGAGTTGGCTGGAATTGAATATGATCAATTTTCCGAAGTAAATTTTTGTACTACTAAATATTCTTATATTAATACTTTATATCTACAGGTGATGTGCATTTTATTAGTAACATCCCTGCAAAAACTACATACCTCTAGCTATAAAGGTTTTGAAAATATAATAGTTTTCCAAAATTTCAAAATTTTGGAAAAAATGAAATAACTTTAGAACGGTGTATTCTACGTTGCACTCGCAGAATTTTAAAAAGTGTGATAAGAATTGCGTAATATTCCGTCCACGCACTAATGGACCACCCTGTATATAATTAGCACAAATTGTTCTAGTTTTTGCAAAGTGCAGGTTTTAGTATTATATTCCACAGGCATAAACGAAGGCTGAAGTATTTTTTTGTCGTTAGGCTCTGAGATTACCTACAAGGTGTCCTAACTTTTCTGGCGGTTATAATTACTTTTTAAGCAGCTCCCTGTGTGGTACTGCATTTTTTATATTTCTTTCTGAATTTAAACGTGATTTTATTAATATGATATCTGAACTATCTCGTGTCATCCTGCCTTGTTCAAGTCCTTTTTAACATAATATTTGCAGCGTTTTAGAAAAAAATATTTCTTGAAAACTAAAAAATAAAGTGGTAAAACATGAAACAATGTGCGATCCCAAACTAAAATTGGAAACTAAATGAACGCAGTCATTTACAGACAGTTCAATTTAAATATCTTGATGATTTTTTAGTAGAACAGCATTCTATGCAATGTATCGGCTTAGTTTTTTTAAGGTCGGGCTTGATGACCGTGGTCGATGTCTTCTCCTATCTCCAGACGTTTCGCCTACTACAGTGGAAAGCATCTTCAATGGTGAGCTTGTGGTCGTGGGCATTAAGAGACGATGTAAATTCTATTTTTAGTGTACAGGCGTTGTATAAGCCGCTTCAGTTAGGCTATTTTGGAATACGTCGTACAATATGGCTTCGGAGGGGGTGCCCCCCGCGCGCATAGGAGATCATGGAGACTCACAAGGTGGTTTTTGACCAAGTCGTTCAAATTGAACTACCCATTCGGCTCAGCTAATTAATCAGCATCGTTCGTGCGTCGTTTACACGATGAGCGCACAGCATCAGTGGCGTAGCCAGAAAATCCACTTGGGGGGGGGGAGGTGAAAAGTTCCAAGCACAAAAAAATGTTAAGTACAAATAAGAAAAAACCAGAAGAGGTACGACTTAAATTTTAATATTTAATTTGCTAAAATGTTTATTATACAACATTATCAAAATAATTTAGTTCCTGGGGGAAGGGGGCAGACAAGTAATGCAAACTACTACGTACTATGTCCGGGACACATGTTGTTACTGTCTAAACAGGTCTAACATATCGGTAACTCGTCTTCATTAATGATTCATAAACTATTTAAAAGATCGGAATCTAGCAATTGAGTGAACGATTTGAATCGGATAGAATGTCCCAGCACTAGTGACATTGTGGCTGTCTTATGATAGCGCATTAAAAAAAAGCTGCATTCTTTTTATGGATACCCCTTGACCGTTACTTAAAAGAAATGTGTTCTTAAAAGTCTAATACGTAAACCCACAATTACCGAATGAATCTATAATCTATTCCGATGCAAGTTTAGTACAAAAAGGGGTAAGTAATTTTGTTATTATTATGCTTGAGAACTGCATCCTTTGCAGAAGTTATCGTTGGGGACCTCTGGCTGTTTTTAAACACCTACAGCAAGTGGGCTACCGTTCATTAGATTAGTTTCCCACAGAGACGAGTGGATATTACCGTTAAATTGCCACTAGACGGTATGGTGTTATCAACATTCTAATTCTAAAATAATTACTTTACGCCCCCTAAGTACTATTTTTACAGCTACAGAAATATACTGTAAACATTACATACCTGACTCATTATTTCAACAGAGAAAAGAAAGTGGTCACTCAAAAAGCAGCATTAAAAGCCACCCCTGACAAGGGGTTGTTTCCCATAAGTTTAAGGTTAGTATTGGTAGAGGGTTGCATTTTTTTAACAAAACATCTTATCTTCTTATCCATTTTGTTTAATTTTTATTTCTAATAATTTCCGAGTAAAATGCTATATATTGTAGCAGGTAACTAATGTATAAATGTATGTACTAGAGTACACATCTTTATGTACATACGATGTGGTTTCACGATATGTATATGTACTGCTGTATGATCATATAAATAACTGTTATTACATAATTAACTTGCTGAGTACCTCCATGGCCTGGGTGAGGTTGTGGTAAATTGTGTTAAACAGATTAAATAATTATTTTACACCCTTAAGAGAAAAGAAAGTGGTCACTCGAAAAACACTATTAAAAAACCACCATATATACATACATAGTCCACCTTTTTTCAATTTTTATCCGTTAGTTTCAGAGAGAAAAAGTGTTAGATGTTAAAGGATGGAAGGCCAAACTGGTAACGGGGTAGAATTGGGGTCTGAAGTTAGGTGCGTGTCACCCTCATTTGGGTATTTGCCATGTATTTATATTTGATCAAATTGCATATTAATAGGTATATCTAATCCACGAAACAGCTGTRACAGCTTATAGATTCGAAAAAATGGATCGTGTATTTTTAATATTGAAAATTAAATGAACATATTGGCCGTGACGTCAGGTGTCTTGTAAGTGGTCGGTTGTTTACATCTGGGGCCAGCACGTCACGCGTCAGCCTCAGCCCGTCAATTTATCAATTTGCTGTTTGCGTTCATTTTGTGACAAATGAATTAAAATAGGATAATAAAAGTGAAATACTTATGAATTATGACTTCTGAAGGCATGTTCATTGTTATAGAATTTCTGTACAGCGACGAGCGGTTCAACGCGGAGGAGATGAGGAATGTAAAAGCAAAAGCAACAGCATAAGTGAACTTTTTATCAAATTAACGTAGCATTGATAATTTGGTGACAGTGAGTTGTTGGAAACACTATTTCTAAACATAACAATGTAAGAATCAAAAATGTACCCTAAACTTGACATTTATTTTAGAGGTCAGAATAAATATAAATTGCAATTTATTTTCGAGTCTCTTGCGGCTCGTTTCCGGTCTGGCTAACAGCCGAATATATGGGGAACAGCGTCGTTCTTTATTATAACATTTCCTTCTATCAGCTTAAAACGCATATAATTTTTCATATCCTCTCCAAGCTATGACATGGAAACTGAATGGTAAACACTTATAACCCCAAAAAGAATAATAAATCTTACAGTAATAATTAAAATTATCTTCACAACAAAAGAACAAACTTTGCGATTTCGGCATATCACGTCTAGGGGCCTTAAACAACTTTTTCATACGTTGATAATCTCGAAGAACGGTTACAAAAATTTTGTTAGCTGTACTGATTGAAGTACTTTTATAACCATGTACAAAACAACACTTGTTTTGTTTTCTATACATAATAGATGCTTGTAAAACTACACAAATCACTTTTTGGTGCGACCTCTTACACCGTCCTTTCAATAAATACCACACAAAAGCTTTTCCAATACAAGAACACCATTAAACAGCACGCTCCTCGCTAATGTTTACATGACACTTGACATCACGAGTTGAATAACCTTCGATAGAWGCGTTTTGGCGGAGACTCCTAAGATTCGAATTTCAGACCTGAAATTCTCTACCTACAAATAATTGTTTGTGTTTTTTAACATGGCGCACGATATATATGCACTTCAAGATTCATTTTACGTAATTTTCAAAAAAGTGATAAACCCTATTACAAGCGTTAGCCGCGGGGGCACTTTTACCACATTGTCTTTCAGTTAATGCAAATATAGTTTGCAACTATATAAATAACAAGTACAATTTTTCATGAGTACGGGTGCATCAAAACGGATTCTCGGGCGATCTACAGAAAAGAATCAAATTTCGTCGGTAGGCCTTGAATGAGGTCAACAAGACATTTTAACAAGTTATGTTTACTTTGCTGATAAAGATACCTTTCAAAAGTAATGGCGCTGTTAGTATATACATGCTAATATCTACTATAATACGATGAACGTACATCAAACCAGAGTCGATATAAGTGGTCCTTGCTTGATAATTTTTTGACCGGAAGAACACTATGTCGGCCTCCTTCAAATTGCTTTGCGAATTTGCTAAACACAATTGGTTTGCTTACTTGACGGTTGATATGGACAGAAGAGGCTGAAGCGCCTCCTCATTAGTCAATGGAAATTAGAAGACTTTTGAATGACTCTTGTTTAGACAGGCGGATTGGTCATAAAGGATCAGTTTCCCACTGCTCATAAGCAGTCGAACAGAAAAAATCTCATTCGCCTAAGCAAATTAGTTTTCGGGATACTATTTTTTTAAAAGACTAAAGAAAACCAAAGTGACGCACGATTAGTCATATTTCATATAACCACCTTTAGATTCGCAAAGGAATCAAAAGGTACACGGTTGGAAAATTTCTTATTTTAATGTCTAATATTGTTCTCATATTTATTTATTTTTAAACTAGCAACTACGGATGCATGTGACCATCTGCTTTCAGCATATCAAATATACAGGCTTCAGTCATAAAATATTTGATGTTGCTCATCGGGTATGCGGTAGCTGTTTGCTGTGCATCAGAAACGATACGATGTGCTAATGTTTATTATAAAAGGCAATGAATACACAAGTAGGCATAATAAAAAAGGTATAAGAGCAGTACTAGTTATATGAGTCCCTATCACGGTAGTAGATAGAAAGGTATACTCACGACCGTATGGTAACTGTATGCAACTGCGGCCCAGATTCGTAGTCAGTGTGGAAGAGAGAGGTCTAGTAAGAGATGCAATATAGTAGTAAATGCGCTCGCCAGTGGCATGCATAACCATACATGTGGTGTGGTATTTGTGTGAAGTTTTTGAAATAACAAAAATGTGAAAGTATTGTGTGGTGCCGAACTGTAACAGTAATCCTTCCGATAGAACTTTATATGCAAAAAAAAATTAAATCGTCGAAATGCTCCACATGTAAGGATCATCTTTATCGAACAAATGTTTCTGATACAGCTGGTCCTTCATCTAGACTTAATATTTTAATATCCCGAAGACGGCTATAAGTTATCCAAATCAGATCATTTAACAGTTTAAAAAAAATATTTTAACCGAACATATTCACAGTGTTGTTTTTGACAATGTAGTGGATGAATTGTTTTCAATCACATATTCTATTTCGTTTTCTTGTAAAGAACACGAAGCAGAATATTTTCAAAATTTTGTTTATTGTTATATTATAATGAGAAATAAATAGTACTATAAGCACAATGACAGAGAAACTGATAAATCAAGTGCAAGAAAGAAAAAGGAATATAAGTTACAGTTCTTTTCAATTTTTAGATCTCCTTGTATGTGTATTTTTAATAAACGTTGACTGCAGAAGCACCACTTTTTATTTCCTATTACTCCTATTTGATATACTTCTGAAATTTAGTGTGAAATAAGTATTACCCTCATAATAACTATGGCTTTGAGCAATTAATTTCTGAACCTACCCGGGTGGCCGCCTCTTCGATGACCCTCTTGGATGCCATTTTCTATAATAAACCTGAGCAGGTTGCATCTTCAGGAGTACTAAATGCCGACTTAATATCTGATCATTCCTTAATTTTTTGTATTTTAAAATATGAAGTTGCTAAATTGCCACCTACAACTATTACTTATAGAAATTACAAACAATTCGCATATGATCACTTTCTGAAAGACCTGAAGAATGTAAAATGGGATGACGTTTATTACATCAATGATATCGATAGCAAAGTCGATTTTTTGACAAGTAACATTAAAAATCTTTTTGATCTTAATGCGCCCTACATTTCTTCTCGTGTCACTAAGCCATATGCTCTATGGCTAACTTATAATATCAGACTAATGATGTCAGAACGGAATCGAGCGCATGCAAAGTTTAAAAGAACTAAGGACCCACTAGACTGGAATTACTATCGTATCATGCGTAACTTGACGGTTTCAGCAATTAGGAGTGAGAAACAGTCTTACATCTCTGCGGCCGAGCGATCTCGCGACCCTAGTCTGCTTTGGAGGACTGTAAAGCACTTAGGAATTAAAAATAATCGCTGTACAGATATCCCTTTGCAGCTTCGCAATCCTAATGACATTAATCATTACTTTAGTTCTGTATTCTCAAGCCTTAATGATCGACGTTCAACCACTACTCATTATACTTCAACTAAATACAAAGAAGGCTCGGTATTTTCTTATGTACTTCCTGACATAGACGATATTAAAAATATAATATCTAAACTTAAGCTTTCCAGTCCTGGGTGGGATGACATTTCTGCGAAGATGATCAATTTTTGCTTGCCAAAACTTGCTCCTCATATCACACATACAGTTAATTGTTGCCTCGCGAAAGCGGTTACTTCCCAGTATCATGGAAAACCTCCGTTATTATTCCCATTCCAAAAATAAACAATCCGGTTAACTTTAGTGATCTTCATCCCATAAGTTTAGTACCTACATTTGTAAAAATTATCGAGAAAGTTGTACATCTGCAACTTTACAATTATGCGTTAGAGAATAACATAATTTCACCGTTTCAATCAGGTTTTCAAAAAAATCAAAGTACTACCACGGTACTGTTGAAAGTCATGGACGATATATTAAGAGAGCGTGATAAGGGCAACTGCACGGCTCTCGTTTTACTTGATTTTTCTAAAGCGTTTGGCACAATCGATTATGAGCTAATGTGTGCCAAATTGTCTTACTTTGGACTTGATGCAATCGCATGTAGATTTTTCGTGTCTTACTTCAAAGACCGCTTCCAAGTAGTTCGAGTTAATGGCCTTCTTTCGGATAAAGTGCCAATTACTAGTGGTGTGCCCCAAGGGTCAGTATTAGGACCCCTTCTATATTTAATCTATATATTTCCGATATATTTAGCTGTGTTAAATTTTCTAATATTCTAGGATATGCTGATGACACCCAACTGTACGTATCCTTTAAAATGTGGGACACAACTACCGCATGCCAGCAGCTTAATTGCGGTTTCGACTCCATCTCTAAATACAGCATAGACCACAATCTTAAACTAAATGCTGATAAATGTAAGGTCATATGCTTTGCGCCTGCTGTAATATCTCAGTTGGTTAAATCACAAATGAGTATAGCTATTGAAGGTGTATCCATCAATATATGTTCTGAAGTTAAGAACCTTGGTTTAATCTGCGACGAAGACCTCCGCTTTGACACCCACGTCTCTTTAATCATTAGAAAATATTAATTTGTTCTCAAACTGCTATATAGTAGCAAGGATATAATTAACTTCAAAACTCGCAAAAAGCTTACAGAAACCTTAGTCCTGTCATTGCTTAACTATGGTCTAGTAATTTTCTTTCCATGTTTAAACTCAAGAACACAAAATCAGATTCAGATGATCCAGAACAGTTGTTGTCGCTTTATATACAGTCTAAAAAAGTTTGATGATGTTTCTGCCAAGATCAATGAACTTAAATGGCTGAAAATGTCTAATGTCTGCCGCTTACAGTTGCTATCCCTGGTGCATAGAGTACTGCTTACAGATTTTCCGTCGTATCTAAGAGAAAAATTGAAATTTAGAAGTAGTGTTCACCAGCTTGGGTTGCGCTTCACCTCCTCGTCACTCGATATGACTAAATATTGTACGTCATTATATTCCAGGTCATTTACGTATAACGCTGTAACATTACATAACCGCTTTTGTAAGGACTTAGTGTGTTTCAATATCAGCAGCTTTCGCAAGGCTATCAAGAATATACTTGCGGAGCTGCAATAGTTTTTACGTTTATCATTGATAGGTTCTCTTTGTTTTTTGTTATCTTACCTTTAAGTTTACACATTTCTGTACACAGGTTAAGTAGAATAGTTATGCTAGACTTCGCCTGTGTATATGATTATTCAATAAAGTCCTATTATTATTATTATTATTATTGTTACAATATAAGAAATATATAGAATAGTTTTATTTCTGTATTGAATATTACCTCCACATCCAATGGACAGGAAGTATTGTATCGCGACAGAAATTTTCAAAATTTTTTATTTGCTCAGTCGCTTTAAAATGCTCGAAAACGTCCAGAAACAAAATTTGAGCAAACATTTCGTGTTTGTATGTCTGTCTGTGTGTGGACACGATAACTTTCGAAAGACAACATACCCAAAGCAACATGTCATTAAAAAAACGGGTTTTCCCAAATATCTCAGAAAATACTTAATATATTCACATATGAAAATACCATCCGAAAGGAAATAAAATTTCTCATAAAAAGTGTTTAAAAAATGTTTCAAAAATTTTGACATTTTCAAAATATTTCCAAATAATTAATTTTGGACCTTGTCTACACATTTTTTTTAAATTTTGCTATTATATAGAAAATTAAATTTCTGATCGAAAAGTACTCTTGCAATTGTTTTGTTTAGTTAACAATTTGTGAGTTATTTAAAAAAACCGATTTTACAAATTTATGGATTTTTGCTATCACGAGAACCGTTTGTCGTAGAAAAAAATGTCTAAAAATAAAAAATGCTAAAAACCTCATTATTGATGGTATAATTTAAGGAATAAAAGCGTAAATTTCATTTTGACATCTTGATCTGGAAGTATTGATTCAATTTACAGCGGATTTTCATTATCTGACGCAAATCTGTTCTAAAATTGTTGCACAAGTAGCAACAAAATCTTATCATTTGCACACTTTTTGAAAGATAAATGAACCATCGCTATTCGCTTAGTTAATTTTGGGAATCAAACTGATATTATGAACACAGCGTGCGCTGTAAAGTATCCTAATGCAAAGCGGACCGATTCCCACTATGCTCTATTTCTCTCTAACGCCACTGGCTGCGGAATCGGCCCGCTCCACAAGGCATCGTGCGTATACCTATCTATCTACTACCTTGGTCCCTATTAAACACAAAGCGCTGTAGCTGCATTACAGATCAGCAATAACGAAAGCAACATAATGTTCTCATAATTTCGATTTAGTACCATCATTTTCTACATACTGGCGTATTTTAGAGTACGTACTAAATGGACCGACAGCAGCAGCAGAAGACACAAAATTGTTTATAATGCCCATGTATCTTATCTTGTAAACGAAATGTACATCAATAGAAGTAACTTCAACAAGATGGTCAAAGGCACCTAACTTTTATCGATCTTGTAGCTTTTATATCTCGAGCCGTGTTACCACAGAATTTTTTTTAGCTCTCTAATATTTGCATTTGTGATTCGTATATCTCATTTCTGTTTAAGCACGTTTCGAATAAAATGTCGTTTATTTCGAAAATGGTTAACCTTATMGACTTACTTACTTACTTGTGGAAGAAGAATGGKAGRTTTAAAAAATTAGATCAGAACTGTGAAACCGCTTAAGGGTAAAAAGTTATTGAGAAGGAAAGGGTAACTACCCTTAAGTTTTTTACCCCACAGTGAATTTAAGAAAATAAAAATGTGTCTGAAATCAGGCCCTTCTATATAGAGATAAGATGATTTCCACAATTTCAAATTTGAATATTTCTGTTTAATTACAACTTGCGAGGGTTGTATCTCTGAAACGGAGCGCTTTAGCGTATAAGTCGATATGAGTTTTTTTTTGTTCAAAATTGTGAATACTACCATTTCTCAAAATACTGTCACTTTCCCTTAAATCACCTTGTATGTACACTCAAAGACTTAATTGAAGAAACGCTTACTTTTGGCACCCGAATTGGGTAACGGTAGATGGGTGTAACCAATTCGTTACAGAGCCGATAAACGGCATTGCGCCTTCCTCCGCTAGGAAGCGGTAGAGTAGTTTCCCTAAATATAGAAAAACGAGCAATTAGGGTAACGGTCTGCCACATGATTTATTAGGGTAATATTTGCGTATTTAAATAAGCATTATGGACCCGTCCGCAACCACAGGTAAACTTTTAACAAAGCAGTTTCTTTGAACGGCCGGTACCGTATTATGTGAACGCAAAATTCGTTGCAAACTGAGGAAAGTGATGGCTAGTGTCTATCTTGAAAATCAAAACCCACATATTTCAGTATTATGTTTAAACAATGCAGGAACAAAATATAATTTTTGTAATCTTTTTGCTAAAGCTATTTGTGTTATTATGTTGGTGGACCTTTAACGATAAGTTTCCAATAATGAAATTCTTTACCTTCTTTAGTGTTAGATTTATATTATTGATAGGCATAATTTTAGCGTAAGCTTGTTTTGCTGTCACTTTAGCATGAATGTTTTGTTAGTTACTAGTTGGATATATAGTCTGTATACTTTCTCTTGGAGAAGGCAATGTTTTTCACTAAATTTGTAGTATTCCAACGCAAAAACTTTGGCCGCGTCGGGAGCATGATCAGTTTGCAAATGGAAAAATTTTGATATTCTTTATAGAGTATTTTGCTACACTTTTCTACTATTGTGCGTCCATTTCATCTGGATTGGTAAAAAAATGTTACGCTTTACGATTTTTTGATATTTCATTTTTTGTTAACAAATATCCGGGCACCGCGGTTTTCGGCAACTGTATTTATTTCCAAAGTCATTATCAATCGATCTCACCAACTTTCGCCCTTCCACTAATTATTAGAAAAAATTTACTTAACAGGCTTAAGTGCAGTGATCAGCAAAACCTCTTGTTCTTTTACTAGATTTCATGTTTGTAACGTGTTCTTTTGTCCCATTTGTAACAGGTATGTATAACTGGCTCACATTATAGGGTTTTATATAGTTCATAAGCTGCACTTTATCTAATTTATTAATTTTGGGCTTGTTAATTATTTACATTGCATTACGTTATTTACCTCTACTGCCCCTACTGCAAGCTTATTTGGTCTATTTTAACACAAACCGTTATAATTGTAATATAATTGAGGGATGTGAATATATGTTTGGTTGTATTTTTACTAACATTGTGCAGTATTTTCATATTACAGCTTTTTGTTGTTCTCCATAGTTTGTTTGTGATCTTTGTGCCAGAACCGTTGTTAAATGCTTCAATCATCTTTTTAGATGAGATTTGAGTTACTTTAATGAAGAACTGCATACGTGAGATATACAAGACCGCAAGTAAGGTTGAAAGACAGTTTTTCATCACTGTTAAGCCTTTCTTATAGTGTTTCACATGGGACCATCAATTTTATTCTTTGTCTAAACGTTGTCACAAAACTAAGAATTCAAACACCACTTGTGTCTGCTTTGTTCACTGGGTTAGAAAGAATGATCCCATTTTAGAAAAGTTCAAAGAAATGGGCTGGCTTATTATGGAGAACAGATACAAATTGCAAAAGCCTCATTTATTTCATAGTATGGTTTTAATCGAAACCCATCATTATCTTTACAAGAAAACCAGATTAAGCAGTGATCGTCATAACATAAAATGTACAATATGTATACTTATGCCGAGACTATCTAGTCGGTTGCTTGAGGGAGTATGCTACTTGATATTTTCCATTAAAGTTTTTACTTTTGTATGTGTATTATTATTATTTATTATTACTTTTATTTTCACTATTATCAACTGTAAAGAGCACATATTTTTGTCAAGTTGCATATTAATAAACGTGTCTTTCTTTTTCAATTCAATACATCTTTGTCTAAACTATTAACAAAAACAGCCGACGCAAAGGACCACATGAAACTGATTACAATTAAACAAATTTAAAAAACGAAAAAGCGTTAACTTCTTCACATCGATGCAACGTTTTGGCTTTTACAGACGTTTTACTTGATTTTTTTTAATATTGTGAGAATCTTATTGTAAGGTTGTTTTGCTAGTAATTAAGTGAAAAACATTGCCTTCTCTAAGAAAAAGTATACACACTATATACCTAACTAGTAACTAACAAAACATTCATGCTAAAGTGACCGCAAAACAAGCTTACGCCAAAATTATGCCAATCAAAAATATAAATCTAACACTAAAGAAGGTAAAGAATTTCATTATTGGAAATTTGCCGTAAAGGTCCACCAACATAATAGCATAAATAGCTGTAGCAAAAAGATTACACAAAATTATATTTTGTTCCTGTATCGTTTAAATATTGAAATGTGTGGGTTTTGATTTTCAAGATATTAGCGATCACTTTCCTCAGTTTGCAATGAGCTTTGCGTTTACATAACATGGTACCGGTCGTTCAAAGAAACTGCTTTGTTAAAACTTTACCTGTGGTTGCGGACGGGTCCATATATAATGCCCATTTAAATATGCAAATATAACCCTAATAMATCATCTGGTTACCCGTTTTTCTATATTTAGGGAAACTACTCTACCGCTTCCTAGTGGAGGAAGGCGCAATATTGTTTATCGGCTCTGTAACGAATTGGTTACCGCCATCTACCGTTACCCAATTCGTGTGCCAAAGCTAGGCGTTCCTTCAATCAAGTCTTTGAGTGTACCTCTCTCCGCCCCCCCCCCTTATTCAAAATTTTAGAGAAATCGTGATTATATATGTTTACATTGACAATTTCGCCCTCTTGTGGTCGACAGAAAAAAAATCTTTTTTAACAATTTCATGTCATTCATGAAAAATCAAATAATAATTTCAGGGATATAATGATTACAGATGTACTGAAACATGTATGGATTACTTTAGATTGGCTTGAACGATTTTAATTTTCTAAATGCAGTCACTTCGACAATGTGATTGACTTTCAAATAAGGTACTATTTAAAATTTTTTAGTTGATACGGTGGCTGTTTGAAGAAAAAGTATCACATTCAAAGGAGGCCATTTTTCAGCGATTTTAGCCAGAAAAATATCGGCCCCTTATAACCCAACGCATTTAAAATTAATACAGGTGGAGGGAAGGGCACTTATTTTCGAATAACCATTCTACATTCTACATCCTGATTTGATACTGTTCACTCCAGTCTTTATCCACAAGGGATGCATAAAATGTAATAAAATCAGCTATGCGAAATTTGCCGGTGCGGGTAGGGAAAAAACGTTTTGTGCGGGCAAAACCGCAGTGGTAACCTCACTATAATACACAAGACGGACGGTGAAAATACTCAAGAGTCAGGGGATTCTCAGGGTGCCAATTTCACGGTGTTCGGAATCGATATAAGATCTTGCAGACTTCCGGATTGGAACGGGATTTTCAAAGACGAAAATGTATTTAATGTATTCAGTTTTATGCGAGCTAGAAAGTCCTACTGTATAAATCCCTACTATACTTAGATCACCTACAATTAAAATTATCACACTGACAAAATTGCAAAGTGTTGAATTTGAATCTAGTGCTAAACACGCATGACATGCTTAGTCTTAGTCCTGAGAACGTATACTATCAGCAATAGTATATAATGTATGTTTTTAGTGTTAAACGGAAATAGCAATCATATTTGATTGTATTAAACTCTTGGTAATTAAGGAGAATTTATTTCTTTATAATATTTAGTAGAGTGGTAGGGAAAAATTTATGAAAAGTGTGGTGACTGTCTTAGATCGGTAAGCATATTATCACCATTATCATTATCATATTTGAAAAACTAATGGAGAGTCAAATTAAACTGTATCTTGAGGTTAGCAATATACTTCCTCGCAGTCACTCTGGTTACCGTCGCGCCAACGCCATAGTTGTCAAACTGCTTTGACTGATGTTATAGATGACGTCATTCGAGCTTGGGATTCCGACCGACTAACAACTAATACATTGCTCGATTATTCGAAAGCATTCGATACATTAGATCATAAAATGTTGATAAGTATTATAATGGATGTACACCCGCGGACATAGAAAATGAGACGATCTAGCCGAGCGGCATGCCGGGCAGGGTACTTTGGTTCACAACTCTTCTCAGTGAAATCAGTACAGCTAGTTGCCGCATAGTGGCGCAGGTAGAGCCATTTACATTATATCACTGAAAGTTATGCTATCGTTATAACACTCCTCGGCGCTTCAAGTTTCAGATATTCCAAGATTCATATGCTTGCTACCCTTACAAGTTTACTCCGCTCCGCTTGGTCGGTCAGGTTCCAGTTTCATTTATTTGTTGGCTCGCAATGATAAGGTTTAGCAAAGGTGAATAATTATCACGACTGACGAGCAGACAGGGGAAAATATAACTTTTTTTAGTGAAAGTAAGTTTTTATATTTACTTAACTATCCATGAGCACTTATTCTAAAGTATAATCCGGCTATATTATTTAATAACATTGCATGACTTTAAGAAAACAAATTATTTTTTGCTAAAAAAATGAGCAATATTACAGATTTCAAAATAAAATTACTACAAATAGGTTAGTGCACATGCAATTTAGATATAAGTAAAAATATCAAACAGTGGTGAGGATATTTTGAATGTGATCCAAACTGAATATAACAGAAACATATAATGTCAATATAAGTAATAGGATCTTATTATTATTAGTATTAGTTTGGAAAAGATTCTTTTTCTCAGAAACGGTTAACTTTAGGACAAATTTGCAGAGAGGCAAAAATGATATACTTAATGTGCCTTTACTGCATATATTGTATTCCTTTACATTGATGTCTAGTATATAATATAAAAGCAAACTAACTTTTTAAACTACAGTAGTATACAGTGATCTACCAATTTTTAAGTATTAGGCATTTGCTTACCGAAAATATGCCACATTTCCTTTATTATATTTTTTTTTATAAAAGCATCCCTTAGTTATTTAACAACTTGACGCTTTTGCATTAAAAATTAAAACTTCATTCTTAATTATAAGCATTTGGAACCCTAGCAAACTAGTAAACCGAAAATTGCACTTTTTCCGGAGGGATCTGTTATAGCTGCCCTCAGTTTACAATAAGATTGAGTGATACAAAAATAGTACCATTTGTTCATTTGTAGTAATTTGAGCCACGTAAGAAGCTTAACCGCATTGGGAACTGTTATTACCTGGTTGTTTTGCGAAACTCGATGCAGTACACCTTAAATTATAGTAAAAACAATATAGCATACCACTTCTCTGTATTTGTGAATGATTACTCACCACTACCTACTTTCCGGTATTAAAACTTTTATGGCCTGACCTGACCAGAAAAATCGTAATCGCGGGACTTTGACATTATAACCTAAAAGTTTGATAATTCAGAGAACTATTCACAAATAAAATTAAAAAGCAAAAATAGTTTAATATCACTGCTTGCGCATAAACGCAATCAACATTCGTATTTTTAATATTGATGCACAAATTAGAATTTAGTTATATAGTATGCCAGTTGAGATGCTAAAACTATACCTATACCTATAAACGGATACAGTTTCCCAGAAATTATCAAAATTAACGGACTCTCTCGCAGAAACAATACTAAAATCAATTTAATATTTCATTTTGAAGTTAATTAATATAATTCCATACCATCTTTCAATATTTAAAGAAAATTTTATTCATATTGACACATTTGAAAATAGGAAAAAATTACTTATAACAAAACTTTTACCATTACACATAAAAGTCAATAAAAACAATTATTGTGAAGAAGAACAACAAGCACTTTTGCTTTTTAACATATTTCAGAAGGCTCTCATAACTGATTACGATTTTTCTCGCGATGGGTGAACTAAGCCCGGGCAAACGCTAGAACAAAAATTTTACCGGGAAACATGTTATCTATCGGTCCGTCCGCTGACCTCACCGGAGGGCCATAAAAGTTTTAATACCAGAAAGTATAGGTAAGTAGTCCATCACAAATACAGATGAGTGACAATGCAATATTGTTCTTACCTGAATCGAGTTTCGCAGAACAACCAGGTAATAACAGACCCCAATGTGCTTAAGCTTTCTTACGCGCCTCAAATCTTATTGCAAGATTACCTGAATGTTGATACAGTTTCAAATTACTACACACGATTTTTGTATCACTCAATCTCACTGTAAACTAAAGGCAACTACTAGATCGCTCCGGAAAAGGTGCAATCTTCACTTACTAGTTTGCTAGTGTTCCAAATGATTATCATTAAGAATGCACTTTTATTTTTTAATGCAAAAGCTTCAGGTTGTTAAATAACTGTTAAGCATGATTTAACAAAAAAAAACAATAAAGGAAATGTGACTTATTTTCGGTAAGCAAAATGCATATTATTTAAAAATTGGTAGACCATTGTAAACTGCTGTAGTTTTTAAAGAGCGGGTTTGCGTTTATATTGAATCAATCAAACCGTCTAAACCATATCAAATTTGAATAAATAGTACTGTATGAGGATGACAGTGCTAGACTTCAATTTAAAAGAATACAATATCTGCTGTAACTAATTACAACAAACATAAATTTATATTGCCTATCTAATTCCAAACTCTGGTAAATACTGCCCTCCAGAATTGAACAAAAAAAAATACATTTTTATTAACTACGTTAGTAAATTTTTACAGTTGATTATGACTTATTTAGAAACATTATTTATAAAAGATTTGACACATTTCTTGAACCGGAAGTTGTTTCTTTTGCTTTTTTGCTTAACCACAGCTAATTTACTTCATTGTAAAAGCGCTTCAAGTATATAATTTTTGCATCTAATTTGTCTAATGTTAACCGTTGGTGAGAAAAAAATCTTTTCCAAACTAATACTAATAATAATAAGATTTTTATACTTATATTGACATTATATATCAATGTCTCTGTTATATTCAGTTTGGATCACATTTAATATATCCTCACCACTGCTTGATATTTTCATTAAAATCTTAATTTCCCAAGTACTTATTTGTAGAAATCTCATTTTGCAACTTGTAACATTGTAATGTCTTTGCCCCATTCTTTTGCAAGAAAACAATTTGTTTTTTTTAAGTCAGCTAATGTTATTAAATAATATATCCGGATTTTAGTTTAGAAAGATTCCAAAGTGCTCATGGATAGTTAAGTAAATATGAAAGTAAACAAAAACTCACTTTCACTAAAAAAATAAGTCGTATTTTCCCCTCTCTGCTTGTCAGTCGTGATAATTATTCACCTTAGCAAGCAAGCAAGCATATGAATGTTCGAATAATATCTGAGGAGTGTTATAACGGTAGCATACCTTCCAGTGATATAACGTAAATGGCTCTACCTGCACCGCTATGCGGCAACTAGCTGTACCGCTTTTACTCGGAAGGGTTGTGATCCAAAATAACCCGCCCGATATGCCGCCCGGCTAGGTCGTCTCATTTTCTATGTCCGCAGGTGTACATTCTTACGTTCTTTTCTGAGTGATAGATTCCACCGAGTCGTTGGAAAAGGTGCAAGTTATTTATAACTTCCTATAAAATTGGGTATGCTACAGGGAAGTTAATACTGGGCTATAACCTATATGCAGTGATGGGCGTTTACGCGTAAATTGTAATTTTCTACGTTACACGCGTAGAAAATGTAGATAAAGCATTTTGGGATAGATTTTGAGTAGAAAATTCAAGTAGGTACGCGATAAACCTGAATGGAAACCATTTTGCTTCTAATTTCTCTGTTTTGCTAGCTCCTTCATGTGTCGATTACCTTTTTATAATAGTTCTCTTTGGAACATAAAAGACAAAGCATTATGTTTTCCTTCCACGGCTATATTAAGTACATTCTTAAGTAGCCTATTTTCACATGATATCAAATTAGAACAGCATGTTTCATACACAAGTTGTTTTTTCTCCAGAGAAAGGTATCTACTGTAATCAACTATAACCTGTTACTTGCTTCTTTAGATCAAAGTATCTAGTTCAGTATACATATATAGGACAATCAAACTGACCTGCAATTAAAAACGTTTGGTGAAAGAACAAGTGTGGCATATAAAATTGGCCATTTATTTCCATTTATAGAGAATAAAGATGGACAGCACGCTTAGCCTGCTTGCTCAGGTCTTCTGGTTATAATTGACGTTTACCCAAACAAGTTATTGTTATTTAAACATTTATCTAGTCAAACTTAATTACAATAAAGTAGTATTTTGTTTAATTAAGAATAAATATTATGAAATAATTATAAAATACAAAATAATATTGACATTTGAGGCGCTTTGAGTAGTACTGATGATGAACACCAGAACACCACTAAAAAACTATATTTCTAGAATTCTGTTTGTCTACACAATGCTGTTTTCTACAGTAGACTTTTAAGGTAGAATATTACATAGTTTACGCGTAGATAATAGCGTAATTTACATGGCGTATTCACGCGCCCATCACTGCCTATATGCCGATGTTGATGTGATGTGATGTGCTGTGCGCAACAATAAAATATAGTGCATTGAGAAAATATATCAAAGACAAATTGTTAAGTGAGCAGTAGTAAATCTACACCGTCGTAATCTTCTATTCTTTTTTATCTTCCTTCCTTCTCTTCTTTTCTTTACTTATCTTTAACCCACAGTTTTTGGATTCTCATTTTTCTTCTTTCTACCAACTTTTCGAAACTTATCTTAATAGCTTAGTCTTTCTTTCTCTATTGATCTAACTTTTCATTATTTAACCTATGGTTTACTTAGTTTATATAATTTAATTTTAAGTTTTTCGTTATCTAACAGGTATGAGCGGCGTAATAGCTCCAGGACGTTTGTGCTCTTGGTAGCTAAATTCCTCATCTTTTGTTGCTTTGTGCACTAGATTATTAATTAATTATTACTTTATCATAATATCAATAATAAACATTATTATTATTATTTCAATTTTATTTCTCATGCTATATATAATCTTTACGCGAATGTTTTCTCTATGTTATGATCAAAGGGATGTGCGGTATCTATTAACGTTGTGTTTTTATTTATTCTATTTATTGTTATAATGTCTGGTCTGTTACTTAATATTGTCTGTCTCAATATACTTTGTATTGATGGTCCTCGATTACTGATTCTGGTGTGTATTTGTAATACGGATCCTCTAATTTGTATACGTGATATTCTTGAATGAGGTATTTATGAAAAATTTTTATGCTGTATTGTTTTTGATGTTTTTTTACAGTTTCTACAGCTGTTATTTTCAATAAGGGTGTTTTATATATACTTTTGGTAATTTCTTGTTGGTATGTTGTGGTACTGTATGGCGCACAAACCTTCTGTTTCTGTATATAGGGCCTTTTTTCATCCATTTCGTAGATAGTTGGTATTGTTCCTTGAGATCATTCTCGAATCTGCTGTGAAGTTGTTTAAACTCCCATGTATGTGTAAGTTTTTGTTATCAGTGTTTTTTTGTCTCTCTGTTGCATCTGTATGTGGGTACTGAGTGGGGTGTATTTTTTTTCTGCATGTTTGATTGCTGCATGCAGTTGTGAATGTGATTCCTTGCTTTTAAAATATGTTAGTAGATTGTGAATTTGTATATTGTATGTTTTCTCTATATTTATTAAGCCATGTCCTCCTTCATTTCTAGGTGGATATAATCTTTCGGTGGCTGAGTTTGGATGMAATACTTKCTTGTTTGTGAGTGTTCTTCCTGTTAACCTGTCAAGTGCTTGTGCATCTGTTAAAGTCAACTCCAAGGAGTAGGTTAAGACTGGCATTTCCCAAGGGTTTTTATATATTAAATTTTATTCTTGGCATTTACTTTTATACTTACTCCCTAAGTTCTCTTTCATTTCTTTTGTGCTGTGTGTGTTTCCTTAACTTCTATTTATATGTCTTGCTGAAATTTAAAGTAGGGAATGTTATGTTATTTATTGCTAGGTTTAAATTGTTCGTCTTTGTTGTTTTATCTTTGTTCCCTACGATTGCTGCATATCTGTCTATACCAAATTCTATTTTTATGTCACCTGAGAAGGTGGTGGTCTTCAACAGTGAGGATAACTTAAAATCGTCTGTGGCATATTGTTTTATATCATCAAGGTAGAATAGATATAGATACGATATGGTACATTCCTTGGTAATCTTATATTCTATTTTTGTTACCTTCAATTGAGTACTTAGTGAGTTGAGTTCTAGGATGAGGATGGGGCAACAAATGCCTCCTTGGGAGAGTCCTCTTTGTGTATATTATCTGTTTCAGTTTATGTGTTAGATAGGCTAAGTGTTAATCTTCTTTCCCAGTTTTTCATGGCGTGTTCAAAGAACTGTATGATGGTTGCATCTATTTTGTAAATTTTTAGAATGTCAAGCAATCATGAATATGGAATTGAGCCGTAAACTTTTTAGCATGTTTCTGTTTGAGCTTGTTTTGTTACTACATTATCTATTATAAGCTGTCCCTTGCAATAATTGACTCCTTTTGTCCACCCTTTCTGTTCTTCGTGTTCGATATTTTGCTCTGTTATGTGTTTTGTGGTTTTTTGGCTATAGCTATTCTGATTATTTTATATAATGTAAGGTATGTAACATAATAATATAAGGTAAAATAATTAAAACATGTGCTTAGTCTATACTTTTTGGGTTCATGTGTGTATTCGTTCTTGGATTTAAGATAGGTTTTTTTGTTATTTTTGTCTAGTTCCTTATGTTTTTGCTTCGATTCTACTTATATTACTAGTATTATTATTATGATGATGATGATGATGATGACGATTATTATTATTATTACTATTATTATTACTATTATTATTATCAATATTATGTTATGCCTATATATTGTTATAAATATTTATAAAAGCGCTGTTGAAGATTTTAAATAGATTTCAGAGTTGGCAAGTAAAAAATACACGTAATTTTAACATAAGAAGTAGAATTCCCCTTAATTACCAACAATTTAATGCATGTTTTTATATACACGTGTATAGGTACGGCATGAAACTGACATCCACAGTTATTTGTGTAAATAGATTTTCTAAATGCGAATCTTAAAATGTTTACTTCAGGCCAAACGCCTGAATTAACGAGCGGCCGTTCCAAATTTAAACCATCGGTTACCAAGTACGGTTTCAGGAATCCCCTTCAATTCGGTCTTCAGCATTGCCATCAATTTAATGTTCGTCGTCCATCCATGCAGAGTGCGGATAATTCCCAAATAAATCCCCACGTCGTTTATGAATACTTAAGCGATTACGAAAAATTATGGCCTACATTAATATTAAGTGTTCATATTTCCTATGCGATGCTGAATGCATGCTTCTGTGGTCTTAACGAGTTGATACGACTAGGGATATAAATAATCCGTCAAAACGAGTTTTTCTGGCGAGGAACGTCCTTGCGTCTTGTGAGAATGGCTTGTTTTTGATGGGTACAACTGGTGATAAGCGGTGTAGTACACAAACCCGTTTGGCAAATTCCAAGCAGAGTTGTTGCAGAAGCAGGCTGTAATGTATTGTGGGAATTTAGTTGCTTATTGAGGACGCTGTAAGATAGCAAATACGCGAACGTCATTATACGATGAAGGTTTTTATCACCATTTGCGTCTAGTTAAATCTGCTCATGCGTGACAGTTAAATTATACTTCTACCGAGTAATGAAATGAAATGTTAGTTTCGAGGATGTAATCTCTAAGAAAAATCCGTGCCATTTATTAGACATTGCATAAAATTTCATTTCATTACATGAAGATACATGGAATCATTAAAGATTCATGATTTGTACTAGAGATTAAACTGATTTAGGGATCCAAACGATTAGAAATAATTATCAAAATCAAATATACGATAACAATAAATTAACTTATATTCAGGATTGAAAAATTAAATAATATAAAGCTGTATTAAAATAATWGTAAAATCTTGTGTTGTATTAAAAATTAGTTATAGCAACAATATTTTATTATGTCTCTGTAGCTAAATTAGAGCTTGAGTGGGCGTTGTCCACTCTAAGACATTATTGTCATATCTATCTCCAAAAATACATTATTAAAAATCGAGAACATATAGAATGTAAAAAATACAGTATGAAAGATGTAAAGAGGTAATAGTGTGGACTAAAATAGGCAGAAATGTCTCAATAAACATGGGCCCACAAAGTAAATTCGACGATATAAAAGGGATGTCCTTTTTGAAAAATTTATTTACAATTATTCATTGCTTATTTATTATGTACAAACATACATACAAAGGAAGCTTCTAGCAGAACCAAAGTTACGTAAGATGTTCAAATCTAGAAGATTTTAGTCAGGCGATCTTGCTGGTCAAGATACAGGTCCGCCTCTTCTCACGCATCTACGTGTAAAGAACAGAAGCAATATCATGTGGGAACCACATTTGATCCCCTTAGCTTAAAGAAATGTTGTCACTTCTATACTCATTGACCGCTGACGGTGGCTTATGTGCTTGCCGGTTGCAATGCGAGTAACGCGCTATCTAGATCTTTGGATATAATAAAAAGGTGCATTTTTGCGGTTTTTTGTTTGAAGGTTTCCGCGGTTGTTGTCGGTGACATGTTGTTTTCCGGACTGGTTCCTAGGGTCCTTGTTTGGTTGTTGTTTCGACACTTCTTCAGAAGTAGCTCTGAAACTGGAGTTGTCCTAGTATATGAAGCGTGAGCGCTGTTACGCATGACCTATTTCCAGATTCTAGGTAGTTCGATGCTCAGGTCTTTGTTGTAATTGTGTAAATTCTTCTGAATTTCCATGGCTTCTTTGTATAATCTTGCTTTCCTGGACAGCATTTGTGTCTCCTCGAATTTGATTATGTGTGTGTCACATTGCTAGTCCCTAGTGTCGCTGATGTGTTTCTTGATGCAGGTTATAACGCGCTGGATTTAAACGATTGAAGTGTGTGTTGCGTGCGTGAGATGGCGCAAAGTCGGGGAGTAGAGAGGGCGCGAAAGAGAGTTAAGTCGTCTCGTCGTCAGACGGCAGTACGGAGTACGAGGTTCAGGGAGAGTACGGTGATAGGTTGCAAGGACTGCACGGCGACGGCAAGCTGCCGCTTGGTTCTGTCGCCGCATGTAGTATTTCCTACGAGAAAAAGCAAATCAAGACTGAATTATCGAAGTTTCTCAGGGAAGGTTTTGGTGATCCCAGCTCCAGTATGTTTGCTGGAAGCAACCCGCCCAAGATGCGAACATTTTGACGTGTTTCGTCAATGTCAGGAGAATAAATCCCCTTTCCTATCTCTCCTCGTGAGCGGGACGGAGCGCAAGCACTGTACGACTGAACGTGGAGGCAAGGAACAATTGTCAGATAAACTTTACATTTTATTTTCTGATTTAGCGACGATTTGTGACAATACTTTACTTTTGTAGTTGTTGTTTGCCGCGATGTAGACTGTATTTGTAATAAAGGTTTCTTAGTTAAGGTGTACAGGCTTCTTAAACGTAATTACACCCAATTTTCAAACGAACCCCCTTATGCTCTATTAAAGAGCCGATTTTTAATAAATACGGCACGTTACAACATAGTGCCGATGTGTCTTCCGGTTTGGCCGATGTAAACCTTCCCACAGTTGCATTAAATTCTATACGCACCCCGTGCTTGTAGCTCCTTAGTCGCCGAATGATATTTCGGAAAACTGTTAGCTGTCTTTTCCGGGGCGCTGTGGATGGTATTTATCTGATCTTCTCACCAACCTTCCGATCTTATCTGTACATGCATTGACGTAGGGCAGGTACGCTCTAGCGATGTGTTATAATTAGTTTCTCTTTGGCTCTGTTGACAGCCTTCTCAATAAGTTCCTTAGGATACCTGTTCTGTTGTAGTGTTCTGCATAGATGCCCTAATTTTTCTTCTAGGCGGTTCGGTTCGCTGATTAGCTTCGCTCGTTGTATCAGTGTGTTGATGACTCCATGTTTTTGGGCTGAGGATGATAGGAATCTGCATGCAGGTAGCGATCAGTGTGGGTTGGCTTCCTATACCCGAACCCGACCCGGCCGACAAAGGCAAGGCCATTGTTATATTAGATATAATAGACTACACAACAAAGGTGAGGAAGATACTCGAGGACCCAACATGCAATAAGATAAAGAAGAACTAAAGTATAACATATTTCGACTGTATAATGATTGAAAAGTATTGGATTATAGGGCAAGCAGGCTAATTATGTTAGGAAAAGTAACTCGCTGCGGTCCGGACTCGAACCCGAATCTCCAGAACGGTACTCCGGTATGTTTCATTGTGGTCGGTGTGCACATATTCCTCATTGAGTAACTAAAGTGTTACATATTTCGACTGTATATTGACTGAAAAGTATTGGGTTATCGGGTAAGCAGGACTAAAAAAAACTAACTCGCTTCGGTCAAAACTCAAACCCGAATCTCCAGAACGGTACTCTGGTATGTTCTATTACACCACCGACCGCACCGGGGCGTTCGAGTTAAAGCCCAGACTCGGCGAGTATTATACGAGTAACAACATAGCATACCTATGTGCAACCAACCGGCCACCATCTAGCCATTTGCTGGTTAAATTTCTTATTACTCTTTATTAGAGTTTATGAAGAAACACCCAACAGCGATCAGACCAGACGCCGGTTGGTTGCATATATGTATGTAATGTTGTTATTAGCATAATACTCGCTGAGTCTGGGCTTTAACTCGGTGGTGTAATGGAACATACCATACTACCGTTCTGGAAATGATTCGGGTTCGATTCCAGATCGCACCGAATCGGTTTTCATAATATAATTAGCCTGCTTACCAGAAAACCCAGCAAGATGCATTGGACGGACCATCAGTGCAACCATAGGGAAATCGAAGATACCAGAAGAGCCACACGACATAATGAAACTGTGCTGTTTAGATATTTAATTTTAGGAATTGTTGATAAGCTGGCAACACCCTAAGGTGTCATTTTGTTAATTATCCAGTAACCAGTTATAAAAAAATGAACGTTTGTTGTTGTTTATGTATGTAATGTCAATAAAATGTTGTATTAATTTGAAGCAGTGGTCATCTTAAATTTCTTACAAAAAGGAAATACATCACATATATTTTGGCGACGATGGTAAAAGTTAAAACCAATATAATCGCCTGCCGATTATTGGTCAAACCATTCAAGGCGAATTAAACCAAGGAGGTTATACAACGTGCAAGGTGCACTGCAAGGCGCAACGATAAAATGGCAAAGGAATCAAGCTCAACAGTAAATATTTTAAGAGGAGCTATTGGACAATTGTCTGAATATAAAATTGGCACGGATTGGCAAATTTATCAAGAGAGGCTGGAACAATATTTTCTAGCAAACTACGTAGAAGAATCAAGAAAGGTAGCAGTACTGTTAACAGTTATTGGAGATCAACCATACGAAACACTAAAGGGACTGTGTGATCCGGAGCAGTGATGGGCGCGTAGAATACTCCATGTAGATTACGCCATTATCTACGCGTAAACTATGTAATATTCTACTTTAAAAGTCTACTGTAGAAAATAACATTATGTAGATAAACAGTTAACTAGTAATATTTAGTACTTTTAACAGCTCCAAATGCCTCAAATGACAGTATTATATTGTATATTATAATTTTTGTTGCTTCCTAACTAAACAAAATACTACTTCGTTGTAATTGAAAATAACTAGACATACGTTAAACAACAATAATTTGTTTCGACATACAGTTGTTAGGGCCAGAAGTCACGAGCGTGCTTTGGAGCCCTTAATCGGTCAAATGGGTTGTTAAATGACTGTAAACTATGATTTTATTATTTTTCATGTCTATAAACGGAAGAAGACGGGCAATTTCATATGCTACCTATTACTCTGCTGACTTACTAAAATAATAATATAAATAATTAAAAAACTGTAGTGCTTTAAAAATTTTAAAGAATTGGCCTATAAAACAGGGAAATTGGAACAAAATAATTTCCACAATACACCTAATATACAATAGCCATAATATACTCGTCTCATATTTTCTACTCAAAATCTACGCCACAATGCTTTATCTACATTATCTACGCGGGTAATGTAGAAAATTATAATTTACGCGTAAACGCCCATCACTGATCCGGAGTTACCTAAACAGAAAACTTACGAACAGCTCTGTCAAATTTTAACCAATCAGTTTTCTAAGAAAGTCTCTGTTTTCAAGGAACGTATCGAATTCTACAGCCTAAGGCAAACAGAAGGAGAACCTATAAAGGATTTTTTCGTTAAATTGAAAAATAAAGCTATTCAATGTAAATTTGGAAGCAGCTTAAATGAAGTGTTAAAAGATCATACGGTGGAGTTAAACCAGCTGGTCGAGGTCGCTCTGAAGAAAGAAGCAGCATTATCTCAAGTAATCATCAGTCCGATGATGCAGCTGAACCGCACTTCAGGCCCCAAAAAGAAGTACTGGCCACATCCAACAAGGCAGGCTAGTTCCGAGCCCAAGGTGGGAAGGGAGCAGAAGGAGCAATGAGAGCAACGGAATTGCTGTTCACATTGTGGTGGTGTAAAACATGACTTTAAAAACTGTAAGTATCGCGCATATAAATGTAAAATCTGTGGAAAAAATGGGTCATCTAGCTAAAATTTGTTTGAAAGGAAGTTCAGGAAGAACTAATTTTGTAGATGTAGTAGATCAACAAGATCTTATGGACTCAAATTCCTTAACAGAAGAGCTGCAATTTATCGATATGTATTTTGTAGTTTCCAGTAAAGGTATTGTAAAACCTGTTGTGGCAAAAATGATGGTAAATGAAAAAGTATTGCTAATGGAATTAGATACAGGTGCAGGTCTCTCTGTAATGCCCTATGAAATATACAAACAGAATTTCGCAGATGTTACGTTACATGATACCAATATTCTCTTAAAAACCTTTGATAGTAAAGTAATTGTTCCTGCTGGCGAAATTTATGTCAACATAAAGTATAAGAAAATGTCTCAAGAAAATTGTAGACTAGTAGTTATTAAAAACGGTACAACTTCATTAATAGGGAGAGATTTAATGAAAATGTTTAAATTTAAGATTGAACCGCCAGTTGAAATCTCTAGCATTACTGAACAAAACGATTCTGATTTAACAAAGTTAATAAAAAAGTATAGTCCTATTTTTGAAGATAGTTTAGGACATTATAAATACGAAAAAATTGAATTAAAGGTGCAACCTGGTGTGAAACCTATTTTTTGTAAACCACGTTCAGTTCCTTTTTCTTTTAAAAAGTCATTGGATGAGGAGTTAGAGCAGTTAGAAAGTAAAGGGGTTATAACCCCTGTAGATCATTCGGAATGGGGTACGTTGTTGGTTCCGGTGGTAAAATCGAACGGGAAGATAAGGTTATGTGCTGATTATAAAGTAACAGTAAATAGGTATGTGCAGGATGTGAAACATCCGCTACCTCGTATAGAGGAGTTGTTTGCTGCTTTGCAGGGTGGTGAGTATTTCAGCAAATTAGATTTTACTAATGCCTACAATCAGTTAGAGTTAACAGAAGAAACAAATAAATTGCTTAGTTGGAGTACGCACCGGGGTACTTATAAAGTAAATAGATTGTCGTATGGTACTAAACCCGCTTGTAGCATTTCTCAGAAAATTGTTGAAAAAACTCTGGTTGGAATACCAGGGGTAATTAACTTTCTGGACGATGTAGTTGTTACCGGGGCAAACAGAACCGAACATTTAAAAAATTTAGAGTTAGTGTTCAAAAGATTACAGGATGCTGGATTTAAGTTAAACAAGAACAAGTGTAAGTTTTTCCAGTCAGAAATAAGGTATTTGGGACATATAATAGGTAAGGAAGGATTAAGAAAGGATCCAGAAAAGGTTAAGGCTATGATAAACTGCCCAAGGCCTACTAATGTAACGGAAGTTAGGGCATTTTTGGGCATGATAAATTATTATGGCCGGTTTATCCCAAAATTATCTGAATTGTTAGCTCCGATGTTCGAACTGTTAAAGCAAAATGTAATTTTTAAATGGTCATATGCTTATGAAAGAGCTTTCAAAAAAATAAAAGAAGTTATTTGCTCAGACACATGTTTGGCACATTTTGATGCAAACTTGCCAYTAAAACTAGTTTGTGATGCATCTAATGTTGGATTAGGGGTAGTATTATTGCATGTTTACCCCGATGGTATGGTGAAACCAATAAGTTTTGCTTCTAGAATTTTAAGTGATGTAGAAAAGCGATACTCAGTGATTCACCGCGAAGCATTAGCAATCTACTGGGGAGTACGCAAATTCTATCAGTATTTAATGGGAAAACATTTTATTTTGTGTAGTGATCATAAACCTTTACTAGCATTATTTGGAGAGTTCAAAGGCATACCGCAAATGGCAGCAGGTAGACTCCAAAGATGGGCATTATTCCTTAGTGGTTTTAATTATACATTTAAGCACATCAGAGGAGTAGATAATGCAGGTGCTGACGGGCTTTCTAGATTACCTATACCAGTAATTGGAAGTTTAGGTGAGAGTGAAGGTGATTATTTTAATTTTCTGGTAGAATGGCCAGATTCTGTTGGAGATGAATTAAAAAGTTATGCAAACAGATCAAAAGAATTACACATAGACAATGATTTAATTATGTGGGGATACAGAGTAGTCATACCGCAAAGATTCAGAAAGCAATTACTAACCGAGCTACACAGCACACATAGTGGGATAGTTAGAATGAAGGCATTAGCACGACAGTATTTTTGGTGGCCGGGTCTTGATGCTGACATTGAGAGTTTAGTTAAAAGTTGTGACGCCTGTCTCCAAAATGCTACCGTGCCGCCCAAAGCTACATTAAGAAAATTTAATGAAGCTAAATACGTTTTTGACAGGATTCACATTGATTTTCGAGGGCCATATAAGGGTAATACTTACCTAATTATTACTGATGCTTTTTCTAAATGGTCAGAGGTATATAAAATGATAAAAACCGACACATATCATACTGTGGATAAATTGCGGGATTGTTTTGCTCGATTTGGTCTTCCTAACACAATAATTTTTGATAACGGATCGCAATTTACCTCCTACGAATTTCAACAGTTTTGCAAAAACAACGGCATTAAGCATGTGACAACAGCTCCTTATCACCCATCGACAAATGGAGCTGCGGAGATCTGTGTTAAATCATTTAAATATGCTATAAATAAAATGCTGAGTGGAAGTAATGATCATAATGATTTATCGACTTTAATCTCTAGATACCTTTTCTCATATAGAAATACTCCACATTCTGCAACAGGTCAAACACCCTCAAAATTAATGTTTTCACACAAGGTGCGCACAAGATTTGATTTTTAACGGCTCCAAAATTTCAGAGGGAAAGAGATAGACAAATAAAATTCCACAGGGGAAATAGGCAAGTAGAGTTTGAAGAGGGAGAAATGGTACATGCTAGAGAATATCACGGCACACTAGCTAAAGTTAGTTGGACTAAATGTACTATTCAAAAAAAGTTAGGACATCAAACTTACCTGTGTAAACCTGTTTCTAATACAAACATTGTGTGGAAGAGGCATACTGATCAGTTATTGAAGTTGGGAAAATTTTATGATKGAGTTTTGGATAAGTCCATTTATACTCCACTCATAATGGAAAATTCTGATTCAAATTTAGCATGTTCCTCTTCAACGCAAGTTTCAGAAACACCTAATATTAATCGCGGAACTAACTTACCTGAAAATACGTCAGTAGTTATACCACTAGGGTATGATGACAAACCAACAACCTGATGGACCGCGCCATCCGGTTCTTACCACACAGTAGGGGGGTAGGCTGAAGGTCGCAAAGAACCCGCCTAAGAAGTGCTGAAGAAGTGTTAACAATGACGTCATCCTACCAGAAGGCTGTCTAAGAACAGACAACAAACACACACTAATGATGACGTCACTGCAGATATCAGGTGTAAACACACCTGTTTTTTACCTGTGCTAGAAGCACACCTGTAATTAAATAACCTCTTTGAATGTGTCAAAAACGTGCTGAAGAAGTGTTAACAATGACGTCATCCTACCAGAAGGCGGTCTAAGAACAGACAACAAACACACACCTGTTTTTTACCTGTGCTAGAAGCACACCTGTAATTAAATAACCTCTTTGAATGTGTTAAAAAATGGTTGTCATCTTTCAAGATAACAGAAGACAATTAAAAAAAAACAGGTGTGGCACACACTACTAATGACATCGCTGAAGATATGAGGTGTAAATTCACCTGTATCTGTAATTAATTAACCTCTTTTTAATGTGTTCGTCATCTTTAAACAGGTGTTTACCTGCACAAGTACATCTATGTCACCTATTAATTAAAAAAACACAGAATAATATTATTTATTGCTTTATTTACGCAATACAATATATACACATACAGTAAACAAAAATATGTACATTGATTAGAATTACAGAAGATTTTGATAATTTTTTAGTTTTTGTGATATCCCCAAGGCAATGTATCCGTATATAGATAACTTATTAACCTTTTATCATCATGCGGACTTAAGGCTATTTTAGTTTGATTTATTGTATATACTTCATGTTTCTGGGAACGAAACAATTTTTGCGTCGTGTTGTGTGTATTATTATTAAACAAACAATCATAATAATCGGCAAATGTTATAGTTTTTAATGCAGCTTCCTTTATACCCTTTGCTTTCTTTTTAACAGTTTCCTTGTTGTTGTTTTCATATGTTTTAAAGGTATACATTTTAGATCTCAAGCCAATAAATTCAGTCATAATTTTTCCATTATTTTCATCTTTCATTAAACCCAATTTTTTTTATTTTTCAACGGGATGTTATAAACATTATTAGGAGGGTAATCAGAGGTATCAAATTTATCAATATCCTGTTTAATATGCTCATAAACATTATCAACAAAAAAGTGGTATATTAAAGAGTCGGTGTCTGTATACAACAATTTAGCTTGACTTTTAAAAGTTTTTTAATGTAATGATAATGAAAATCATACAGAAATATTTTCGATAGATCAAGAATTGCAAACCCTGTATAAATTGGTTTTGTAAAGTTTACCTTTAAACGTTTTAATTCTATAATTACCAAATTTTCTTTAATAATGCTACAACTGTGAAAGTTAGGTTGTGATATGTAATAACTAGCACCATAACGACCCATCCATCTATTTACTAATTTAACTTCTTTATACTTTCTTACGTTTTCCATGGTTTTTCCAAATACGCTGTTATTCATTAGTTTATAAAAATTTTTTTCAAAATCGTTTTTACTTTGTTTCCTTAAATTTGTATTCAATTCAATGTAGGGCTTCAACCAACAAGTCTGTTTAAATTTCAACACCTTATGAATTTTCATTAATTTTAAACCTAAAACAATGGCCTGTTGCAAGTTCTTGTAATGTATAATATAATTTTTTTTATCAAAAAGCGTGGTCAATAATTTAGGTATTTTACTTGTTGAACTCGGAGGAATTAGATGCTCTGGGCATAAAGGTAGGTCTTTGTGTTCATCATTTAAAGCCGGAGGATAATGTAAATCAACCTCAAATATATATCCAAATTCATCATTTTCTCCAATAGTCATTAAATCGGGTAAATTGTAAACATCCTCAACCCATTCAAACCCTCCATACGGTAAAGGTAAACTCATAGCTGTCCCATAGAGATTATTTACATCGTAATACATAAGATATGATGTTGGTTGATTACAATCATACATTTTTCCCATATATTTATTATTTGCTTTACCATATCTATTTGAACACTGTGAAATACCACCCCTAATACCACGTTCTATAAACATAATCATATCTACATCTGTCAATAATTCTAGTTCTATACCTGTAAGTTTTAAACATGCACCGAACGCTAAACCGGGCGAGGTGTAATAGTGGAGACTGTCTAATTGATATGTAGCAAGACAGGTATTTCTGAAATTTTCGAAAACGTCTGACAAAAGCAGAACATCGGTTTTTAAATACAATTCAGCATATTCTTGTAAATTGGCTATAGCAAAAGTATTCCAAACACTAACAGCATGGTTGTATTCTTTTTCGGTAATTGAGGTTTCAGTCATTTTATTATAAAATGCTTCCGGTGGTGGTAAAGTTGTATCCAATAATTTTTCCCAACAATCTAAATAATCATAAGGAAAAATCCCCTTACGTGTAAGTAGCTCAAATTCCTGCTCCGTGTTGCAGTGTTGTTTGATAATTTTTTTTTGATTTTTATCTAAATAGGAAGCAAGCTTATCTAAACTACTGGACATGAAGCGAAAGGAATCTAGAAATCTGAAACTTACGTTTGTGTTTGCTATGTACTTTGTAAACGATATATACTTCTCTTTATTAACCGGCAGTAAAGATATTTTTCCCTCAATTTCAGTACTTAAAGTCTTAATTATAAAATGTGCGTCATAATTTGATAAATTGTGAAATATAACCGGAATTGTGTGTTTATCTTTATATTTGAGATTACAAGTATTATGCGCTGGCCCGCGATAATTTCCTGATAAATGGCAATGATCTTTAACCTTTTATCATTAGGAAGAAACGGTTTTGAACAGATATGACAGACTTTTGCTAAATTAAATTCACGTAATTGATCTTTTGTCAGCGGAATCATTGGTACAATTTTATTGAATACATTTGATAATTCGTGCCCTAATCGTTGTAATTCTCTAACAAACCAAAGCTGACAGTCTGCTCCTGTATATAATTTAAATTTAGATAAATTTGCATCATAAGAACATACAAGGTTATAAGCTATACTGAAGGGAACATGATGTTGACATTTTTTAGTGTTACTTGCAGATGCATTATCCTTGATCTCAACTTTCGTAAGAATACACTCCATGTCTGCATAAATAGCAAATGGCAATTTTTCTTTATTTTGATAGTCTTTAAATTTAAGAATATTGTTTTCTTCGTTAGGTAAAACAATTTTTGTTGTATTTAAATTATGACATTGTAAATAATGTTTTTCTAAATTCTCTTTAGTTACGAAACGATTTAAACACCTATTACAAAAATGTTTCTTAGTTCCTTTACAAGGCAACTGACGACTAACCAAGGCGGACAAGTTTTTAATTAATGCAAAATGGTACAATCTGTTTGTAGGTGGTATCACCTTAAAATTGTCTACATCTATATCCTCATCACCGCTATGATTAAAATAGTTTACGTTCTTTATAAGTAGTAAGTTGATAGTGGTAGAATAATTGGTTTTACTTAAACTTAGAGGCAATATCTCTCTAGCTTCATATGTGAAAACATTTATTGATAAACTGTTTGCTAATTCAAACTTAGGAATGTCCTTCAGTTTTATAGGAAACTTGATGTTACTATAATTTAGCACGTTAGAAAAGTGCGGATATGAAGAAATTCTGCGCGGATTTTTATCACACGGTGCTGGATATAGATGAGCCACTATTGCCCAAAGAAAGCAATACTCATCATCATTTTCAATGTTTAGAACAGCACGTTTCTTGCTTAAAAAGAAAGGTAATTTAACATATGTAGATATGCCTATATTTATGGGTGCAAATTTGTTTATATTAACTTTTAAATTTAATATTTGATAGAGAGCCCAACCCGAATCCCTTTCTTGAAACTCCTCCAATTCTTTTAAAATTTTATCCTGAACATTCTCCTTATACCAGGTTTTTAAGTCTGTGGTTTTATCAATTACGCTGTTTCGCGTACTAAAATGTTTTATATCAGTTTCTAAAGTTTTCGGTTGAACAAAATTTGCACTAAATATTACATTGACTTTCAATAAAGAAGTCCTTAATGCATCCTTAATTTTTTTAACAAAACTTTTGTAAGCCTTAAGAAAAAATGTTTTGGGATCCTTTATGCTAAGATTAACAATCGCTCCTGTTTTTATCCTGGATTTAAATGCAGACTCTAAATCTTGCCAAACAACAAACCTGTTCTTTGAACGTTTCATTTGTTGTTTTTGTAATTTTAAGTTTTCCTTGTAGTAATTTAAAACCGCCAATTGGGACTCTAATCTCAAAAAATTTTTTCACAACAACTGGACTTAATTCTAATTGCGCTTTGTGTTGTTTTAATGAATTTACTCAATAATCTAATCCACTTATCAAAATCTTCTTTAGTTTTAACCAATCTACATACCCTTTCAAATTTATCTAGCACCTTTTTACATAATAATCTAGATATTTTTCTTGCGATGTCATGATGTTGGTGGTAGTGTTAGTTTCTTCCTGAAGAACCAAAACCTCTAGACGAACGTTCTGTGTTTGTTATGGTCTATACAAACAATATTATTTTTTAGTAATGTTACAGTATTAATATGTTCACAATTTTACCTCTTTTGTTTCCACAACTTCTGGGTATACTAGCTTTTCACAGATTAGTTGAGCAATTTTATCCCCCTTTAATACCGTATATGGTTGTTCAGAAAAATTGAACAATAACACTTTTATTTCACCAGTATAGTTTTCGTCTATTACTCCAGCTGAAATAATTGCAAACAACTATATAAATATATGTATATGTAAAAGAAAAATATGTACAAAATTTACCTCCCACGTCAATAAAATGTTCTGATGCTAATCCAGAACGTGGTGCAATTCGACCGTATGTATTTTCAGGCAGTTGTATAATCAACCCAGTATTTATCAAAAATTTTCCTTTTGCCGGAATCGTACAAGGTGTATAACGAACGTAAATCTAAACCAGCAGACTTTTCGTATGCGCGGATCGGTGCGTAAGCTTCTGACACAATTTTGTAATACCGCAACATGTTTGATAGTACTGTTTCTTATATGTTTGGTATCAATATATACCGTTCTATTAGTTTACATTTACTTCAGCAGAGATATTGTGCTCATGATTACATAAAATTATACCAAACACAGAAAACCCATTTTGTAATAAATACATTTATTTTTTTATCGGATGTTGGATAATTTTATTTTTATAATCAAGACTGATACTGATCCTGCTTATAATGTACACCCTGCAGTCTTCGCCACTCCTGTTTTTGTTTTTTGCTAAACCACGGCGGAGGCACATACCGCGGCATTGGAGCATATGTTGGATAATTGCTATTATCCCAACATTCCTCCTCGTTTGGCTGCTCCCGGGCTTCAGTCTGGAGCGGCTGTGGCGGTGGTTGGTCATCTTGTTGTGGTGGCGGCGGTCGTGGTGGTGGTGGTGGAACCCCCACATAAGGGGGCAGTTCTGTTCGAGGCTGTTGCTGTCCTCGCTGCCCTAGCTAGCTGATAGCTGCATCTTGTTAAATGCCGCAGCATTCTTGATTTTAATACAAAATGCGAATGAATTAATAGGACAACGTGCAATTCTGTAAAATAGAAATAATATAAAATTGTTATTTAGTAAAAAATAATTAAATTACACACCATCACCCATTTTTTAAAATTAGGTTTCCTACGAAGCAGCTGAACACACTTTACAATGAATAAACATACATGCAGCGAGCTTTAAATATATGCTCAACTGTTTTTTTTTTTTTTTTTTTTTTATTACATTTCCGCATTTATCACACATGCGTATAGTGCATGATCTCAAACAACGTCAAAGCATTTTAATAACACATTTCCGCATTTATCATACACATGTGTATAAAGCATGACCTCAAACAACGTCAAAACATGTTTATGTAAATTCATATAGTCAGCAATCAGCATTCGTTAAAAAATACTTTTTATCAAACACGTGTGCAATTTATGTATGCCGAATGCGCAAATCACATTTGACCTTTTGTTTAACGGAAACGTAGTAGACATTCATTTCAAAAACTTTTTATCAAGCACGTAATATAATTTACGTGTGCAAACCATGTTTGACTTTTGTTTGAATAATAGCAAGATTTTTTATTATACGTATTTATATAGCATACTAATCTTTGGTTGTTAGTTTGTTGGTGTTATCAAGAATAAAATGAAAGGTGCCGTTGTCTTTCTGGATGGGGTTGCATGTTGTGGAAAAAACTACAACACTAAGATCGCTTGCAAAGCATTATCTATTATTTAAAGTAACATATTCGGATTATGCTGAAGATTTGAAAGCGAATTTAATTCAACAGAAAATCACCGATAAGTTTACATCGCAGCTGTATATGATTTTTGCAATGGAAAGATTTTTTTAAATTGTTACATGCTGAAACGTTACGCTGTCTGGTCTTCGATAGGATGCCTATAACAACAATGTTTTATGGTTTTGGTGTTT